>SJYA01000220.1:742827-797423 GCA_006410615.1 Neotragus moschatus
AATCCTGAGTCCTCCCATCTCTCTGTCCTGTCATTTCAACAACAAAGGCATCCCGGCCCCTGAGGGGCACCTGCCTCCACAGCCTTGCTTCCCTCTGCCTCCCGTGCTCAGCATTCCCTCCTCTCACGGGCTGTCCCATCGCCTCACCTCCCATTGACCCTTCCATGTCCTGCTTTCTGGCTTCTGACCCTGGTCCCTTCTGAAACCATCAGCATGTGGCACCAACAGCGTCCTTGTAACCAAGCCCAGTGCACCATCCAATGCCCAGCAGCACCTGCCACCGTTGCCCCCTTCCTCCTTGACCCCTGCTCCCTGGGCTTCTGTAAGAAGACCACCTCTTGGCTGTCCCCTGCTTCTCACTCCTTCTCATCCCCTTCTGGGCATCTCTTAACTTGGAATATTTCCCAAAAGGACCATCTGCCTTGGGAAGGAGTTCAGAAGTTTAAAGAAGACAGGTGGTATGTACAAAAATCGAGGAGAAAATGAACCAAAAGTCACGTCAATGACTTAAGTCACGGGAAAAAACACGTAAAGCTTCCGCTAACAATGTAACTTGTAGAAGAGGGGCAAGTCCTTAATGTCTGGGCTGCTTGAAGAATTGCCACATCATCAGCTTTCATGAGGCCCCCAGTGGGAGCGGGAGGCATTCCTTGGTGGCCTGCAGTGTTCCCAGCAGGATTTGGACTCGTCAGTGTGGGCAAGACCAGCCCCTGCTCATGGCCACACTTTGGGAAACACAGTTCACCCCAGACCTTTCCCTGCTACCACAAGTGCTACCATTCCATGCCTGCACCCAGAAGTGAGAACCCGGGGAGAAAGCGCAGGTGAGGCCTCAGTCTGCCTTGGGGCCTGAATCCCAATGTCCCTAAGACGTAGGCGGGAGATTCACACCCTGGGTTGCAGAGGGGCCTGAGGCCGCAGGCTGGAGGTGACCAAAGGCAGAGAGGAGAGGAAATGTAGGGTTGATGAGGAGATCCAGCTAACCCTGCCCCTGCCTCACCCCCTCGCCGGGATGAAGAGTCCTTGCACTCCGCCTGTCCCCTCCTTTCGTGATTAGGCCTCACAGAGAGCCAGCCACTTGAGCCTGAGATGTGAATCCCATCCCACCTCCTCCCTCTGCCTCTCCCCACCCCAGTGTCTTCACCCACTGCCCATGCTGCCAGGGCCTCCTGCTTAGCTTAGCTCCAACTGTCCTGAGTATCCCATTTTAATCTGATGCTTCTGACCTATCCAAGACAGCTGCAAGAGCCTTCTCTCAACTGTTCCCTACAATCGTGTCAGCAAGTGCGACAAGATCCATCCATTACCTATAGGAGAAAGCCACATGGCTAACTCAGCAGGGCAGTCCCAGTTCCCCATGCTGTGGACTGCCCAATCCACAGCCCAGCCCCACCCCAGCACTATCCACACCCTCCCATGGTCCAGACACACAGACTCTTGTTCTTACGTCGTTTCATGACTCCCATCCCTTTTAACCAGCTATTCCTCCTACTTGGAATATCTTCCCAGACTCCCTATTTACTGCCTGTCAAACTCCTACTCGGTCTCCAAAGCCCAGCTTGCGTGCACTTTTTTTGTAAAGGCTTCTTGTCTCCCTCTGAAGTGTCTCACTCCCAGTTCTGTGCCACACCTGGCTGCCAGTCTCCCCTCTGCCACCCAGGAGGGATACATTTCAGCCCATTCATGCATGTGGTGGATCCCACAGGAGGCCGTGAGCTCCTCAAGAGTATTCATCTTTGTAGCTACAGATTCTGACCAGGTGCATGAACACTGAACGAATGAATCCAGAACATTGCTCTAAGGCAGAGCCACGTGAAAGAGCGCTTCAGTCTTTCTGAACTCGAGCTCCTCCTCATGCCCTGGCCCCTCTTCAGCCCCAGGGGCATCCGGATCTCTGTCCCCCCCATCACCACTGACTCGAACACCCAACTACTGGCAGCCACTGGCCCCAGTCCCACACAGGCCTCGGCTACCTGCTGCTGCCTCTCTGAGGATGGCCATGGACAAAGCCATTCACACCTGTAATCCACATCCCAGAGGGGCAAGTCAGGCCCTGCTCCCATGACTGTTCATCAGGACAGGAGGACAGACGGTCTGACACTCACCCCTGATGCGGGATTGGCGGTCCAGCCCAGCTCTGCAGTAGCCGTCCTGGTGTCCATTAAAGTTTCTGAAGGTCAAAAAAAGAAAAAAACAATGGTGCGTCAGAAGAATTACTGGACAATGGAGTTACTTAGGACTGTCAATGTCAGTGCTAGGAACCCTGGGCTCCTCTGCCAAGCCTACAGCTGAGGGGAAGAGATCTGCTAGAAGGACGCAGCTCATGGCAGAGTTAGGTACAGATCCCAGGTGTCCTGATGCGAAGGCTCTACTGAATGACCCCAAGCCACCTGGGGGATGGTGTGTGACGTCACTTTAACCCTGAGACATGGCATCTTCTCACATCACTCAACCTATGTGTTCTCCGCAGGCCATGCTGACCCAATAGCCAAACCTCATTCCCTCCGCAAGTCTTTCTCAGCACCTCCTTCTGACCTGTGACTCCCTACTCCTTTCTCCCCACTCCTCTCCTCTGCTTCCCCTTGGCATCCATGTTGACACTCTCGGCTGATTTCCCTTCAGCTTCTCTGGCCCAACACTCAGTCCTCCTGCAGGTCCTTTTGCCTCTGGGCCCAGATACACGGCCACCCCCTTCCCAAGACTCTGCTGAGAGCTCGTGCGGCTTTGGCAAAGGCCTCACCCCAAACACAAACACACATCTCAGACCCCAGGGGCCTGCTTCCTGGGCACCAATTCCTCTGGCCAATAAGCGAGAGACAGACACCCTGGCTTGGCTATGAGCCCCCAGGGGCACCAGGGTGGCTACAGTACATACACCAAGATCACCAGGCACCATGTAGCAATTTGCAGAGCTGATATTTACTACAACTATTTTCGGGCAGATAGCAGTGAAGTGTCCTGAAAACGGGGCACCTTGTTTTTCTTCCTTTCCTTTTCAATCTATTATTGACTGCTGTCAGCCCTACCTCTCGATGGAAACTTCTCCCCAAAACCTGACTAGAGCTTTGATCAGCAAGTCCAAAAGCCCTTTTGTTTTCAGGGGGTTTGTTTGTTGTGTAGGGGGGTTTGTGTGTTTTGGCTGTACTACCCAGCATGTGGGATCTTTGTTCCCCAACCAGGGATGGAACCCGTGCCCTCTGCATTGGAACCAGAGTCTCAACCATGAGACCACCAGAGAAATCCCTTTTTTTTTTTTTTAAACAGCAGCTTTACTGAGGTAGAAATGGCATGCAATAAACTGCACATAATTAAAGCATACAATTTGATAAGTTTTTACATATATTTATGTACATAAAACTATCACCACAATCAAGATAAGAAACATAGCCATCATTCCCAGAAGCTTCCTGTCCCTTTGCAATCCCTCCTTCCCTCTTGCCCCTGCCCCACCCTGTCACTGTCTCCAGGCAATAACTAACCTGTTTTTTGTCACTATAGGTTAACTGCCATTTTCCAGAAATTTATATAAATGAAGTCATATGCTACATTTTCTTAATCTGGCTTAGCTCAGCATAATTAAGATTCACCATGTTTGTGTGCATCAATAGTTCGTTCCTTTACATTGCTGAGTAGTATTTCACTGTATGGAGAGATTGCATTTTGTCTGCTGATTCACTTGTCATCTCCATTTTGGGGCTATTACATGAGAGCGTATGAGAGTTCCAGTTCATCCACATCCTTGCCCGCACTTGGCATAGTCATTCATTTTTAATTTTGGCCATTTTAACAGATGTGCAGTGGTATCTCATTGCGGTTTGAATTTTCATTTCCNGCTACATTTTCTTAATCTGGCTTAGCTTAGCATAATTAAGATTCACCATGTTTGTGTGCATCAATAGTTCATTCCTATACATTGCTGAGTAGTATTTCACTGTATGGAGAGATTGCATTTTGTCTACTGATTCACTTGTCATCATTTTGGGGCTATTACATGAGAGCGTATGAGAGTTCCAGTTCATCCACATCTTTGCCCGCACTTGGCATAGTCAGTCATTTTTAATTTTGGCCATTTTAACAGATATGCAGTGGTATCTCATTGTGGTTTGAATTTTCATTTTCTTAATGAAGAGTGATATTAAGCATCTTTTCACATGATTTCTTGTCATCTGTATATCTTTTAGGGAAGTGTCTGTTTGATATTTTTCCATTTTTAAATTGGGTTGTTTCCTTATTGTTGAGTTTGGTAGGTTCTTTATTCTGGATATAAGTCCTTTATCAGACCAGATGGTCTACAAATATTTTGTCCTACTTTATGACTTATCTTTTCATTCCTTTAACAGCATCTTTCAAAGAGCAGAAGTTTTAAATTTTGGAGAAGTCGAATTTATCAACTTTTTTCTTTTACAGCTTGATAACATACCTAAAAGAATCTTTGCTTAACCCAAGACTACAAAGGTTTTTCTCCTACCTAGGTCTATGATCTATTTTGAGTTAAGTTTTCCCTAAGTTGGAAGCTATGAGTCAAATACATAATTGTGAGGGGGTTTTTTTGGCTTTTTTGGCATGGGAGTCCAGAGTTCCAGAAGGGCACCTTCCAAAATCACACAATGGCGCTCTTTAGGCTTGTGGAGGGGTCTTATGCACTTGAAACTTCCAAGGCATGTATCAAAGTACCAGGCACAGCACACCCCAGCTGACCAGGAGGCTCAGCAAACATGGGCACAGGACACAGCCTCGATGCGTTGCTCTGGTTTCTCCCTATTCTGTTTCCTTCTCTCCTGAACATCCCTCCACCCCTGTGAATAGTCATTTTCTGTTCTCTATTCCAGGCAGGAGATGGGAAGTATGAAAGCCGAAATTTGGGCCCCTTAGGAAACAAAAGAACTCCTGGCATAAACCAAAGGATTAGGAAGAAACCTACCCTGTGGGCAGGACTGAGGCAGTGAAAATAAAGTCATAAACAGGAGCTGTGCTGAGCCAAGGGCTGTCCTATGCCCTTGTCTCTCAGTGCTCAATCCCAGAGAAGGGATGGCTGGAGTCTGTCCTGATGACAGGGCCTTGGATACCCAGTACCTCGGCCTGGAGTGACCCCCACCAGGCGGACATGGCATAGATGGAGCAGACAGAGTCTTTGGGCCAGAACAGGTCTAATGAAGGGACCCAGAACCACCCCATGGTGATTTGCATAGACTATCCCCATGGCTCAGAGGGGGTCCAGGGTGTCTCAGTGGGCGCCAGTATGGACAGGTGCTAACAGGTCAGGGAGGCACCTCCTCACAAGCTGACACTACACAGCCCACCGTGACAGCCTTTCTGCCTCCCAGTGGAGTGGGGCTCTCGCTGCAAACAGAGGAAGAAAGCAAATACAGTGAGTTGGGTTTACTAGCCCATCCAAGCTCACTTGGAGTTGGGTCAAGAGTAGTGCCCCTTGCATAACTGAAGGAATGCAAGCGCAGGAACAGACTTCTTGAGTGTGTTTTCTCCTCTGATTCTTCTGACAGCTGGGGAGGCCGGTTCCTGCACCGAGCAGCCCTCCTTCTTCCCCGCGTCTCCACTTCACAGCACTAATAATGATCACAACGACACACCAGATTTACATAATACATGTCTCCAAAGGCACTCCAGGAGGCCCTGGAGAAATTCATCTCCATGATTAAAATGCCTTCGCCAGGTGGGCCTGAAGCAGGAGTCACTGAACCCACTTGGCAGAGTTAGGGACCAGAGTACAGAATAGTGTAGGGCCTCCTTCAGGGTCACACAGCCTCCCATCCTGATGCTGATAGCCTCAAATCTCAGCCTGCTGCCTACTGGGCAGACTGCCTACTGGGTGTCTGCAGACTCTGCAGTGCCCTGGAATGGAGGATCTTGCTCATACAGCCCAGAAGCCATCAAAGCCCTCCAGAACAGCACATATTGCAACAAAAATGTATATGGAGGCACTCCCCAACTTCAGGATCATGCTGAAGTGCAGTGAGGAGCAGAGGACATGGGCAGGGAGGGACTAGAGTCCAGAAGCAAAAGGAAGAAACAGCTTTCCCTCCTAAATCTTCCAAGCACTGGTTTGTTCTGCTAACCCCATGAATACGATCTAAGAGTTCATTATATTCATAGTTACCTACTCAAGGGCTATAATTGAATCTGTTTCTAAATAATGTTTTCCATCCACCTTCTTGGACAGACGTTGCAACGAGACGAATCCATTTCTCTGCATCCTGCCCGCTGCGGAGACGGAAGGCCACTAAACCATAAACCATCCACTCGATATGATTAAGGGCAGTTTCTTTTCTGGCACAGAGCGCTCCTGATTACGGCATTACACTCTGGTGGGGGCTGAATTAAAGTGATTTGAGGAGGTTTACATCTCCCTGGAGAAGAAGAGAGTGTTCATTTGCATTTATAAAGCATATTGAGAGTTCTGGCAGAAAGTTATGGTGGAAGCACAATTAAATATTTACCATCACTTCTGCTCTCAAACAGTGGCATGGGGACCAAACCAGCTGGAGGTGCATGTGTTGCTGTCAGACCGCATGCCTACAGGGGACGTGACTCTGGGACCCATACCCAGCACCAGCCTCTGCTCTCTGGGTTTGCCTGCTCACTGCCCAAGGGAGAAAAGCTGGGGAGGCCACATGGAGGGCAGAGAGGGCGCTGGTGCAGGCAAATGGGGTCCGGGCCCCACTTCCATCACATAGTGACCATCTCTCTCCCCTCCCTCCTCATCTGCAGAACAGAGGAGGGCCCGTTAGAGCTCAAGGCCAAGAGTGGACTGCGTGACGCAAAGTACAGCAAAACAAATGCTTTTATTATTATAACGTAACTACTCCAAGCTTCAGCTTCTTAGCTATGAAAAGGATCTAATGATGGCATCTGTAAAATACCTCTAAGATTTCTATAAGAATTAATGATCATAGACACCTACCGATCATCTACCTCCTTCCTTTAAAGACCCAGGAGTAACACAAGTGGAGAATACAGCAGCAAATCAGAGCAGTGGGTCCCCTGGAGGGACTCTTGGTCCAGGGGAGAGACAAGAAGCAAAGCCTCACTGTGCATTCTGTTCCGGCTGAGCCCACGAGAAGGAAACCGAGAAACTCAAGGGAATGGACGTGTGGGGAGTAAGTGCGTTCGTCCCCAAAGACACATGCCACGGTCTCTGGGCAAAGGCAACACTGGCCTCCTGGGTAGGGGTGGGCTATGGTGGGGGCGAGGAATGGAGACAGCCACCTGCCCCTGGGAGAGACGACAGAGCGACCAGGAGAAGCAGAGACAGGTCAACGTGGATGAACTGGGAACCATCCCAAACCTAAGAGGAGGGTGAGGAGGACTGAGCCAGAGGGGAGAGGAGGCCTCAAGGGGAGACAGAAGGGGGTCTCTGGCAGGAGCCGGCCAGACTGGCAAGAACCCGAGAGGCCTGGGGCACATGAGCAGCCTGGTAGAGAGACCCCGTTTTCCCAGGGAACAATTTCCCTTCAGTGGTTCTGGTGGAGAAACCCTCAGGGTCCCCCCTCCAACCACGGGGGGGCGCCACCTGAGGGCCAGGGTGGTGGGGGCAGGTCTGAGCCCCCTGCACAGAGGAAAAGGCAGCTGCCACCCGGCTCTGCAGACGGTTCCCTTTTCCATCTAGATTGGCACCTTGCGATGTATTGACATTTGGGATGAATTAGATGCCCATCACGGTGAAAGAGAGCTAGATAAACCCTCTCCCTACAGCTCTGCCACTCTTTCTGGAGAGACACTCATCAGACATTCAGCTGAAAATATTGACAACGTCCTTCCATGGTGGTAACAATATACAACAACACACACAGATGGAATGGAGGCTTCCGGGCCTCCACTGATAAGGCAAATTCAAGGACCTCCCAAGCAGGGAAGAACCAGCGCGGCCGTGTAGTCACTGCCTGCAGCCTTCTGGGGCTCATGGAGCTCCCGAAACCCAGGAGCCACAGCTCAGAGTTGCTCCACGAATCCAGGTCCTCCCAGGTAAAGGCCAGGAGTTGGAGGTCAGCCCACTGCAGCCTGAGTCTCTCCTTCAGCCTTCACGAGGGGCTGTGATCACTGGAAGCAGGCTGAGATGCATGGCATCAGGGGGTGATGGTACCCATTCAGCAAAGGTTGTCTGAGTCACTCCCACAGGCAGGTGGGTGCTGTGCAGAAACTGGAGACAGAGCAGAGGAAAACAGACACCCTGGCCCTCGAGGGCTTTGCAGACAAGTGAGAAGACAGAAATTAATCAAATAACGACGCAACTAAATCTGCAATTATGGCCTTGTTGAGTGGCAGGAAGGGGGAATCCCAGGGACAGTTGTGAACACTGAATAAAATGACAGGTGTGTGAAGCCTGGTGCACAGCTGATACTTCCTCCTTGCTTTCCCAGCCCCGGCTGATGGAGGCACAGTGACCAGCCCCTTCACACACACACACACACACACACACACACACACAATTGTCCCAGGACTGAGTCCACACTGGCAGGAACAAGACATGTAGTAAGCAGTCTCCCCAACTCTCAAATCCAGAGTGTGCCAGTACTCACAGTGCGCTAGGCAGCTCTGACCATGGTGAGGCCCTCAGCCTCCCCATGGGACCCCTATGTTGCCCTCCAGACCTGAACTCATCACAAGAACCTGAGCATTTCCTGGAGCTCACTCTTAAAGCCACCGTCCCAGGCTCCTCGGTGCCCCCTCTCATGGCCTTGCTCCGTCCATCACCGTGGCCTGCCAAAGATGCAGCCCCGGTTCACTGCAGGGGCCTCGTGGGGCTCTTTCTCCAGGTCTTCCCTGGGGGTGTGTCCTGTCTTCATACATCCCGTTCACTGGGCCAAGAACTCCTGACGATGCCCACAAGATTCCTCAGCTGTCTGCCACTCCCGCAAACCTCAGCCCCTGACACAGGGTCCCACAACCAACAGCTCCTCAGCACCCCCTTCAAACTTCAGACTTCCTATTGCCAACTCAGTCCAGCCTTCCGGCAATCTCATCACCAACCTTCTGAACAGGCTTCATGTTGCCCCCCAGGACAGAGGAGCGAGAGCAGGGCCAGCTCTGGGTCTGGAGATGGCTCTGCTTGAGTGTAAACTGGGAAAGGCACCAGCTAGCCTCACGGGCTTGTGTTCTGGCGTAACTGGGCCCCGGGCCCAGCACAGCTGGTGAAAAACTATTCCAAGCAAGCCTTTCATGTCCCATCCCACGTGTCCACCCAGACAAAGGTTCCTCACACGCACCCTGCTCCACACTATCCCACTGCCATTCCCTGGAGACCCTGCGGGACACCTCGGGCGCATTTAGCTTGGATTCCTTGTTCTCCCCAGTCCATCATCAGCTCACTCACCATGCCACAGTGACTCCTGCATCTTCTTCACTGTGTGTTCCTTTCCAGTTATCAGCAACTATGAGTCGCGGGCATCAGCCCTGCACAGTGGGACCACAGCAACCACCTCCTAGCTGCTGTCTCAACAGAGGCTCCATCTGTACCCTTCTCCACAAAGCTGCCCAGTTTAGCTCCTTCTGTCCATGTAACTAGTTCGAAGGCAATACAGCCACACTCAGCAAAGGCTTATAGAATCTCGGTTCCTCTGATCACCCAGTGATGTCACCCCCAAGACACTGGCCAAAGGAAAACAGAAGGCTCTATATCAAGAAGATATTCATTACAGCATTATTTAGAACATGAGAACACTAGAACCAGCCTATCCAGAGGGGAAGGAAATGCAGGAGGGCACACTCACATTCACACTCCTAGAGTGTTACAATGTCACAGCACCAGGATGTCAGCAACTAAACACAGAGCAGGACACAAAACTGTGTCTGCCCCACAGATGCAACTCAGGAAACAGCACTTCAGTGGAGTAAAATAGCAGCATGAGTACAAAGACCAGAAGGCCAAGTGCAAGAGCTCATAGGCCAGGACACCAGTTTACTATCACTCACATTCTCCTTATTCCTATGCTGTTTTAGAAGACACGTTCAGAAGCAGCAATTTAACCCACCTTCTGAAATCCTCTATTTCATTCCATCTCACTCACCTACTTTATGATTTCCAAAGTCTCTTCACTAATCCAAGACATGCCACAAACTTCTGGCCTCCATGAAGCTTCTGCTCCAAGCCTGGCTTTTCCAAATTGACCTTCAGTTTCCCAAAGGAAACCCATCATCCCCCACACCACCACTTGTGCTCAGGAAGGGCCTCCTGCCTGGAATGGCTTTTTCCTCTTCTCTACCTGAATTCTGTTCTGAATCTTTCTTGCCCAAGTGTGCTGTAAGTACTTTGAGAAGGCATAGCTGTGACTTACATCCCATAGACTTTAATCAGATGCCTTGTGTAGCAGAAATGCTCCATCAGCTCTGGAGACCTGGGTTCAAGTCCCAGCTCCAAGACTAACAAGCAAATCAACACCTGAACATCAAAATCTGATTTTCCAGAAAGAGATATCTCCCTTGCATCTCTGAGCCAGTGAGACCAGGTTCAGAAAGATGCTCTGTATATTTTTAACATACTCATTGGAATAACATTCATTTACTGTTAGTTGGCATCACCGACTCAATGGACATGAGGTTGGGTAAACTCTGAGAGCTGGTGATGGACAGGGAGGCCTGGCATGCTGCGGTTCGTGGGGTCGCAAAGAGTCGGACACGACTGAGCAACTGAACTGACTGACTGACTGTCTCTGCCAAGTACAAAATGTAAGGTGAAGAGGAACTGTTATCACATAAGTCTCCATTGACTGGTATGTAAGAGGGGCTGGTGAGAAAGAGAAACAAGCCCGAGTAAATGGAATGAGCCAGTCCAGCCCATCTGCTGACTGACTGACTGACTGAATGAGTCGGAACAGGCACTTCAACCACAAACACAAACTGTGGAATTTGCTCTTTTAAAGAACACAGATTAGTGTAGTCCTCCCCACCACACCCTTCTCCTTCTGTTTCTTTCACTTCTCAAGGTGCAGTTAATTATCATAAATAGAAGCCACAGCTTAACTGGGTCAGAGCATAGAAGTGTGCCTCTAGGAGGTGGGAGGGGCTCTGGGTCTGGTCCTGGTTTCCACCTGGCAGAACCGGTAAACAAGCCAGAGGCACAACTCTGATTTCCCTCCTTCCCAGAGCTCTACCAAGTGAGGCTCCCTGGGAAGCAGACCAGAGCATGGGGGCCTGACATGGGCTGTTCAGCTGGGGACAGGCCTCAGAAGGGCTGGGGACAAGCCTCAGAAGGGCTGTCTTCTCTGCCCAGCCCAGCCCAGCTCAGACTTGGTACCTGGCTTGGGAGGATCCCTCTCCTCTCTGGTCTCAGCAGGTCACTTCTGGGCCTCAGTCCCTAGAGCAGTCTGTAAGAAACATGGGAAGAAACCAAAAGGAATCTCTGGAGCTTGAACGGACCCTTCTGCCTCCTGAATCCCCAGGTCTAGCTTGGTCTTACAGTGACTTAGCAGTGCATACACCAGTGCCTTGCAAATGCTTTTTACTAATAAAGTGTAAAAACTGATTTCAGTTCAGTTCAGTCACTCAGTCGTATCCGACTCTTTGTGGCCCCATAAATCGCAGCATGCCAGGCCTCCCTGTCCATCACCAACTCCCAGAGTTCACTCAGACTCACTTCCATACAGTCAGTGATGCCATCCAGCCATTTCATCCTCTGTCATCCCCTTCTCCTCTTGCCCTCAATCCTTCCCAGCATCAGTCTTTTTCAAGGAGTCAGCTCTTCACATGAGGTGGCCAAAGTACTAAAGTTTCAGCTTTAGCATCATTCCTTCCAAAGAAATCCCAGGGCTGATCTCCTTCAGAATGGACTGGTTGGATCTTCTTGCAGCCCAAGGAACTCTCAAGAGTCTTCTCCAACACCACAATTCAAAAGCATCAATTCTTCGNCCGACGGGGCGGGGCGGGGCGGGGCGGATGAGAAGCCAGAGGAGGGCTGCCTTTCCCGCCCGACCCCAGCTCTGCACGGCGCCCTCCTCCATCTCGCGCGGCTCCTTGTCCCGGAGCACCAGGGAAGCCACCGGACCCGACCTCCCGGGGCGGGGCGCCTTCCAGACGTCTTTCCCTCCCTCCCTTCCCGTCCCGCGCCGCTGAAGGCGAACACAAAGTAAAAGAAACCAGCCAGACATAAGGCCAGCCATGCAGATTTATCTGGGTCAGTGAGGGAATTCTGTCGCCTGCAAATTTTTGGTTATTAATCGTCTTAACTGTGGTTTATTGACAGTNTTCCAGACGTCTTTCCCTCCCTCCCTTCCCGTCCCGCGCCGCTGAAGGCGAACACAAAGTAAAAGAAACCAGCCAGACATAAGGCCAGCCATGCAGATTTATCTGGGTCAGTGAGGGAATTCTGTCGCCTGCAAATTTTTGGTTATTAATCGTCTTAACTGTGGTTTATTGACAGTGTTCTAATTTCATATTTTATTCCTGGAACTAATACTCACAGTTAGGTTTCCCTCCTGGCTTACTGGATGCTCCCACACACACTCTTCTGCACACTATACCTTCTTGACTAAAGTTCATAATGATAACACTTTTCAGGTTTCAAGCTGGACAAAATATTTTTATTTAAAAACAAGGTATATACCATCTTATTCCACATCTTAAACATATACTGATGTTTCCCAAATGTGTTTATCCAGCCAGACCTATCCATTGACTTTCAACTGTTTATATGCAGTGAATTCTTTATCTTCTTCACTAGGAAATTTCATAATAATTTTCAAACTCAACAGTTACAAAAGAGAACTCTAGACTTCCTCTCAGAGTATTATTATTGCCTGAGCGTTTTATGCTTCATTTGTAGACATCAGAAAGCCTACTAAATATTAATTACATGCATCATATTAAGGTTTGGAATCTGAAAACTTTTATTCCTTATTTCTTCCTAGTCAACCTATTTTCACTTCAAAATATATCTTGAATTTGCTCTCTCCTTTTAATTCTTATGCTCTTGACCATTTTCTTGTAACTATTATTTCTATTTGCCCTCTTTCCCCTTCCTTATTCCTGTTATGTTGGATAAACCAAAATGAGTATTTAAAATAGTGTAATTCATAATGTAAACTTTTCAGTGAAATATATGACAGTCTCCAAGCTTCTCCCCATGGTAAGTCTATGCTGTGACTTCTCTTGACTCAGGTTATTCTCAGTTCTTCTTTGTTCACTTAGTTCTAGTAGCACATGGTCAGTCCCTGAAATACACCAAACCATTTTCTACCTCAAGAACTGACTCTTTTCCTGATATTTCTTCTACAGGATCATTCCTATTAATGATAGTCCCTTTTTAATGTCGTCTCTAAGAGGTAAGCCGTGATTATCCTGTCCAGAGTGCACTTCCTTCATTTTTATATATCATAGAATCATATTAAGTATTAATAACATATACATGCATATGTATATATATACATATATATGATTCCACATGCACATACACATTGTGGTTAAATTGTACATATAATTTACATATAACATTTTATACATTATATGGAATATAAATATTTTATACTGTATGCTTATATATAACATATGCCTGTGTTTCTACAACTGCCGTCTATGGGGTTGCACAGAGTCGGACACGACTGAAGCGACTTAGCAGCAGCAGCAATTATATTATATATTTATGTATAAATATTATATGTATTTTAAATATGTGCTCTGGATATTTCCCTATGCCAATATAGCATGTGGTGTGGACCTTGTCTGACTTGTTTTTCATGTTTCCCTAGAAAATAGTATAGGGTATACATGTGTTAAACTCTTAATAAACATTACCGATTTAAAATAAATAGTTGATATTAAATTTAATTAAATCTTGTTGAGGTAGATTGCAGATAAGTATTATTGTTGATCTTGGTTTAAACAGAAGTTTAAAAATTCTGTCCCTTCTGAAATATATGGATGCCATTTCATTTTATCACAAACATCAGTTGTAAGACTAATATGTAATAATTATTGCATTATGGAATGGAAATCTCATACCGTGGCAATCTAAGTGTGTTTTACTATCTTGAAGTTCTATTCTGATTAAAAAGTCAAAAGATATTCAAATTATTAAAATGTAAATTTTCAAATTTGCTAATGATTATAAAGGAGTATAGAAAGTGTCATTTGAGTTTTAATATGAAGAAAACTTGAAAGCTAAATATCTGAGTTGAAAAATTTTAAGGTATTTCTGGCAGAGATTGTTGTGTATGAATGTCCAAAAACTTGTCTAGATTTTTATTTTCTTTGTTTATAAAGTGATAGCCTTCACTTCTGTTTGAAATGTAGGATAAGAGAGGTCCAAAGCAAATAAGGAGAAATCTATCAACTAATACTAAACCTCAAGAGAGGAACTGTACTTTGGATAAGGATGACAACAGTGGAGATGAAGATAATTATTGGATTTGAGAGCAAATCAACATACAAAATTTCAAAAGCTGTTCAAAAGTCGCATTATCAGAATGGCCGTCATTGATTATCTAATATAATAAAATAGCCAATCATAATTCACTATCAAATATAACCTGCTCTGTTTTTCTTCATAGCTATCATGAACTGATAGATTTTCTCATATTATTTCTTGACTATTTTTTTCTACTTCCTGCACTCTCTCATTGAAATGATTCATCATGTGATATAGGCTTATTTTTTCCTGTTATGTCCCTAGAATATAAATTAGTATTGGCCAAGAGTAGACACTCAAGAAATACTAAGTGAATGAAAAACTGAATTTGAGAGTAAGAGAAAAATAGAAATCAAATACCTTGCAGGTTTAAAGTTTCTGAAAATAGGAAGAAAGGTTGGTGTTGTAGTTCACTGACGTTGTAAAATTTGGGAGAATACCAGATGTGGAGTGAAGGAAAGAGAAAGTCATAAACATGGTTTAGGACATTTTGAATCTGAAGTGGGCATTTAGATACACAATTAGATATAGCTAATAGTCATATATTAAGATCTACACCAGATATAGAACTAAAAATGTCATGACTGAAATATATAAATTTAGAATTGTTTGAATATAAGCTTTAATTTCCTGTAGGTGGGAGAGAGATTGACTACAAATCCAAGCATTTGATTCAGTCTATAATCTAGACTTGAGAAAACCCAACTTTTAATGGCTAGCTAAAGCATCATATTGTTTAAAAACAAACTAATAAATAAGATGAAAATGCAATATTGGAAATGTAAGGAAAGTATCCGAAGATAATATCATAGAAGTAGAAGAGGGTTCTATCAAAAAGGGAACAGTTATACCTGATCAGTTTGGGGAGAGATGAAATAATCTAACCACTGGAAATGTACATTGGGTTTAACAATATGGTTGCTGTTAATATCTTTAGCTACAGTTTGTTCGTGTGTTTATGGAAGGAGAGAGACAGAAGATAGATTGCACTGAGTGGAAATGCAGAGATGAAGAATGATGATATTCTGTGATACTATTAAAGAGACTGACTGTAAAAAAAGACAGTCTAAGAGAGCTGTTGAGTTCAGGGATTTTTTTTTTCCTAAATAGAGAAAATTATGTTTAAATGGTGAATATTATTGAGAAGAAAATAGGTTAAAAATAGATAGTTGATCATCTGATATTCCTAAGAGCATGAAAGGTATAAAACCCAAAACTTAGATGAAAATATTGATCTTTGATAAGAGATGTTTCCTCTGTTAAAAAGAAATTGGAGAAAAATGAACAAACAGCATTGAAGAAGTTCCAGTTGAATGGTTTATATGTAACCTATGATTTAGATGGTAAGCTCATCTTATAAAAAATGGGAAAGTTTTGGTGGAAAGGTAGAAACTTGTAGGATGTTATAAAACTTTAGAAGTAGCAATTGTGAAAAAGAGGAATTTACTGAAGAATTGACAGGAAGCATTGCTGAATGATCTTCAAGACATGAGATCTTGACTTATTTTAAATCACCCATTTTTAATGGAAATAATAATAGCAAATACTTACATAGAATTTACTATGCACTGGACATTGTACTATGTTCTTTACATGTTTTAAGTCATATCATTAAAGAAGATATGTAATTTAAAGTCAGCTAGTAAGTGTAGAAGCTAGATTAGCAATTTGTACTCTGTTGTTAATTACTCAGCAACGGTCTATACTATTACAACCAGTTGAAATTTTACCCTGCCCTTGCAGATTATGTACCAACGAATTTTTCCAAAGCTGGCAACCAGGGGGAGAGAAACTATGATTTCACAAATATCTCACTTTTATTCAATAAAAATAACATTTTTACCCTCTGATATCAACTTTCCAAGATGAGGTTTTTTTTTTTTCCCCCATTTAGTGTAGATATTCCTTGTGTTCTCAATTTGCTTCTAATAGGACACTTGCCAATTTTCATATGTCCTAAGATTCCTGCTCTAGAAAAAATATTCATTATTCCATCGAGAGAAAACTGAAAGCTAGAAGGAACCTGCATTCTCCTTGTTTCCACCTTGCTAGGTAAAAAGATGCACGTCAAACTCTAGTACAACTAGGTCAACTACTCCTTATACAAACCTTAAATAGCAAAGGAGACACACACACAAACACATGCACATACAAGCATTGCATAATTTTACTGGTCTCATACAAAAAGACCCTCCTCCCTAGAGCAGGTAGATTACAAATGTATATTATTAGCTGCTGTGATATGTTATTAGTCTTCCAAGAATTGAGCATATCACAAGCAACATACATCTTGTTTTCTCTTTATTATTCATAGACCCTTCAATAAAAGCTGTTAAATAAATGCCAAAAGAAAATGTTAGCATACAATAATAACTGAACTTTTGTGTGGTGTGAATTAGCTATGAAAACTTTTTTTCTTTTTTCTTTTTTCTTTTTTTTTTGCTCAAAATTTATTTTTAAAGTTATTCAGGACAGTTCAGTTCAGTCGTTCATCCGTGTCTGTCCCTTTGCAATGCCAAGGACTGAAGCACGCCAGTCCTTGTCCATCACCAACTCCCGGAGTTTACCCACACTCACGTCCATCAAGTCGGTGATGCCATCCAGCCATCTGATCCTCTGTCGTCCACTTCTCCTCCCACCTGCAACTTTTCTCAGTATCAGGGTCTTTTCACATGAGTAAGTTCTTTGCATCAGGTGGCCATAGTATTGGAGATTCAGCTTCAACATAAGTGCTTCCAATGGACACTCAGGACTGATCTCTTTAGGACAGACTGATTGTATCTCTTTGCTGTCCAAGGGACTGTTAACAGTCTTTTCCAGCACCACAGTTCAAAAGCATCAATTCTTCAGTCCTCAGCTTTCTTTATAGTCTAACGCTCACATCCATACATGACTACAATAAAATTCATAGCCTTAACTAGACAGATCTTTGTTGGCAAGGTAATGTCTCTGCTTTGTAATATGTTGTCTAGGTTGGTCATAACTTTTCTTCCAAGGAGTAAGCGTGTTTTAATTTCATGGCTGCAGTCACCATCTGCAGTGATTTTGGAGCCCCCCCCCCAAAATAAAGTTAGACACTGTTTCCACTGTTTCCCCATCTATTTGCCATGAAGGGATGGGACCAGATGCCATGATCTTCATTTTGTGAATGTTGACCTTTAAGCCAACTTTTTCGCTTTCCTCTTTCACTTTCATCAAGAGGCTCTTTAGTCTTTCACTTTCCGCCATAAGGGTGGTATCATCTGGATATGTGAAGTTATTAATATTTCTCCGAGCAATCTTGATTCCAGCTTGTGTTTTATCCAGTCCAGTGTTTCTCATGATGTACTCTGCATATGAGTTGAATAAGCAGGGTGAGAATATAGAGCCTTGATGTACTCCTTTTCCTATTTGGCAGCAGCCTGTTGTTCCATGTCCATTTCTAAGTGTTGCTTCCTGATCTGCATACAGGTTTCTTAAGAGGCAGGTCAGGTGGTCTGGTATTCCCATCTCTTGAAGAATTGTCCATAGTATGTTGTGATCCACATACTCAAAGGCTTTGGCATAGTCATTAAAGCAGAAGTAGATGTTTCTCTGGACTCTTGCTTTTTTGATGATCCAGCAGATGTTGGTGATTTGATCTCTGGTTCCTCTGCCTTTTCTAAAAACAATTTGAACATCTGGAAGTTCACAGTTTGCGTATTGTTGAAGCCTGGCTTGGAGAATTTTGAGTGTTACTTTACTAGAGTTTGAGATGAGTGCAATTGTGTGTTAGTTTGAGCATTCTTTAGCATTGCCTTTCTTTGGGATTGGAATGAAAACTGATCTTTTCCAATCCTATGACCACTCCTGAGGTTTCCAAATTTGCTGACATATTGAATGCAGCAATTTAACGGCATCATCTTTCAGGATTTGAAATAGCTCAACTGGATTTCCATCACCTCCACTAGCTTTGTTCATGGTGATGCTTCCTAAGGCCCACTGGACTTCACATTCCAGGATGTCTGGCTCTGGATGAGTGATCACACCATTGTAATTATTTGTGTCGTGAAGATCTTTTTTGTACAGTTCTTCTGTGTATTCTTGCCACCTCTTCTTAATATCTTCTGCATCTGTTACGTCCCTACCATTTCTGTCCTTTATTGAGCCCCTCTTGGCATAAATGTTCCCTTGGTATCTCTAATTTTCTTGAAGAGATCTCTGGTTTTTCTAAGTCTATTGTTTTCCACTGTTTGTTTGCACTGATCACTGAGGAAGGCTTTCTTATCTCTCCTTCCTGTTCTTTGGAACTCTTCCTTTAAATGGCTGTATCTGTCCTTTTACCCTTTGTTTTTCACTTCTGTTCTTTTCAAGGCTATTTGTGAGGCCTCTTCAGAGAGTTATTTTGCTTTTTTTTGCATCTTTTTATTGGGGATAGACGTGCTCCCTGTGTACTGTATAATGTCACAAATCTCTGTCCATAGTTCATCAGGCACTCTGTCAGATCTAGTCCCTTAAATCTACTCCCCGCTTCCACTCTGTGAGGGATTTGATTTAAAGTTATCAGTATTTTATAAAAGAAAATTGTTCATTGTATTGGGCAAGGACTCAGTAAAATTCACATGGCATAGTGAAGAGTGACAAATGAGGAAAGTTTCAGTGAGAAGCCTATATACAGATATTTAGCTGAGGGAAAGACCATGAGGGATGGTGGACCGCTGTGGGGATACCCTTGAGACTGATGGAGCAAAAGTGATTGACTCATACTGAGCATCCATATTGAGTTTAAGATGCTCATTGAAAATTAAATTTTATTCAGTCTTAAAGAAAAAATGAAATCTTGCCATTTGTGGTAACACTGGTGAACTTTGAGGACATTATGCTTAGTGAAATAAACCAAACACATAAAGATCAATACTTCATGCCTTCACTGATTGATATATAGAAAATAATCATACTTATAGAAACAGAGAGTAGAACTAGGGCAAGAAACTAGGGCAAAGGAAGATGGGAGAAGTTGGTAAAAATATACACATTTTCTGTTATTCAGGATGAATAAGTTCTGGACATCTAATGTACAACATTGTGACTTTATTTAGTAATACTGTATTTTATATTTGAAATTTGCTAAGAGGATGGAGCTAAAGTGTTCTCACTCAGAAAGAGCAAATTATGGTAACTATGTGAGATGATGGATAGGTGAAGTAGCTTGATTTTTGCACTTTCTCCACAGTGTGTGTATATATATATATCAAATTGTATACCTTAAATTATGGAATTTTTATTTGTCAGTGATACCACAATAAATCTGGAGAAAGTAAAAGAAACTTATCGATCCCAGAAAAATGGCAATGCAGAGAAATTGGTCTTGCTTTCAGTCAAGGGAAATCTGTGTCATTCACACAAAAGCACTTGGGTANCTTAAATTATGGAATTTTTATTTGTCAGTGATACCACAATAAATCTGGAGAAAGTAAAAGAAACTTATCAATCCCAGAAAAATGGAGATGGAGAGAAATTGGTCTTGCTTTCAGTCAAGGGAAATCTGTGTCATTCACACAAAATCACTTGGGTAAAGAGGTGAAGAACAGGTCTGTGGATTCATAAGGTGTGTAGTCTAATGTGTCATTTTGTAACGGGACTAACAATTTTGATTTTCAGGCTGGTAACAACACTGTTCCTTTGGTATGACAGCTCAACAAAGTGAAATACTTATGGTCTCTGAAATAGTGAAGTAACAGCTAGTTTTTGCTTTTTCTTTTCCCCATCCACAAGAACTATTATCTGTATTTGAAAGTACGATGTAAATTTTACAAGATAACCAACAGTGGATTTTGTCATTTTTTATTCCTGAGAGGCTGATAAATGAAAGGAAATGGGAGGGAGTTAGAGCTACTGAACAGCTCGACAGTTTGCTGTCACTGCCTAAACTCATCTTGGATATGAGCTTCTGAAAGAGACCTGCTGGAAGAATAAGGATCTTACTGGAACATTTCCGAATTATATTAAAGTGAGATTTATATTGATACTTAACATGAAAATTAATGCTTATTCTGTTAGCTCCTGTGATGTGAGGAAATGTACGGTGCTGAGACACATTATCCTCTCGGCTGGAGCAAGTTACATAAAGTATAGAAAGGATAGAGAGATTGAAGGGAGTGGAGCAAGCACATAGATCTATGGTATTTTAAAGAAAAGAAGGAAAAGAGAAAAGGAAATGTAGACAAAAGGTAAGGAGGGCCATAATATAAATTTGGGAGGTAAGAATATGAACCAAAAGAAAAACGTTACTAATTCCATGTTTTAAAAAGCACAGGGAAATAAAAGTTGAACAAATAAGGATAAAATTGAAGCCAATATGAACATTCTGATTAATGTCTTCATTTTTACTTTTCATTATTTAACATATATTTTTGAGTTACAGCATGTGTTGTTTACTCTGAAATTGTGCTTACTTATTTTTAAACTCCTTTTCTCAAAGTTTAATAATTTAATTGTACATTTTTCAATCCAAATACCAGCTTAATAAAACCTTTATTGAGTTTGCACACATTGCTTCAGAGGGTAGGCTTTGCAGCATAGTAGACAAAACATAGGTTTCACCCAGATTCAATGTAAAATACTGGGTAGAAAATTCTGGAAAGTAGTGAAGGACAGGGACACCTGGCCTGCTAGAGTCCATGGGGTCGCAAATAATCCAACATGACTGAGCATCTTTACTTTCACTTTCAGTTTATTAGTTTGTGACTATGCAGAGTTCTAACAACATTTACTAGATAACTGTTTTTTAATTAAGACACACTTAAAAGTTGTCAAAATCTTATGAAGTGTTTCCTTATTTTATTCTGCTTTCCCTGTGTCAACAATTTATGTAGCTGTAGTATAATAGACAAAAATCACAAAATTAGTGTTAATACTATCTGTGAACCAATTTACAGGCCTAAAGAAATTTCATCAGATTTTCCACTAATGTCCTTTTCTGTTTTAGGATTCTATCCAGGCTCCATATTACTTATAGTTTTGTCTCCTTGATATCTTCCAAGTCTATAAGATTTTCTCAGCCTTTCTTTGTCTTTCATCATGTTGACACTTGAAGAGCAATGATCAATAGTTTTGTTGAATGTCTCTGAATTTGGGTTTGTCTGATGATTTCTCATCAGAGAAATGATGTTATACATTTTTTGAAAGGACACCATAGAAACAATGCTTTATCATTTTTAGTGAATCATATCAAGTGGTTCATAATAAGAGATGTTATTCAACTTGATACTATAGTCAAAGTGGCTTCTTCCATGGTTCTCCATAATAAAGTTACTATGTTTTCCTTTGTACTTTACCAATATATTGGAAAGATAGTTTGAGATTATGAAATCATGACTCTTTTCATACTTTTTNGCTTTATCATTTTTAGTGAATCATATCAAGTGGTTCATAATAAGAGATGTTATTCAACTTGATAATATAGTCAAAGTGGCTTCTTCCATGGTTCTCCATAATAAAGTTACTATGTTTTCCTTTGTACTTTACCAATATATTGGAAAGATAGTTTGAGATTATGAAATCATGACTCTTTTCATACTTTTTAGCATCCATCAGAGGATTTTGTCTTTAAAATTTACTACTGTGGTGTTTTCCTAATGGTATTTTTTTTTCTTCTTGCCTTCTTTATCAGTTTTAATAGTACTATAAAAAAGGATAGCCTGTCATTCCCCACATATTAGACTATTTTAACAATATGAATTTATTAATATTTTATTCTATAGTTGAAGTCTAATAGTGTCATTTATTTTGCTGTTCAAATTTATTTACTGGCTTTTGCCATTAGGAGATTGGCTTTAGNTATGAAATCATGACTCTTTTCATACTTTTTAGCATCCATCAGAGGATTTTGTCTTTAAAATTTACTACTGTGGTGTTTTCCTAATGGTATTTTTTTTTTCTTCTTGCCTTCTTTATCAGTTTTAATAGTACTATAAAAAAGGACAGCCTGTCATTCCCCACATATTAATTAATAGACTGTTTTAACAATATGAATTTATTAATATTTTATTCTATAGTTGAAGTCTAATACTGTCATTTATTTTGCTGTTCAAATTTATTTACTGGCTTTTGCCATTAGGAGATTCTTCAGTTTGATTGGCTTCTGTATTCTTTTCAACAGCTCTCATTTTTTTTTTTTTTGAGTACTTTTTTATTTTCTAAGAATATAAAATGTTCCAGCTCTTGTATTTCCTCTGTCCTGAAGTCACTCACTTCTCTAAATAGTCACAGCTCCTTTTATTAGGGAATGGTGTTTAGAAGGCAAAATGGAACACTATGTGTGCTGATTACACTGTGTTCTGTATGTATAAACACACACAGATTTGTATATTAAAATCATGAGCTTACAGTGCTATTTTATAGTAAATAACTCAGTATGAAGTTAAAAATCTGAGACAATTTTAACACATATCCACATAAATAGCCACTGGATACCCAGCCAATGTAGCAGTTGTGGGGAACTCTAGGACAGCTGCAAGACTGCATAAACACATATGTGAGAAAATAATCATAGGCATAGTAGAGGAGCATACTTCCCCGTGGAATTGTAAACATAAGGAACAGAAAAGTGAAGAGGAAATCAAAAGGATCAGGAAAGAGTTAACCAAATTGAATAGGTCAGTGTGGCGAGAACGAGTAAGAGTAGGACTGAAATTCCACTATATAATATCAGAGAGACTGCTCTGGAAATAGAGAGAGGGAGTTGGAGAAATGGGAATTGAAAGAAACATTCCAGATAAATTCATTTCTGATCTCAAATTTCAATAAGGAAAATGAAAATTGCACCTATGATGATGTTTTCAAAATAGCAATAGGATGAGCAGAGTATAGAAATGTCACATAATATTTTTTCAGTAATAGTAATACCAGTAATAGCAGTTAGAGGTAAAGAAAAACCTGAGAATCCTTTAAATTGGGTCTAGTAAGAAATATGTAGCAATTAGGCTGATAGTTCAGTTTAGAATGTAATAAATGTATTTAAGTTTTACCACATTGTGACCAGAAATAAGTGAAGTTAAGATAAGGTAGTAAATCATCATAAGTAATAAGGTACAAAGCATCTTCAGACAGAAGTGAGTTGTACATGATGTAGGGAAGGAAAGGCATTTGAGACCAATGCTGTGAGTCAGCATTGTTACTTAACAAATTATCTGGATGGAAAAATATGCCCCTCTGTTGGTAGCCCTTCTGGAAAATTATTAGATAGAGTTACTTCTAATAATCAGGCCTGGAATAGTAGAAATTGTGTGCTTTTGTGAATTTAATGTGTTCAAAATACTAGTCTCATGACATGTTCCCACAGTGATGGCTCCTTGAAGATGTCCAAGTTCTTTAGCCCTGGGAACTATGAAAATATTACTGAACATTACAAAAGGGAATGTGGATATATGACTAAGGTTATAATTCTTGAGATGAGTTTTTCCATGTTGGCCTAATCTAATCATATGGGTTCTTAAAATATAAGACGATGGGAAATGAAGAGGATTTGACCTGAAACTGCTGGCTTTAAAGAATGATGAAAGGGGTGCACAAACCAAGGAATGAGGTGATTTACAGCATTGTAAATCATATATACTCCGATAAAAATTTTAAAAAGAGTTGGAATTGACCCACAGTTAATAGACAGTAAGTAACAGAACCTTTGCTTATACAATTATAAGGAACAGCACTAACTAAATCTGAGAGCATATTCTACAAGTGAGCTCCCTATAAGAAATAAAGCAACCTGCTATTTCGATCTTCGTCCAATGAGTCCTGTGTTAGATTTCTGGCATATATAAATGTAACATAATAGAATCATGTTGTTTCAAGTGACAAAGCTGTGGTACTTTGTTACAGCAGAAATAGAAATTAATGCACTGGGTTTTGCCTTAACTTTGTATGCATAGAGGAGCTTGAGAAAGTTCAGTCAGTTGAATGATTCAATTCAAACAGTTATACTAAAACAGTAAAATAAAAATGAATCTTTGCTGAGTATTGAATATTAAATGTTTAGCATCTTAAAATATTATCATACATAGCCACATTAATAACCTTATGAGATAAGTATCATTTTGTTAATTCTCTACATGTAGAAACTGATGTTTAGTTGAAGTTGAATAATATTCTGAAGAAAACATAATTATGAAGGAATGAGGTTTCAGTTTACAGATAATGTGGGGCAACTTTCAAATCTGTGTCCAAATAAGGCCCCATGTTTCTTAAAACATCTTTTCTGTGTCAAGTCCTGTGAAGTGTGCCTTACATGCATGATCTTAATTGCTACTTAAATAATTTTTCAAAGATCTGCTATAAGGGAACATCATAAAGAAAGGAAAACATCAATCATTAGAACAGTTTTTTAAAGAGGTGAAATTGGAACAAATACTGGGCCTAAAATAAGAGGTGAGGAATAGTACTTAGGTTACTTGAGAGTAAAAGGAAAGCTGCAAGAAGCTCAAAAAGAGCATTTTTGCTTAGTAGTTTACTATCAAAAATATATGAAACACTAAGAATTATGTTTTGTATATGATGCACAATGTCTATACAATTATGCAAGATTTATAACATCAGCATTGTTTTTTGATGTAGTATTTATGTTGGCTGATTTGTCACATCTGACCTTGTGGATCACAATAAACTGTGGAAAATTCTGAGAGAGATGGGAATACCAGAGCACCTGACCTGCCTCTTGAGAAATCTGTATGCAGCTCAGGAAGCAACAGTTAGACCTGGACATGGAAAACAGATTGATTCCAAATAGGAAAAGGAGGATGTCAAGGCTGTATATTGTCACTCTGCTTATTTAACTTCTATGCAGAATACATCATGAGAAATGCTGGACTGGAAGAAACACAAGCTGGAATCAAGATTGCTGGGAGAAATATCAATAACCTCAGATATGCAGATGACACCACCCTTATGGCAGAAAGTGAAGAGGAACTAAAGAGCCTCTTGATGAAAGTGAAAGAGAAGAGTGAAAAAGTTGGCTTAAGGCTCAACATTCAGAAAGCGCAGTTTCATGGCATCTGGTCCCATCACTTCGTGGGAAATAGATGGGGAAACAGTGGAAACAGTGTCAGGCTTTATTTTTCTGGGCTCCAAAATCACTGCAGATGGTGATTGCAACCCTGAAATCAAAAGACGCTTACTCCTTGGAAGAAAAGTTATGACCAACTAGATAGCATATTCAAAAGCAGAGATATTACTTTGCCTACTAAGGTCCATCTAGTCAAGGCTATGGTTTTTCCAGTAGTCATGTATGGATGTGAGAGTTGGACTTTAAAGAAGGCTGAGCGCCAAAGAATTGATGCTTTTGAACTGTGGTGTTGGAGAAGACTCTTGAGAGTCCTTGGACTGCAAGGAGATCCAACCAGTCCATTCTGAAGGAGATCAGCCCTGGGATTTCTTTGGAAGGAATGATGCTAAAGCTGAAGCTCTGGTACTTTGGCCACCTTATGCGAAGAGTTGACTCATTGGAAAAGACTCTGATGCTGGGAGGGATTGGGGGCAGGTGGAGAAAGGGATGACCGAGGATAACATGGCTGGATAGCATCACTGACTCGATGGGCGTGAGTCTGAGTGAACTCCAGGAGTTGGTGATGGACAGGGAGGCCTGGTGTGCTGCAAGTCATGGGGTTGCAAAGAGTGGGACACGACGGAGCAACTGAACTGGACTGAACTGAACATATTGATAAGATATAGTTGTTCATTAATAGACAATATATGGAACTTCACCACACTTAAAGAAAGAAGGTTTCTTTCAGTCAGTTCAGTCGCTCAGTTGTGTCTGACTCTCTGCGACCCCATGAATCGCAGCACGCCAGGCCTCCCGGTCCATCACCAACTCCCGGAGTTCACTCAGACTCATGCCCATCGAGTCAGTGAGGGTCTCAGATATGTGGCCAAGGGAGATTTTTTCTCATATTTATAATTTTAGAAATATAGATTATAAATTGCCATCTATTAAAGATCTATATACAAATTGTAACCTATATAGTTGTTTAAGATATATTCATGAAATACAGCCTAAAGGTAACTTTAAAGAAATAGTTGTAAGAACACAAGCAACGTTTGCTACTTATAGCAAGTAGCTCACAATGAACTTAAAATTCTAGCTAAATTTTGACTTCCCCATCTAAAGAAGTGAGACAATTTTGCTCAATTTCCTTTCACTTTTTCCCTAGTTTTGTCACCAGAATGAAGTATTGGCATTTGCATGCTCCATTTATTCTGTGAAGTATAGTAATATACTGTACTATTTTGACCTTTTTGAAAGTCTGAAATTTAATTAGTTGACTATTTTCCACTAGTCATCATCTCGATCTCATTGAGTTGTGAGAAAGGATAGACTAGCCATAAAAATGTGTGAAAAATGATTAAGGATTTCACATTTCTTATGCCTTTAATCCTGTGATCCTCTCAGTTCTGTTTCAGAAATCTCAGATGTATACCCAGCATTTGATCATATTGAACTCATGATAAAACAGCAAAGTGCTCATTACAGCATACATATTATGATGCTTAAAATTATAGCTCATTTTCACATATCTGGAAAATGATGTCTTTTCAAAGTGAATGTATAGTATAATAAAGAGAAAAAAGATACTTGATTTGTAGGAAAATTATTTATTATTTTTATTTTTAAAGATTGTGCTGAACTGAAAGACAGTCATGTAGATGAAGAAGTGCCATAAATTACATGAAATAAATAGTTACTCTAGTCTGTGCCTCCTTTTAAAAAATGATCTGGTGCTAGTCTTAAATATGTTTCTCCAAATCTATATTTATAATTAGGATAGAAATCTGTTCTTCAACAAAACAATGAAACATGTAAGCATTGCTTTTTTGAAATGATGTGTGGATAATAGGAATTGGATATCCAGATGTTTAAGCTGGATTTAGAAAAAGCAGAGGAACAAGAGATCAAATTGCCAATATTTTTGGATCATAGAGAAAGCAAGGGAATTCCAGAAAAACAAACAAACAACATCTACTTCTGCTTTATTGACTACACCAAAGCCTTTGACTGTGTGGATCACAATGAACTGTGGAAAATTCTTAAAAGAAATTGTAATACTAGACCACCTTACCTGCCTCCTGAGAAGCCTATATGCAGGTCAAGAAATAATAGTTAGAGCTTTACATGGAGTCACAAAAAGTTGGACACGACTGAGTGAGTAACACACACAATGTGATATTAAGGTTTTCCCATTCTTACCCAAGGAAGATCTCTAGAAAAAAAAAAAAAGATAATTTTTCTCTGTTATTTCCTAGTGATTATATGTTTATGATTTTTTATAAAAAATAGATTAAGTATTACTACTTAATGTTCTACAGTGACATATTAAACTTACTAAGATTTTTAAATATATGGTATCATTTTCAATATATTGTTTGCATGTCGAGGATGCTGCATTGACCGTCACCATGACTTGTTTGCTGTGCGAAAAGCAAATAAAACAAGCAAAACAACAAAAACCTGGGAGACACTGTTATTCTATCTCTAATAACTTGGGAAGCATGCTTAAAGTAAAAAAGAGTTTTCTTTATATATCTTCATAATTTCACCTTCCCCAACAGTTTCATTGGTTCTCAGAGCTCTGCTGCCCATAGCTAAACTCATTTCTCTGAGCCACTAAATCAAATACTAATTAGACTCTTTCCCCCAAAACGACACATTTTAAAATAATTCTGCTTCACTTAAGCACTTTATAAGAATGGGAACACTTTAATTAAGCCAAGTGAGCAGGCTTTGAATTGTTACAAAGTAATTCACACCAAGGGAATAGTTATAAACAGTATAATAATTCAAGTCCATGAATATATTTTTATTATTACAAAGTGATATCTTAGAAACTCTCATTTGTTTGCTAAATCGCATGAGGACACATTATACTTTATAATATAAATTTCCCCAAAAGAAATGATTCTGTGAAATATAGAAGCCATGACCCAAGAAGAATTCACTTGATGCCAAATTCTTAATCTTCCCTAAAAACAGTCAGTGTGATTCTGTTGGCTTCTCTGTTGCAGTTGCAGAACATACGAGAAAAAAGAAAAAAGTGTTATATGTACATTTTGATGTTTTTTCCTCCAAATTTAAAATATTACTGTATTCAGTTTATTAACTATACCACATTTGAAAAATTACTTACCAGCCATATGGAATGTCTGGTTTCATTGTTAATGATGTCAACAAAAATCTGTCTATCTTTTAGAGCCTAGGTTGAGACAATTATGAGTGGTTGATAAAAATGTATGGAAATTAAAATTGTATTATTGTTTATTATGACAGATGTGTATTTTATTTATTATAATATTTATTAATTTAATATCATTTGTGATTTTCCTAATACAGCTTAGAACATCTCATGGATGATCACTTTTTTTTAAATATATTTTTGCTGAAAATCACATTCCAAGTAGTACTCAAGATGACCTTACAGTTTTCCCCTTTCACTAAGATTCTTCCTAAGTAGTCAGAGATGAGGTGGAAGCATAGACATTATATTCTCCAAANACTCATTAGAGAAGACCCAGATGCTGGGGAAGATTGAAGGCAGAAAGAGAATGGGATGACAGAGGATGAGATGGTTGGATGTCATCATTGACTCAATGGACATGAGGTTGAGCAAATTCTGGGAGATGGTGAAGGACAGAGAAGCCTGGCGTGCTACAGTCCATGGGGTGGCAAAGAGCTGGACATGTCTGAGGGACTGAGCAACAATACTATAGGAAGTTTAGGAAGCCTATACCCAGTGTGGTACAGAGTAAAAGCATGATCCTCCCCTGAGGATGGGTGGAGTAGCCTCCAGTGAAGTTAGCAATCATTAGCGGATGCACTGCTGATGAGAGACGGTCATGGAAGAGGTAGTTGTATGGCAGCCAATGAGAAGGCCGGGGTAGAGGAATCTGAGATACAGGCATACAGAGAACTGATTAAGCAGCATCTTGGGAAGCCCCCTCGGATACAGGAACCAGTCTTTTTCAGGTGATGGAATGTGTGCCAGTTTTTTAGCTTGATTCTCAGAGAGTTGTCTGATTTACATTATTTCCAAGGTCTTCCTTGTAGGCAGAGTAACACGTCCATATAACGAAATACTATTTTTTTTCTGGAGTCCTTCTGCAATTAAACTACAATGTGCAAGAAATAGTGTCCAAATACAGTGTACAATCTTATTTTAAAAGTTGACTATTCATTTCCACTCATGTCTCTGCGCCTCGCTCCTCCTCGTTGCCTCTGCCCTGGTTCCCCACAGCGTTCACAACTCCATCTGCAGTGCAGAATTGTGAGCACTATTTCATCCTCAGGGACAGTCCTTCTCTGCCGTCTGGACTAGCCGCAATAATTCCAGCAGGACTTGTTTAAAACAACAGTATGTCGTCTCGAGACAGGAGTTTCTCAAAAGGCTCTTTTAAGGTACAGAGGCTCCTCCCATGATCTCCTTTCCATTTTTATCTCTAGACTTCCTTTTTAAAAAATAAACTGTAGTGTCTCAAAAAGATACCACTTATTCTTTTTGAGACACTCTATAATTATATATTATATGTAAACATATAAAGTATTTATATATCATATGTAAACATATATATAAAGTTAAATATTTTATATAGTTATATAAAATTTTGTAGTATAGTTTTGAAAACTAAATTTTAACCTACAGATGACTAGACCCTAAAGATTCTAAATTTTGCCATCCAACAGTTCAAGAAAATGCATAGACCTTAACTTGAGTGTATTATTATTATCAGAATCCTTGTTAATTTCAGATGACTATATTCTTTAAGATAATGAATTCCTTTAGTGAATTAGAAGTACTGTGTTGAACTTATCTTGAAATAATGTGACTGTTGCATAAAAGAAAGGAACCCAGTACAATAACGATTCTTGATGAACAGGTTACAGATGTAACAGAAAATTTACTTTATGAAGGTCACATAGATGGGCACTGATGAAAGAAATTAATACAGCTGTTAAGCAGAAACAGTATATATTGGAAATCATCTATTGTTAGACACCAAGAAATAATTGATAAGTGCCAAGTTGTACCCTAAAAAATGGAAATGTGACTCCTTTGCCACTCAGGTGTGTAATCTCTGCTAAGTTCACTGTTCTGCAGTGGTTCTCTCAGGAGGAAAGCATTGCTGAAGACACGACAGATCTCTCAAGACTCTGGTTCAACAGCTCTGACTCAGCTCTGAGGGCAGAATGCAAAAATTTGAGGGAGGGAAAAGAGAAAGAAAGTTCGTCTAATTCAGGTCCGTAGTGCTAATGGTAAGTCGCTTTAGTCATGTCCGACTCTTTACGACCCTATGGACTGTAGCCTGCCAAGCTCCTCTGTCCATGAGATTCTCTAGGCGAGAATACTGGAGTGGGTTGCCATGCCCTCCTCCAGGGGATCTTCCCAGCCCAGGGGTCGAATCCATGTCTCGTCTGTTTCCGGCATTGTCAGGCAGGTTCTTTACCACTAGGACCACCTGGGAAACCACTTCAGGCCATATGCATATTTTAAAAACCAACACACACTGGAAAAAAAAACCCAAAGAACTAGGCAAACCTGGCAAGCAAAGGACACCTAACAGTTGGGGCCAACTTATTTTATAATAAGAGAATTTGAGGAAACCATTACAATTCTCTAATATTTTGTACTGAAAAGCGCCAAAATCCCCAAATCTTTATCTTGAGAGCTTATATGCTAACGTGGATTTTAAAAAGTATATTTTGTTTATTTCTACATCAATTTTGCCTTCACGCCACCCCACTCTTATACATATTTAAATAAATATTTAATCAACGCAGATGTCAGAAAAGTGCACAAGTCTTAAGTGTGGAGTTCAATGGATTTTTATACAATGAACACACCACGAGATAGAGAAATAAATATCACCAAACTCCAGAAACCTGCCATGAACCTTTTCTTCATCCCCATCCCTACTTTCCTTTCAGAGGTACCACCATACTGACCTTGTGTTGTTGTTCAATCCCTCAGTCATACCCAACTTTTGCAACCCCATGGGCTGCAGCACACCAGGCTTCCCTGTCCNTTTCCTATTTGGAACCAGTCTGTTGTTCCATGTCCAGCTCTAACTGTTGCTTCCTGACCTGCATACAGATATTTAGGAGATGTATTAGTTTCCTCCAGCTGCTATAACAAAAGCACACAATCTAGGTAGCTTCAAACAGAAATGCAATGTCTTACAGCCCCAGGGGCTAAAAGTCCAAAATTAGGGTGTTATTAGAGCCATGCTCCCCTTGAAACCTGCAGGGAGAACCCTTCTTGGCCTCTTCTAGTTTCTGGGGTCTTCCTGGTAATCTTTGGTGTTCTTTGCCTTGAAGTTGCATCATTCCGATAAAAAGCAGAGACATTACTTTAGCAACAAAGGTCCCATGGTTTTTCCAGTAGTCATGTATGGATGTAAGAGTTGGATTATAAAGAAAGCTGAGCACCAAAGAATCGATGCTTTTGAACTGTGGTGTTGGAGAAGACTTGAGAGTCCCTTGGACTGCAAGGAGATCCAACCAGTCCATTCTGAAGGAGATCAGCCCTGGGATTTCTTTGGAAGGAATGATGATAAAGCTGAAACTCCAGTACTGTGGCCACCTCATGCGAAGAGTTGACTCATTGGAAAAGACCCTGATGCTGGGAAAGATTGAGGGCAGGGGGAGAAGGGGACGACAGAGGATGAGATGGTTGGAGGGCATCACCAACTCAATGGACATGAGTTTGGGTAAACCCTGGGAGTTGGTGATGGACAGGGAATTGTGGCGTGCTGCAGTTCACGCGGGGTTGTAAAGAGTCGGAAACGACTAAGTGACTGAACTGATCTCTGTCTTCAGGGTCACAGGTGACCCCAAGCGTCTCTTTCTTCACATGGCCATCTTAGAAGATATCAGTCATATTGGTTAGGGGTCCAACCTACTTCAGTATGACCTCATGGTAATGAATTATATCCACATGACCCTATTCCAAATAAGGTCATATCATAAGGTATTGAGGTTAGGGCATCAAACTAGGCAATCATTTGGAGACAAGGAAGTTGTCACTAGACACTCACTGCACAAGTGCTTGACAAATCAGAGTTGGTCCCCTAACAGCAAGCACTGCCATGCTCTGTGCTTGGTCCTAGTGTGGGCAGTGGAGTGTCTTAAGGGCCTAAGGTCCCAGCTAGGTCCTAAGGCCCACTCTGAAGGGTGGGCTTTGGTCTCCCAACGCCAGCTTGCCCTAGCAGTCTTGATTGAAAAGCCTTGGCCCTCCAGCTACCCTCTAATTTCTCCTCAGCCCTCCTTGTCCAACCCCCAAAGGACCCTGTCACAGCCTCCTTCAACCATGGACACCATGCAGGGGGGATCTGGGATGGGGCCGCAGCCTCAACATGAGTGTACCGAATGCCTCTCCTGCAGGCTGCCCGCTTAGACACACTGCACCCTGTGTGGTCTCACCCGGGCCTAAAGGGAAGGCTGACAGTGTAGCCCAAATAGCCAAGCAGCTCCCCTGACCCCACCTACACTCTGAGGCCCAGGGAACACAAACACACCAGGCCTCTCCTGGGCCCCATGTTATTCTCACTGCCCTGGTGCTGGTGCAAAGCTGGTGAAGCTGGCATGCAGGGGACCAGCCACAGCTCTACAGCCACATCCCAAACCCAGTGACCCCAATACTACCCTCTTCAGCACATGCCTCCCCATCCCATGGGGCATGGGCTCTGCAACCAGAGGGCAGCAGCCTCCAGCAGCCAGGCCTGGGGCCCACAGCACCTCTGCTGGGCTCGACACAGGGACATTCTGGGCTCCGTTCAGTTGCTCAGTCATGTCTGACTCTTTGTGACCCCATAAATTGCAGCACGCCAGGCTTCCCTGTCCATCACCAACTCCCAGAGTTCACCTAAACCCACATCCATCAAGTCAGTGATGCCATCCAGCCATCTCATCCTCTGTCGTCCCCTTTTCCTCCTGAGCCGAATCCCTCCCACCATCAGAGTCTTTTCCAATGAGTCAGCTCTTCGAATGAGGTGGCCAAAGTACTGGAGTTTCAGCTTTAGCATCATTCCTCCCAAAGAACACCCAGGACTGATCTTCTTTAGAATGGACTGCTTGGATCTCCTTGCAGTCCAAGGGACATTCTGGGTTAACCAACAACAAATGTCTGTATAAGAGCCCTGGTCAGGGATGGGGACCCATGGTGGCCTGTGGAATGGAGGGGGGGTAGGGTTATCGACTCATGCACACGCATGCCCCACAGCCTGTCTTGTTCATGATTGTGGCTCCAGCAGCCTCTGCTACCGAAAGCACAGATCCTGTTGGTCCAGTGTGGCATGGCTTCATTCTTCAAAACTATGGCTGAAGAATCACTGGTTTGAGAACAATGGTGCTGGGCAGTGGTCTTCTCTCTTATCAACAGTCTCATGTGCCACCAAGGAGGGTCCCCTCTTGCAAGGCCACCAAGAACTGAAGGCAAGAGTCTCTCCTCACCTCCAGAGAAGCTTGGGAAGAGGTCAACAAGCAGCTCAAACATGACTGAGTGACTCACTTTCACCCTTTGAGTTTTCCCCAGGGCCAAGGTCAGGGACAGCGCTTCAGAACAAAGGCAGGGCGCTCACACACCTGTGCTATTACTTACTCATCATCCTGATGGATCAGGACCACCGGGTCCACCTTTAAACAGTGTTCTTGCCCAAGTGGAGGTGGAGGCTCCGCGCCAGGCCCACCCTTGGGAGACTGTTCCCTTGCGGGGCCCTACCTGTCCCCTCCCCACGCCCCTACCTTATCCTGCATGGCATGCCACACCCATCTGGCTCCTCAATGGAGGAGGGGATTTGGAATTCAAGGACTGGCAGCTGCTCTCCAACAAAAGAGAAGCCCTGAGCAAGTGAGACTATACACAGGTGCAAGGAAAAGGGGAGATTGAAAGTCTTCATTTTAGGCACAAAATTCCAAACAGCCCCTCTGTCTTCTGTCTGATTCCTTATTTACATTCTTTTCCTTTTATCTCAGCTCCCTTTCCCATTCTAACATCTATATTTCCTGATCCTTCAAGCTGGCCAGACACCCTCTCAAATCCACGTGCACCTCTCCTACGTCTGAAAATACCCCATCACCAGAGAACTGAGAAAAGTGGGTCTCACCCATCCTGGCTGGGGATCTCTGGCCCTCCACAGCATCAAACATCTGTAGGCAGAACCCAAACCAGCCAGATGGTGTCAGTGGGCACAGGCAAGGTAGACCTGGGAGGCTCCTCTCCGCCCAGGCATGATGGTCAGCAGCCTCAGGCACACCCAGGTCATCAGGCACTGTGGGGCCTTTAACCAGACCTGCAGCAGAGCTCCTGCCCAAGCCCTCACCTCCTCCTGACCCAGCTTCCCACCCCAGCACCATCACGGGTGCCTTCCAGCAGCAAGGAGAGAGAGGAGAACCACACAGGAGTGTTGTGGTCCAGGGACATCCTTTATCTCTCTGCTCCAATATGCTGATGGTGCTGGCCTGGCTGAGCGCCCACTGCTCAGTGCTTCACCTGCTTGCATTTTTGTGGGGAGAGTCAAAGACCCATTAAAATGGAGAAGCCTGGCATTCTGCAGTCTCCTAGCACTGTGAATTCGAAGGGAGATTAGATCTGTTTGCCCTGGCCATTTTGACAGCCCTGTGAGTTGGCGCCAAGGGCACACAGGTAAGACTCATGCATAATAAGCCGGCTGCCTCCACTCCTCATCCACAGGAGGAGAGAGGGCTTCTCACTTGCTGGGGGATGCGGGCACCTGGAGGCATCAATCACCCTGGAGAAGAGAGGGGAGGAGAGGCTGCACGCCCATGTAGAATGACTCTCTGCAGCCCTAATGAAGGCCGGCGATGGATGGTGGCCTGGGCTCGTTAATCAGAGGGAGCATGCTGCTGCCGTCTGCCTCTCCTTCCAGCCCTCCTGTGCCCGCATCCTGGATTGATCTGTGGCACAGTAACTCCCAGATGTCACTGCCCCCTGCCAGGGACACCAGGGGGAGGGCTCTAGTAGGGGCTTGGGGGATGGGGAGTGGGGGCTGGCAGGCAGACCCTGGCCTTCTCCTGGACATATCCTGGACCAGCCTGGGGCTGATGACTACCGAGGGGCCACCAGAGCCAACACACCCCCTTGGGGCCTCTTCACAGAGTGCCTCCCACTGGATACACAGACATCCTCTTCCAGGGGTCTGTATCCTTGGCATGGCCATGGAGGGGTGCTGCCCCACAGCACCACTCTCCTGGCCTCCAGCCTTCATGCCCAGCCCACCTTCCTCTCTCCAGAGAGCCAGACTCCAGAAAAAGGCCCAGAGTGGTCAGTTGGCCACCCTACTGTTGTCCACCCCAAGAGTGTGGGCAGAGAGGGTCCAGGCTCTCATCACAAGCTGATGGCAGGGCCAGGCCTACTCCGCTGGTCTGCCGTCTCCTGGTCTGCCCCTCTGACAAACTGATGAGGAGCTGGCCACCCTTCTGCTCGTCTCACTTTAGTTGCTTGTTACATGGAAACAACTGCAAAAAATGTCTCCCCTGCAGCTGAGGGCACTGTCCTAAGGCCTGGGTGTGTGGGGAGGACATCTGGATTGTGATGTGGCATTTGTCCAGTCACCAAAGCCTGACGGCTCTCAGAGGGTGACAGCTCCTTCCCTGGGAGGTTTTAGGCCCCAGACTCCCCCCTCACCTCCCTTTCTGGGGCAGAGGGCAGCTCAGGCATTCCTGGCCAGAGCAGGTGAAGAGCGGAACTCCAGCTACCAGGCCTGCCAGCCCCCAGCTGGGGCAAGCCAGCAGGACCCCTCTAAGGCTAACAAGGGAGCCTCTCACATCCATACATGACTACTGGAAAAACCATAGCCTTGATGAGACAGACCTTAGTCGGCAAAGTAATATCTCTGCTTTTGAATATGCTATCTAGGTTGGTCATAACTTTTCTTCCAAGGAGTAAGCATCTTTTGAATTCATGGCTGCAGTCACCATCTGCAGTGATTTTGGAGCCCCCCAAAATAAAGTCTGACACTGTTTCCACTGTTTCCCCGTCTATTTCCCATGAAGTGATGGGACCGGATGCCATGATCTTTGTTTTCTGAATGTTGAGCTTTAAGCCAACTTTTTCACTCTCCTCTTTCACTTTCATCAAGAGGCTCTTTAGTTCCTCTTCACTTTCTGCCATAAGGGTGGTGTCATCTGCATATCTGAGGTTATTGATATTTCTCCCGGCAATCTTGATTCCAGCTTGTGTTTCTTCCAGCCCAGCGTTTCTCATGATGCCCAAAGGCAATCGGAGACTAGGCTCAAATCTGGCCGCCACTCTCAATTCAGAACCTCTCAAAGAGGGCTTCCCTGGTGGCTCAGATGGTAAAGAATCTGCCTGCAATGCAGGAGACAGAAGTTTGAGCCCTGGATCAGTAAGACCCCCTGCAGAAGGGAATGGCTACACATTCCAGTATTCTTGCCTGGAGAATTCCATAGACAGAAAAGCCTGGCAGGCTACAGTCCATGTGGTCTCAAAGAGTTGGACATGACTGAGCAACTAACACACACACACACACACACACACACACACACGGTCTAAAAAGCTCCAGAGACTTGGTGCACTCTTCCTCCCCAGCTTCAGGCTCTGATCCAGCACTCTCATCAGTTGGTCACTCGATCTTTGGTTGCATACCACCCAAGATGAGGCACTCACTACCTGTCCAGCTGGGCCATTTTCTTGTCAGAAGTCTGCCTCCTGGGATTTCCTTTCTTCAACACTTGCTGTGCCCTAAAAGGGCGCCCACAGAACCAATCGCCCCCCTTTCTCCATGGCAGCCCTTCTGAGTTTCCTTTCTCCCAGTCCCACGCTCTTGGCTCCATCAGCTCTTCCTCCAGCCCCACCACGTCTGACAGGTCTCAGCATTACACGAGAGGGGAGGGGGCTGTCACATATCGCTGGCCACATCCTACTTCTCTCTTTATCTCCCTGCAGATCCCCTTACCAAGCACGGGGATGCAGGTCCCTCACCTCCCCCACCAAGCATGCCAGGGTCTCCTCAGGAGAACCAAGCCTCCTCGGTTCCATTGGAGCTCAGAATCCACTGCCAGTGCCCCTTTCGAGTCTCTTCTTCCTGGCCCTCACCTCCCTTCTCCTATTCCCTCTACCCACTCCCTTTTTGTGCTGTTGTTGCTGCTTAATAGGGTGTTTCTGGGATGAATAGTGTTTTCAGCTCTGGCTGGGAATACATCCGGCCTTTCCCAGCCCCGCCCCTGTCCTCATGGAGCTGGTGAAGGTCTAAGGAGAGCTGGGCCCAGACAATGGGCCAGCAGACTCACTTGAGAACTCACAAAAGCCCCATTTCCCTCCACACAGCAGAGCGACAGGCAAAGAGAACAAACCCCTGCCTGCATGCTGCCCACATGGGATGCTGTGGGGGCTAGGGGCCCCTGAGCAGAAAGGCTGCAGCTCTTGGGCTCTGGCCCCGAGAGAGAGCCAACATGAAGGGTTGGAATTTACAGAGCTGCAGATTCCCAGCGGCTTGGCACAGTCCCCACCTCATGCGGTCACTGGGAGCACCAGCACCTGCAACGCTGACACGCTGGGGCCTCTGGGTGCACATACAGAAGGGCCCACAGCCTGTGTTAGTAGATTCTGAGAGACAAGGGCTTGTGGAAAGGAAGACAGGACATGAAGCTCCCTGCACTCCAGGCTTCCTGAGGGTGGGCAATGTGCCTGGAGAGGCCGACATGGAACACTGGCCCCTACGCATCTGCTGTGAGGACAGGTGAATGGATCAGTGACTGAATCTACGAGAGGATGAGACCCTAGTGGGGGGGCCAGCTCTGGCCTCCAGCATCTCAGGGAGGAAGCTTACCTGGAACACACTAGTCCCTAACTCTGCACCAGGAGACCCTAACTTTAAGAGCAGCAACATGTAAATCCTGGCATGTGGGAGGGAAGAGCACAGACGAAGCAGATTTGCACATGGACGACTACCCCTCACCTCCCACGTACACTGGACTGGTGAAATGTGGGCCGATTCCAAGACCTCTCTTAATTTTTAAATTGAGTAATGCAACCAAGGATACAGTCTTTATTGTAAAATGCCCATTCTCTTTGCCTTCTCTTGATATTCATCACCAGGACTAGTGGGTGGCTTTCACGGGAAGGAGGCGGGAGCCACCTTCTCCCTGCTTCGTAAGGGTCAGTCTAATGAACATGATATAACATAACATAACATAACATAACATAACATAACATAACATAACATAACGATGGTAAATGGCAACTAGCAAGCAACTGTGTGTCCCTTTGGCAACTCCACTGGTGCTGTGATTCAAATTCACATCTCAGCAAAATGACCTGGAACTTCACTCTACAAGAGTCACAATTCAGTGTTAACTTTGGGAATGGCTAGAGACAACGAGCCATGTTTTCTTTATGCTTCACTAAGATCCTTGGGCTTGCCTCCCCAAACTAGAGAAATTATGCCCAGCGTTATTTACCAGCAGTGGAAAACACACGCCTAGCTGCTTCAGAGGCCCCTTACCTTGTCAGCCATGCTGTAGCGAGGAGAGCACTGGAGTTGAAGTCATAAGGCATGGGTTCTAACCCAGGCTGTGTACAAAAGACCAGTGTGGCCTGAGCAACCCACACATTCTGAGCCCCATATTTCTCACAGGGAACATGGGTGCAAATACCTGTTTCTCAAGGAAATAGGAAGATCAAATGAAATGTGATTTGTAGAGTGTCTATTATTGTACCTAATCTATAATAACCACTCATTGATATTACCCATTATTATTTCTGAACAGTTGGATAGAAAGTATGCTTTTTATGAAGGATATAAGTCAAGACTTCTTTTCTTTTTTTGGCATGTGGATGGCTGGTTGGTTATTTTAGCACCATTTGTGGAAGACACTATCTTTTGTTCCCTTGTATTACTTTCACTCCTTACTTACAAATCCTAAAAGATGATGCTGTTAAAATGATGCACTCAAAATGACAGCAAACTTGGAAAACTCAGCAGTGGCCACAAGACTGGAAAAGGTCAGTTTTCATTCCAATCCCAAACAATGTTCAATTCATTCTAGTCCCAGAGAATGGTCAAACTACAGCACAATTGCACTTATTTCACACGCTAGCTCAAAACCATTGGAAGTTGGGCTTCAACAATATGTGAACTGAGAACTTCCAGATGTCTCAAGCTGGATTTAGAAAAGACAGAGGAACCAGAAATCAAATTACCAACATCTGCTGGATCACAGAAAAATCAAGAGAATTCCAGAAAAACAGCTACTTTTACTTCACTGACTACATGAAAGCCTTTGACTTTGTGGATCACAACAAACTGTGGAAAATTCTTAAAGAAATGGGAATACCAGACCACCTTACCTGCCTCCTCAGAAACCTGTATGCAGGTCAAGAAGCAATAGAACCAGACATGGAACAACTGCCTGGTTCAAAAGTGGGAAAGGAGTATGTCAAGACTGTATATTGTCACCCTGTTTATTCAACTTATATGCAGAGTACATCATGAGAAATGCTGGGCTGGATGAAACTCAAGGTGGAATCAAGATTCCTGGGAGAAATATCAATAACCTCAGATATGCAGATGATACCACCCTAATGGTAGAAAGTGAAGAGAAACTAAAAGAGCCTCTTGATGAAAGTGAAAGAGGAGAGTGAAAAAGCTAGCTTAAAACTCAACAGTCAAAGAACAAAGATCATGGCATCTGGTCCCATCACTTCATGGCAAATAGATGGGGAAACAATGGAAATAGTAACAGACTTTATTTTCTTGGGCTCCAAAATCACTAAAGATGGTGACTGCAGCCATGAAATAAAAGCAGCCATGGTTTGCTCCTCGGAAGAAAAGCTATGACCAACCTAGACAGCATATTAAAAAGCAGAGCCATCACTTAACTCACAAAGGTCAATCTAGTCAAACCTATGGTTTTTCCAATAGCCATGTACAGCTGTGACAGCTGGACCATAAAGAAGGCTTAGTGCTGAAGAACTGATGCTTTCAGACTGTGGTGCTGGTGAAGACTCTTGAGAGTCCTTTAGACAGAAAGGAGACCCAACCAGTCAGTCCTAAAGGAAATCAACACTGAATATTCACTGGAAGGAGTGATGCTGATACTGAAGCTCCAACACTTTGGCCACCTAATGCAAAGCTGACTTACTGGAAAAGACCCCTATGCTGGGAAAGATTGAAGGCGGGATGAGAAGGGGACAGCAGAGGATGAGATGGTTGGGGTTGCAAAGAATCAGACACAACTGAGCAACTGAACAACAAAATTATTTTCGCTCTTTATCAAAGATCAGTTGCCAGTGTTATGTGGGTCTACTTCTAGGCTCTCTATTCTTTTTGTAAACATCACACTGTCTTGATTACTGTAGCTTCACAGTAAGTCTTGAAGTTAGGTAAAGTCAATCCTCCAATTTTGTTCTCCTTCAATATTGTGTTGGCTATTCTGAGTATTTTGCTCCCCCTATAAACTTTAGAATCAGTTTGTCAATATCTACAAAACCTTTGCTGATTTTTGATTGTGATTACACTGACTCTATGATCAAGTTGTGAAGAACTGACATCTCAGAAATATAGTCTTCCTATCTATGAACATGGAATATCTCTCCTTTTATTTAGTTCTTAGTCCTTCCTTGAATTGATTCATCAGTTTTGTAGTTTTCCTTCTACAGATCTTATACATATTTTGTTGGATTTATAACTAACTACTACATTTGGGGAGTGCCAATGTATGTGTTTTATTAATAGTCCTTGATTAGCCCTTGTTGTTGTTGTTCAGACACTCAGTTGTGTCTGACTTTTTGTGACCTTATGGACTATAGCACACCAAGCTTCCCTGTCCTTCACCCTCTCATGGAGCTTGCTCAAACTCATGACCATTGAGTCAGTGATGCCATCCAACCATCTCATCCTCTGTTGTCCCCTTCTCCTCCTGCCTTCAATCTTTCCCAGCATCAGGGTTTTTCCTAATGAGCTGGCTCTTCACATCAGGTGGCCAAAATATTGGAGCTTCAGCTCCAGCATCAGTCCTTCCAATGAATATTCAGGATTAATTTCCTTTAGGATTGACTGGTTTGATCTCCTTGCAGTCCAAGGGATTCTCAAGAGTCTTCTCCAGCACCACTTAGAGTCTATATAAAAGTTTTCACAGATATTGTCACACTTCAGAAGACCATTACAAAAGAAACATTAGACCTACATAAACTCTCTGAGCCTCAGCTTGAGATCTTATTACACAAACTAGATATAATATCATCAGTCAAATGAGTCTTGGCTTGCATTCTCCTAGACCTATACAGACAATACACATCTTTGTTAGAAGCGCAGCTCAAGGAACAGTCTTCCAGCCCAGCCCAGGAGTACCTCCTCCCAGTGGGCCTTAGTTTATCACTGGCCCTCTGGAGTGGGGCTGCTAGGATGTGCATTGCATAGCCTACACTGGCAGTTGGCAAACTTTCTATAAAAGTCCAGATAGTTAACTATATTTGGCTTCATGGGCTACAAGGTCTCTGTTATAGCTGTTCAACTTTGCCTGAAAATAGGCTACAGGCTATTGTTTGCCCACTTCTTGTCTAGCTAGACAGGCAAGGGTTCTGGCATGGACAAATGTGCTGACAACACTTGTTTCATGATATTTAATTTTTTCTTGTAATTTTCATCAACAAATTCATTATTTAGCAAATAATAATAGCATATCCTTCCAGCCATCAGTATAGCTACAAACTTCCCCATTCAGAACATCAGAAAGACACCAGCTGGGGCCCTGAGAATGTTTGTAAATGAAAACAAAATAAATAAGCTTTATATTCACAGGTAATTTTAGCGAAGTGTACCTGTGGAAGATAACTGGCCCAATTCGGGCTTGTGATGCTATCCTCTTGAGCTATCTGGTTTCTACCAGATTTGGGAAGGTATTTGAGTCCTTCCTGGGCTTCCCAGGTAGCAGCAGTGGTAAAGAGTTCATCTGCCAATGCAAGAGACATGAGAAACGCAGGTTCGATCCCTGGGTCAGGAAGATCCCCTGGAGGAGGGCATGGCAACCCACTCCAGTATTCCTGCCTGGAGAATCCCATGGACAAAGACGCCTGGTGGACTACAGTCCATAGAGTCACAAAGAGTCAGATATCACTGAAGTGACTTAGCACGCAGGCACACGGAGTCCTTCCTAGACGATCTGAAGGAAAACTGGAGAAACATGGGCAGCATAAGCCTATTCACCACTAATGAATTTGCAGAGGAATGTGTTGTGGGTGGGGAGCCTGCGGACCTGACACATAATGAAAATTTGTCATCCCAGGAGCACTCTTAAGGGCCCTGAGCTCAGGGAAGAGTGTCCCCTGGTCTGACGGGGCCACAATCAGAGGATGAAGGAGGGGGGAGAAAACGCTTCACAGGTCAACCAGGTGGTGGGTACAGAGAAGCCAGGAGGTGGTCAACAGGGACTTCCGAAGGGAAAACAACAGCACGATGCTCTCTCAAAAGAGGCCAAGATCTACCTGCCCAGGAATGACGGAAGGGTGGCAGGGCTCCAACGCCTTGAGGGCAGCTGGGGGGAAATGGACACAGCAAGGCCCCGGTCACCACCCAGCAGAAATAATCATTGACCGAGGTTTGGCCAGACCTTACAAGCAAAGGAGTACCTGGATCATCAGGGTCACTCCTCAGAGCCTCCAGCGTAAGACAGTTGTGACGGCAGTTTCCCAGGGCTACCTCCAAACTCCTCCCGCAGTGAAGGGAAACTGGGGCATCCACAAAGGTCAGACAACAGCCAGTGAGATGCTAAGGCCGAGGCTGTGCCCTTTCCACACCTGGTTCGTGTTATTGTGAATGGCTGTAATGCATGATGGCAGGGGCTCCTGGGTGAGAAGGTTGGACCTCCAACCACACCTCCAGTGGGGAGGAGCAAGGGTCAGCACAGTGCATTGAGCTGTGTTCCCTGAAAGATACATCCAAGTCCTATCCCACAGTACCTGTGAATCGGACCCTACTTACTGATGTAATTAAGGATCTCGAGCTGAGATCATTCTGGATTTAGGGTGGGCCTTAAATCCAAGACTTGTGTTCTTAGAAAAGAAAGAGGCCTGACATACAGAGATACACATGAGGACAGATGCAGACCCTGAATTTCTGCAGCTGTAACTAAGGGACACCAAGGATCGGCACCGACAAAAGCTGGGAGAGTCTTGAATCGGCTTCTCCCTCAGAACCTCCAGAAGGAAGCACGCCACAGACACTGTAGTTTCAGACTTCTGGTCTCCAGAACAGTGAGAAAATAAATTTCTATTGTTTTAAGTCCCTTCAGTTTTTGGTTTTGTGTGTTTGCTTTTTTTTTCTTCTGTTGCTTGTTTTTTCTTTCATAGCAGTTCCTTTGTTGTTGTGGTTCAGTTGCTCAGTTGTGTCCGACTCTTTGCGACCCCATGGATGTAGCACACCAGGCTTACTGTCCCTCACTATCTCCCAGAGTTTGCCCAAATTCATGTCTGTTGAGTTAATGATGCTATCCACCTATCTCATCCTCTGTCACCCTTTTCTCCCCCTGCCTTCAATCTTTCCCAGCATCAGTGTCTTTTCCAATGAGTTGGCTCTTCAAATCAGGTGGCCTAACTATGGGAGTTTCAGTGTCAGTATCAGTCCTTCCAATGAATATTCATGGTTGATTTCCTTTACGCTTGACTGGTTTCATCGCTTTAGTGTCCAAGGGACTCTCAAGAGTCTTCTCCAACACCACAGTTCAAAAGCATCAATTCTTTGGCGCTCAGCCTTTCTTACGGTCCACCTCTCACATCCATACATGACTACTGGAAAAACCATAGCTTTGACTAGACAGACCTTTGTGGGCAAAGTAATGTCCCTGCTTTTTAATGTACTATTTAGGTCAGGTCATAGCTTTCCCTCCAAGAAGCAAGTGTCTTTTAATTTCACAACTGCAGGCACCATCTTCAGTGATTTTGGAGCCCAAGAAAATAAGGTGAGTCATTGTTTTCACTTTGCCCCCATCTATTTGCCATGAAGTGATGGGACCAGATGCCATGATCTTTGTGTTTTGAATGTTGAATTTTAAGCCAGCTTTGTCATTCTCCTTTTTGACCTTCATCAAGAGGCTCTTAGTTCCTCTTGGCTTTCTGCCATAGGGTGGTGTCATCTGCATATTGAGATTATTGATATTTCTCCATGCAATCTTGATTCCAGTTTGAATTTCATCAAGCTCGGCATTTCACATGATGTACTCTACATATAAGTTGAATAAGCAGGCTGACAATACACAGCCTTGACGAACTCCTTTCCCAATTTGGAACCAGTCTTTTGTTCCATGTCCAGTTCTAATTGCTGCTTCCTGATGTGCATACAGGTTTTTCAAGAGGCAGGTAAGATGGTTTGGTATTCCCATTCCTTTAAGAATTTTCCACAGTTTGTTGTATTTGTGTGTGTGTGTGTGTGTGTGTGTGTGTGTGTGTGTGTGTTCTTTCATAGCAGTTTCTAGGAAGCTAATTCAGCTGAGAATGTATGTTCCTCCATGATCCCAGGGGTATGGTCTGTCTTGTCTGCCCTGTGTCCTCAGCCCCAGGCTCACTGTAAATACACTGCCTGCTCTGGGCTTGGATGGTCAGGACCACTGAGGCTCTGAGTTGGGTGACAGGTGATCCCTAGGCCTGAAGGTGAAACAAGGAGTGAGTGGTCAGCCAGCCAAGATGAAGGCCTGAAGACTGTGAGTTTCTCTGCCTAGCCTTGGGAGGTCCTGAGCTCAAGAGTGCTGGGGCAGTGGAGGAAACGTGGCAGAGGGTCAAGGGTCTGTTGGGCTCTGGGCAGAAGAAAAGAGCCCTATGTGGTCAGGAAAGCTTCCTGCAAGAGGCAGATGACAGGCAGCTTGGTTTATGCAAAGGATTTGGATGGGAAGAGACATGAGAGGGTAGAGGGTTTGGAGCTATTTCCCAAAGGGTCATGTTTGGAACTGGGGAAACACAACACATGCTCCAGGAGGAAACAGCTAGTGTGGTCAAATCAGGGAGGTCAGTGAAGCAGCCAGCACTGTTACTGCAAAACTCTTCGGAGTGAGCGTGAAGGGGCAACCTGAGAAGGGGGCCCCAGGGACAAAAACAATCCTCAAAGCTGCCCCTGGATAAACACTCAGCCGCCTAGCTGAGGACAGTAAATGGATATGCGAGTGTGGCCATGTCAGGGCTGGGCTGGTACTGGCTGGCAGGACCACCCTCTTCATCCTTGGCCTTCCTCCCACATCACTCAGGAGCTGGGCATGATGCTGGAGGTGAGGGGAGCCCAGGTCTGGGGTGGAGGCATCTCTAATAAGACCCTGGGATAGCAAAGGACCTCTCCCAAACAAACACAAGCAACTCCATCTTTTCTAGTCAGGAGGAAAACCTCCTAATTAGGAAAGAAGGCAAGATAATGGGCACAGACTGTGTTTATCTTCATTTTATATCCTTTACGATGAGCTTAACGACAATGTTTCACTTAGGCCCAACTACCATTCCCCTGAAGAGCACACTGGTCCTGATTTGGTTCATTCACAGCTCACTCCTGGGTGGAATTCCTGCCCCAGCTCCCCAAACTGTGCTCATCTCAAGAAGGAGCAGCAGAAGGGGAGAGGGAGGGAAGCAGCCCCTGCCTGAGGCAGTCCCTCATTACCCCTGAGCCCATCCCGACCCAGCTTGCCACTCATCCCCCAGGGAGCACACAGCTCAATGTGGCCCCCAGGCCATTCTAACTGGTCCTGTAAATCCACCTACCACACGCTTTGCATCCTTTTTGCATCCACCTATGACCAACCTAGATGGCATATTAAAAAGCAACAAAGGTCTGTCTAGTCAAAGCTTTGTATTTTCCAGTAGTCATGTATGGGTGTGAGAGTTGGACTATAAAGAAAGCTGAGTGCCAAAGAATTGATGCTTCTGAACTGTAGTGTTGGAGAAGACTCCTGAGAGTTCCTCGGACTACAAGGAGGTCCAACCAGTCCATCCTAAAGGAAATCAGTCCTGAATATTCATTGGAAGGACTGATGTCGAAGCTAAAACTCTAATACTTTGGCCACCTGATGAGAAGAACTGACCCACTGGAAAAGACCCTGATGCTGGGAAAGATTGAAGGCAGGAGGAGAAGGGGATGACAGAGGATGAAATAGCTGGATGGCATCACTGACTCAATGGACATGAGTTTGAGTAAGCTCTGGGAGTTGGTGTTGGACAGGGAGCCTGGCATGCTGCAGTCCATGGGGTCGCAAAGAGTTGGACATGACTGAGCAACTGAACTGAACTGAGGCATCTTTAATCAGCAGCAGTCTCTATAGCCAGGCTGAAAGAAAGTGAAAGTGTTAGTCACTCAGTCATGACTGACTCTTTGTGATCCTCTTTGTGAGCCTACCAGGCTCCTCTGCCCATGGAATTCTCCAGGCAAGAGTACTAGAGTGGGTTGCCATTCCCTTCTTCAGGGGATCTTTCCAACCCAGGCATCGAACCTGGATCTCTGGCACTGCAGGCAGATTCTTTACCACTGAGCCACCTGGGAAGCATCTGAGCTGACAGATGAAGCTTGTGTGTTTCCTAAAGTAGAACTTCGCCATCCTACCTGGGTCTGCAGTGGCTAGGTGGTCAAGAATATGCAGGGTGACAGAAGGAATGTTAGATATCATGGAGGGTGGAGGGTGACTGGAAAACCATGTGGAAGGGGAAGTGGGGTGGTGCCTGTGGTGGGCACAACCACTGTGGGAAGCCCACAGATGGGGCCAATGTGCAGGTGAAGTGTTAGCTTGCAGGAGAGGCTCATGAGCCCCTTCACCCACTGCTACAAAGAGGAGGTTGATCCTGATGGCTTCTCAACCTCCTCCATCTCAACGTACCAGAGGATCTGAAAAGGTGCCCTCCCGAGGGAGGCACCTTTCTGTAGCTAGCTGAGGGCAAGTCAGACCCTTCTGATGGACCAGCCCACATGCCCACTACCACCCACCTTCACGTGGGCTGAGGGACTGCCTGGTGATCAAAATACATAGCTGCTCCCCCACCCTCTGTTACCCTTGCAGATTCAGCTGCTGTGGAGATCATTTGTCTCTCAAAGTGCAGCTCTGTGACAGGCAATCCAGTACCTACCACCAGGTACAAAGCCTCCCGCCCACCCCAAAATCCCAGGTTAAAACAGAGAGGAGCCAGAGAGGGGCTCAGCTGACCAAAACAAGCAACTTTTTGTCAAAAATAAATCTCCTTCAGGCTAGCAAAGCTTGAGCAACTTACACAAACACTATATTTAGATACTTTAAGGCAATTTTTCAAGTCTGTGTTCCCTAAGTCACATCCGATGTCGTCCCTGACTACCTCACAATGGTGATCAGCCACAAAATTCATTTCCTCCCTCCCACGCTTGGGACCCACAGATGCCAGCTCCAGTTTGTATCCTCAAATCTCTCTGCCACAACCCCTCCATCTGGAGGGACTTCTCCAACCATGAACTCCCCTCCCACCTCCTGCAAAGAGTCTGAAACAACCCCTAGCAAGTGTAAAGGCCTGACCACCTGGGCTCTGCTCCGGACAACTCCTGGGGGGATGTTACCCCTCACGCACTTCCTGAAGCCCCCGCCTTTGCACCCCCTCCCCACCCCTGCAGCTGCCTTCTTGCACAAACTACTTCAGTAAGATGAAGAGGACTGCTTCCCTCAAACAGAATATTTTGAACAGAGGATTAACAGCAAATTAAACTGGTTTCATTGTACTCATTCATGCACAAAATGAGTGTGGGTGTTAAACAGGGACAAACCACACAGGCGATGCATCGCAATAATCAGGGGGCAGAATCAGGCTGCAGAGGCAGTGACAGTCAGGGGAGGAGACCAGGCAGGCAGAAGGGCTCCTGACCAGTCCTGAGCCGGGCCATCCCTCTGCCCCTGCTGGCACGCTTCCTCTCCAAGGTGGAGCTGGGAGGTCTGTGAGGCTCCTTCCAGCTGCAGTCAGTGTCAGTCCATCTCAGGTGGACACAGCCTCCTGAAAACGGCCCCGCTGACTGCCCCTCCTTGGAGAACTGTGCTGACTCCGGAGCGGGAACACTGCTTCTGCACTCTATCCAAAACGGTCCAGCAGCAACCAATTAGGGCCCTGGTTCTCCCATCCTTTTCTCCTCAGGCATGTCTGGCCGCGCCAGGGTGGAGGTGGAACTGCTCAGCACAGGAGTAACAGGCAAGCCCATCGGTCTCCTGGGGATTCTTCAGGACCCGCAGTGAGCAGCAACACAATGATAACTAGCTTCAGAACATGAAACAGTTTTAAACCACCCCACAAATCTCTTTTTTGTCAACTCTATCTGGTTAATCTATCATCTGATTTTCCCATCTCTGGTGTGTGCCCGGGCCCCTCCCTTTACAGACTTCATCCACCCACTCCCTAGAAATAAACCTGGTAAAAGTGCGTGCTGCCTAGGCTGAGTGGGAGGGCAGTGCCCAGGAGCGGGCAACTGGGGGACCCTGGCCTCCAGCCCCCAGGACCTTCTGAGAAGGGGATTCTCAGAAAGGGCAGCCATGGTCCCAGGCAAATTCGCTTTTAAGGGATGCTGTTAGACGTGCCAATATTCACCCGCATGCTGACACACACCAAGCCCTGGGGCAAGCTGCAGTTTCTCTCCGGCCAGACTGCTGTAGAGGCCAGAGTGGGGTACAAGAAGCCCCTGCTCTCTCCCCTCCCCTCCCAGTGCCAATAGGACCCACCTCGACAACCAGACCCATGAGCTGCAGGGGTACCTGGGATTCAGGACCCCAGACTGTAGCCCTGAACCAGCTGCTCAGCGCCTCACCTGCCTTAACCACTCCCACAAAGCATGTTGTTACCCCACCTTGGTACAGAGCAGCCCAGGACTCAGGCAGAGTGCCTGCACTTCTATTCTTTTTTAATACATAAAAGAAGATGGAAGAAAAAAATTAAGTTTTAGTTCATATGGAATATACAGACAGACCCTGATGCTTGGGTCACAGTCAGGGTCCCATGGTGGCTGCAGCTTCTGAGGTGTCCCGGGAGCCTCACGGGAGGCAGCACATGGGAGGGGTCCCAGGCACCCTAACTCTGTGCATTTTCAGGATGATGTACTGGCAAAGAGCACTTAGAGTTTATGTGATCTGACTTAGACCAAATCAACCCCAACAAAGGTGGATTAAGTGGCTTTAAAAGATTCCTTCAAAGAATACACAAGTTGAACCCTTCCAACATCATAAGGGACGTAAGTCCGTGAGCCTAAGAGTGCTGACACTTGCCCTATTCCTAGTAAGAACCCTTGATCGGCCACACCAAGAGCTAAAAGCTATGACAGTCTAATTGGATCTGACAAGAAATTGGCCATAAACATCAAATAATCGGGAAGACTATTTGAAATGTGGATATGCACCTACTACCATGAATGATGAACCTCTCCCAGACTGTATTTTGCCTTGCTGTACCAGCTAATGAGATTAAGAAGCCATTTTAATCATAGCAAGTTAGTTTAAAATATTGCTTATTTCATCTTTATCTGATTTTTAATCATTTTTATTTTATTGTGTATATTAAACATGCACAAAATATATTAGTGTAGCAGCACACGTGTTCACTAAATACATGAGTATACAAATACTAGGGTGGGGGCTTGGTCTGGGATCTTGGAAGTTTGGAGACTACTCCTGCCCCATCTCTGAGGGTGGCACCACCCTCCTGCCAGACTCAACCCGAACCCCTGACCTCCTCCGGGATCTCTGGCTCCCCTGTATGTCCCGCATTGTCTGTCATCTTGGCTCTGTGCTTATTCTCTGAATAGTTCCCAGTTAGTCCCCACTGCCATGACCCCACCCAGGCCAACCCCTTCTCTTCTGGGCGACACCATCAGCCTACTACAACTGCTATCTTGCACCTTTTCTTGCACCTCCCAATCTCCTTCTCCATCTTGCAAGACAAGTCAGGCTTCCTAAAATGCAAACCTGACCATATTACTCTGATCCCCGAAGCTTTCAATTGGTTCCCATAGATCTCAGTTGGAAATGTCTGTGCTCCCTTTCCTCCTCCTCCACATTGTCATCAACAACGTCATGATGACCAATAGCACCGATCGACTCCTTTCTACCTGCCAGGCGCTGGTGCTAAAGGGTTTTCATCCACTGTCTCTTTTAATCTCCATTCTATGGATTAGGCTTAAGGGGGCTGAGAGACCACCCAAGTTCCCACAGCTCTGCTCTGCCTCTGCTTCCAGCCCATGGTGGGAAGCCTCTTTTACCGTGGTGCTGACCTTGCCACTCACATCCCAGCCTCTCAGAGCTGCTCAGTTCTAACATGTCTTCTCTGACGCCCAAGTCTCAATTCACGATCCCCTCCCCTCCCCCTCCCTTCCCTGGGTGACTCTTCTGACCCAGCTGGTTTTAGCTCAGATGCTGCAATCAATGACACGTCCTCCCCAGAGAGGCCACAGCCACCAACAGCTGCCAAACCAGCCTGGAAAAGCCTGTGCAGAAACCAAATTAAACCTGAGCCTGTCCAGACCAATAGGTTTGACTCTCAGTTTGTTTACAAGATGTCCAGGGGACCAAGCGACATGCTAAGCGACACCATGGGGGTTTGATCAGCAAAATCCAGACTCTGCAGAACTCCATAGGGTGTGTAATCCAGTTCATTCAACAAATAATTCATGGGAAAATGAAAAGGATTAGAAGCGACCTGAGAGATGAGTCAACCAGACACAACGTGTGGATCTTGTTTCGATCCTGATTTGAATAAGCCAACTGTAAAAACGTTTATGAGACACACAGGCACTCTGAACACTGACTGGCCATTCAGTAACACTAAGGAATCAGTGCTGATTTTCTTAGGGGTGATAATGGTGTTATGGCTATGCTACGGAATGAACACATGCACGTATTTATGTAAAAATGTAAATTATGTTTATATTAAAATTATGATAAATAAGATGAAAAGATGAAAGCTTTTTAAAAAGCAGATTGTCTTCCAAGCCCACGCTGATGAATGAGGTACTTGTATGAACTTTCAAAGAATTCTGGAAGTTGCCCATCAGACTGATCATCATACTTTCAAGGAATGATTGCATTAAGTCATTACAGTCCTTCTTCCCCATGTCACTACAGTCGCGAGCTGTGTGAGGGTAGAAAAGTGTCTTTTGGCTAGTGTTGGGCAGACACATCCCCCCAACACCTACACAGCACTGCAAATCAACTCTACTTCAAACCTACACACGCTGGCAAGCACCTCTACCTACACACAAACACAGCTGCTCTCACATGGCTGCCCAAGTCTGCCCCCACCTCCCAAGCCCCATGAGCCCAGGCCCTTCCCCTAGAGGCTCCAGGACATCCTGGTGGCCTCCAGTCCAGGTCACATCAGAGTGTGCTTGAAATGTCCTGATTTCTCAGGTTCCCCTCCAAACACTCCTGCTTCATATAACCCACCACACAACACACACCCAGGCAAAGCCTTCTTCCTTAAATGCCACTTTCACCCTGATTCTTCCAGCTCAAAATTCTTCTTAGGGTATTATCTTCCCCCCCCCCCCGATTCTATGTATTTTTAGATTTTTTTTTCTTATTTATTTTTTACTTTACAATATTGTAATGGTTTTTGCCATACGCTAACATGAAGCAGCCATGGGTGTACATGTGTTCCCCATCCTGAACGCCTCTCCCACCCCCCTCCCCATCCCATCCCTCTGGGTCATCCCAGTGCACCAGCCCTGAGCACTCTGTCTCATGCATCAAACCTGGACTGGTGATCTGTTTCACATATGATAATATACACGTTTCAATGCTCTTCTCTCAAATCATCCCACACTTGCCATTTCCCACAGAGTCCAAAAGACTGTTCTATACATCTGTGTCTCTTTTGCTGTCTCGCATACAGGGTTATCGTTACCATCTTTCTAAATTCCATATCTATGCGTCAGTATACTGTATTGGTGTTTTTCTTTCTGATTGACTTCACTCTGTATAATACGCTTAGGGTATTATCTTCACTCTAGTTTAAAAAGTGAGCACCCAGGAAGCACAGGCACTATGTGAGGCCAACTGGCAGACCTAAAGATGTAAGAGGTATGATGCCTGCTCCCAAAGGCCTTAGCTTCTCAGCCCAGATGAGCCGAGCTATGTCCACAGCATCTGAGCACCTGCTTCACACGTACCTGCCTCACCTCACGCGATTCTCACGGCAGCTTATGCAACAGGCTCTATTATCAGATGTCTACAGAAAGAGAAACTGAGGCTCAAAGAAGATGAAATCTCATAATATACTGCACCCCAAAATCTTATCCCAACCAAGGTCCTGTCTTACTGCCCTGTCCGTTCACCTTGATGGTTTTATCAGCTTAGATCTCCATGACCCATCTAGCCTATGTCCTGCCACTCCTGCCCTGGGGTCATCAAGCTCTGGGTCCACTAGTCTCCCCCCGACTTCGCAAACGCACCAGGCGTGGTTGTGAGTCCTGCCATTGTCTCACTGTGCCGCTCCCTAGAAAGTCCTTCCCCTCAATAAGCTCAAAGTCTAGTGTGTGTTTTGGATGGTCAAACAATGGGGATGAGATCAATTTTAGCATGTGATAAACACTATCCTTGGAAAGATATTTATTCTGTCTGACAGAAGAGGGGCTTAAGCTGAGGCTTAGCATATGAGCAGGAGTGTGCTAGTCCAAGAAGGGTGGAAGGACACTCTCAGCAAAGAGAAGAGCAAGGGAAAAAGCACTGAAACATGCAAGGGTGAAGTGCTTTGGGGCGCGGGGGAGGCCAGCAAGCTACCTAGTGCAGAATCTCAGACTGATGGACAAGATTGCCAGGCCAACCTCAGAAGCAGTGTTGCTCTCTGCCTAGAACACCCAGCAAAAATATTCCATTAAAAAAAAAATCCAAAAAATATGTGTGTGTGTGTATGTAACTGAATCACTTTGCTGTGTGTCTGAAACTAACACAACATTATAAATCAACTACACTTCAATTGAAAAAATAAAAAAAGAGTTCCATAGTCCCTGGGCCCCCATGGCTGAGGATGCTAATAAAAATGCTGCGGCTGACACTCAGGTACCAGGGGTCCACAGTGATGCCCCCCTCCCTAACTCCTGGGAAGTGTCCTGGATGCACCCCAGGTGATGTGAAGCACCCGCGGCCCACCTCTGTCCTCCACTCTACTGACCAGCACCCTGGAAATTAAGAAAACTTCTACCCTGTGCAGTGGCCCCTCTGCCCCACTCCCTTGGGGGACCAGCCCAAATCAGAATTCTGTGCATTGCTAGACCTGAGCTCCCAGCCTGTATGCAGCATACCCAGCACTGCACGGATTCATTCCAGCCAGGAAAGGAATCACCAAGGTGCTCCCAGGCCTGGAGGCAGTGCTCCCGAGGGTCGGAACCCCCTCCGGGGCTTCTCAGTTGGGAAACAAAATGGCACACGCAAGGGAGCGGGCATTTCCAGTCCTGAGCAGCAGTTGTTTCCACAACAAGCTAGCAGACCCCGCATAGACCCCGCTCTCCTCCACAGATGGGCTCCTGGGAAACACAGAGTCGCTTCCAGACTACAGATTGCGCCGAAGCCCCGTATCACCTGCTACATGCAGACTCCACTGCCACTTGCCTGGAGTCTCCTGGGAGTTGCAACATCAGGGCTGGCCTGCCACCAAGTACAGAGGGAAGTCAGATCAGTGCCATGAAGTGAGGCTGACAGCTAGGTGCTGAGGTCAGGGGGAAGGAGAGAGCTGTGGAGATGGGCCTGCAAATCCCACCCTCCCAGCTCCCCAGCCCTGCCATCAGCACTCCTGCCACACGAGCCAGCCATTTCTTTTCCATCTGAAAACGGGGCTGTTAGTGAAGCCCACTTACAGGATGGCACTTGGAATTGTGAGATGGTAACTATGAAAACGTAACTGAGAGGAGCCGGACATGCCATCGAGAAGCTGGGATGACAAACGCACAGCCCGAGTGCAGCCACACCTCCCCCTGCCCACAACACATGCGGCCAGAGGCCCAGGATGCCCACCCACCAGGCCACTGTCTTTCTCACCTAGCCCACCCCGAGATGCCCCACGCGATGCCAGCTGGCACACAAGACTACATCGATTTGCCTACTTGGGACTAAATCAGCAAAGCCTTAAGCCAGGAATCCCTGAGGGACGTTTAATGGTGGCACACATGAGTGTCACAGCCTCAGGCCACAGTCCCCGAGTGGTTTGGGTTCTATGAGAAGAGAAGCTGCCAGCGGAAGGGGCTCTAAAACACCTCCCTTCCTCAAGGCATTGAGAGTCAGCTCCCAGAGAAGAAAGAGGTTTCGGCTCGGGCT
>SJYA01000220.1:798703-817077 GCA_006410615.1 Neotragus moschatus
GGGAGGTGGAGGGGGGCAGGGGAGGTGGGGATGAGCAACACACACACTTGTGCTGGGCCCAACCCAACCCCGGGCTGTCACAGCCGACCATTCATTCATCAGCCCTCCGGTGTGTCAGTCACCAGTGCCATGGAAGCGCAGCGGCTGGAAATTTGAGAGCTGGTGGTCAGGGGAGGCCGCCCAGAAGATGTCCCTCTGAGTTCTGGATGAGTTGCAGCCCCAAAGAGACCAGAAGGGAAGGCATTCCAGGCAAAGGAAACAGGCGGTGCCCAAGTCTGGCAGCCCTGTGAACAAAAACCATTCGGGGCACACTGTTTTGCAGGCCTGCACTCCCAAGGTGGCCATGCTCTCCTGTGGGGCTGCTGCTACTCCAGCCCTCCTCCCTTTCTTTGCCCCTGGACTAAGTCCCAGGGGTTCAGAGAGTGCCTGGGATTGGGGCACTATCCCTTCAAGAAGCTGCACTCACCACTCCCCAGACCAAAGAGAGGTGGGAATCTTCCAGGCTCCCAAGGATCAGGAACAAAGCTGACCAAGAAGAAAACTCTTCTTTAGGAATCAATCTGGTGAGGGGACTGGGTGTGCCTGGGTCTGTCCATTCCAAGCCCGTTGTGAGAAAGGATCAGGGAGATCCTCTTCCCTCACTCATTCAGGGAAGTCCTCTGGGACGCAGCCTCCCAGCCAAGAACTGCAGCCTGCCTCCTGCCACCCTGGGTGGCCTCATGACCCCACCTGCACAGCCCAGATGGGTCCCAGGTGACGGGACAGGTACCACGTGGGGAGCGACATTCACCAGAGAGACCTTCCCACCAAGGCTGAGCCTTCTCCATCCTCCCTGTCACTGAATCAAGGAAGCAGGGGCTCTGGCAGGGCCTGCACTCAGACCACCGCCTCTGTCAACACCAAAACCACGGTGCTTTCTACTTCTAACAAATCTGCCTCCGTGGGGCTGCTCTCTGAGCCTGACACTCAGTGGAACCGCTCTCAGTGAGCAAAGCAATGAGGACAGAGGTTATGAGGTGGAGGAGGGTGACGCCACAGAGATCTGCAGTAAAGACCAGGTTGCATGGGCTGCGATGGAAGGAAACTGGCAAGTCAACTGGCAAGAAGAAAGACGACTGGTCTCATGCCAACAGAGACTGCAACAATGGCTGCCATCAGGAGAGCCAACCAGTCCATCCTAAAGATCAGTCCTGGGTGTTCACTGCGAGGACTGATGTGGAAGCTGAAACTCCAGTACTGTGGCCACCTGATGCGAAGAGCTGACTCATTCGAAAAGACCCTGATGCTGGGAAAGATTGAGGGCAGGAGGAGAAGGGGACGACAGAGGATGAGATGGTTGGATGGCATCGCCGACTCGATGTACATGGGTTTGGGTAAATTCCAGGAGTTGGTGATGGACAGGTGCTGAGGTTCGTGGGGTCGCAAAGAGTCAGACATGAGCAACTGAGCAACTGAACTGAACATCACCATTATCATCATAACAGCCACCACCACCACATCGACTGTTACTGGGCGCTTGCGATGTATCAGGTGTGGTCCTGTGTTGATCCTCAGTGACTCTGGGGGAGGCTCCATGGTCGGCTCCCTTTACTGACAGGACAACTCGCATCCAGTGGACCAGGTTGTGGGAGGGAGAGCTGAAGAGAACTGGCAGATGCTACCCAAACCCAGACCTAGCGTCTCTGAGATGACTTCTGTGGGGCACAGGCGGGCACAGGGGAGGGACCCTCTGAGGTCTGGGTGCTCTGCATGGCATCTCAGTGCTTCTTCCCTGGCCTCAACACACCACATACCTGACCTGGTGGGCCACTCAGATGCTGCTCTTTCCACATCTCCCCAGTGGTCCCAGAAAGATCCCAGAAAGCCTACAACTCCCTGTTACTGGCTACATGGAACACAGGGGTCAACGAGAAGATTCCGGTTCCTTGTTTCTTCCTAACCCACGGTCCCCCACCATTTATAAACCCTGTATGCCCATCCTGAAGATGCCTGGCAAAGGCTGCAGAATTTGGGACTTCCTTGGTGGCACAGTGGATAAGAATCTGTGTGCCAATGCAAGGGACATAGGTTCGATCCCTGGTCTGGGAAGATTCCACATGCCATGGGGCACCTAAGCTCGTGTGCTGCAACTACTGAGCCTAGGCTCTAAGGCCCTCAAGCTGCAACTACCAAGCCCTCGTGCCAGTGCTACTGAAGCCTAGAGCCTGTGCTCCCCAGTACTATTGAAGCCTAGAGCCTGTGCCCCTCAGTGCTACTGAAGCCTAGAGCCTGTGCCCCCCAGTATTAGCAAAGCCTAGAGCCTCTGCCCCCCAGTACTACTGAAGCCTAGAGCCTCTGCCCCCCAGTACTACTGAAGCCTAGAGCCTCTGCCCCCCAGTACTACTGAAGCCTACAGCCTGTGCCCCGCACTAGCAAAGCCTAGAGCCTCTGCCCCCCAGTACTACTGAGGCCTAGAGCCTGTGCCCCCCAGTACTACTGAAGCCTAGAGCCTGTGCCCCCAGTACTAGCAAAGCCTAGAGCCTCTGCCCCCCAGTACTACTGAAGCCTACAGCCTGTGCCCCCCAGTACTACTGAAGCCTAGGGCCTCTGCCCCCCAGTACTACTGAAGCCTAGAGCCTCTGCCCCCCAGTACTACTGAAGCCTAGAGCCTCTGCCCCCCAGTACTACTGAAGCCTAGAGCCTCTGCCCCCCAGTACTACTGAAGCCTAGAGCCTCTGCCCCCCAGTACTACTGAAGCCTAGAGCCTGTGCCCTGTAATACAAAGCCACCACAGTGAGAAGCCTGTGCATTACAATGACGAGTAGACCCTGCTGGTTGCAAGTAGAAAAAGCTCCTGTAAAACAACAAAGACCCAGTGCAGCCAACAATTAATTAATTAAAGAAAAAAAACACTGAAGAATTTGGGGTCAAAAAGAAAGGTGGAGGGCGACTTTATGGAAGGACCCATGCACCTTTCATTTGGGGTCTAAACTGTACCCATGTCCCCAGGCCAGCCCGTCTGTTCACGGTGTAAAAGATAAACCTGGTGTGCTTTCTATTATTACACACCTTCTCCAGTAGTTTAAACCTCAATAGAAACTTCAGCTGCCCTCTTAACATTCGATGGCTTTTCCTCTTAGAGCTTATAAACAGCGAGTTCACTTTTGCTTACAAGAGTGCTAGAAAGATATTTGAGCATGTACAATAGGAAACGTGCATGTTTTCAGATTCCGTACCTGCACACAAAAGGTCCTGGCACCATAGCTTTCTTTCCAGCTTCTTCCAAGCCTAGAAAATTTCCACTTCAAAGCCGCGACTTTCTTATTTTCTTTGTGGAAAAAATGCATTGGTAACAGTCAGAGATGGGTTGCTCCAACCTCAGCCTCTGCCACACATGGTCACAGTTTCCACTCAACAACATGCCCCTTCTGCGCTGGGCACCACAGCCATGCCTGTGTCCACTCAGACCCTGATTCTCTGTCACTGGGCAAAACGTTTAATTCACCAGCCACCCAGCGGGCCATCAAATGCAGAGTGAGAAGACAAGATAGAAGCGGTTTTGATCTCTGTGGATGTCAATTCCTGCGAGTGGGCAAGCTTGGCAGGAAAAAGCAAGGTTGCCCCACAGGGCCACAGGGGAGGAGCAGGGCAAGCAGAGGGCTTTAGAGATTTCCCATCACAGACTCCTATTTTGTAATAATTTATTTTAAATGATACCTTTTAAGCTGCAAATCTCCAGAAGAAAGGGGAATGGTTGTTAAAGCAGATCTGGTGCACACATTAAAGAGTGGAAAGCCTCTTTCTGTGCCCAAGGCTGGAGGCTGTCACTCCCTTCAGATGCTGAAGATTTACTGAACTCCAACAAGAAAGAGAGGCCCTCGTGTAACAGTTCCTCATTTCCAGAGACAAAGAGAAAATGGAAAAATAAGAGAGAAAAACACCAGTTATGGGAATAAAACCATCAGAAAGGGACGTCTTCCAGGAACAAAGCACTTGGCTTATCAACCTACCTCTGCAGATGGGAGGTGACCAGTGAGGAAGTGCCCTTTCTGTGAGTGAAAGTGAAAGTCACTCAGTTGTGTCTGACTCTTTGTAACCCCATGGACTATACAGTCCATGGAATTCTCTAGGCCAGAATACTGGAGTGGGCAGCCTTTCCCTTCTCCAGGGGATCTTCCCAACCCAGGGATTCTTTACCAGCTGAGCCACAAGGGAAGTCCTTTCTATGAATGTTTGTATCCTCAAATGCTGAACAAAGGAGTGAGTCTCCAGTAGTCTAAGGAGAGTCTGGGGACCGAGGCTAGCTGGTCTGCCACCAGAGCCCTTGTTCAAAACAGAACTCTTCATCATCCTTCCAGAACCTTATTTCATTTGCCAAAAATACTGGGCTTCAGAAACAGTGGGCAGACAGTAAAAAGGACAATACAGAAAAACAAACTCTCAGAGAGGAAATGTTATCTTTCCTGGAGGCTGGCGGTGGCTTAGACAACCTCCTGAAAGGCTTCTAAGCTGAGAAGCTTTAGTCTTTGCCTTCCTGCTTCAAAGAGTTCAAAGTGTATTAACAGAAGGGTCCTCAACTGAGGAAACTGAGGCTCAAGAGTGGGAACTGAGACAGGGGGAACAGCCTCAAGACAGCACGTTGAGTCAGGTTCTCCCGGAGTCGAGAACTTGCTGCCTGTCTACCCCTCCCTCCACCAGCTGCATGCTGCTCAGCTCAGACATGGTGACGAGGGGTGCCCTGGGCAGGGACGCCTCGGGATGAAATCACCAGTTAGTCGATGTATACAGAGTAAGCCTCACATGCATGAGCTACAGGAGTCCCACACGGGAGGAAGCTTGGCCCCTCCTCCCTGAGGCTCTGGCTTTCAGAGGGGAGAAACCAGCATGGAGTCAAGTAGAAACTAAACAGGAATAAAGGAGGGTGGGAAGCAAAGAGAGGAGAAAATGCACATTCCAATGCCAGCATCTCCCAACAGCAGAGGGAGGAAAACTGCTGCGGCTCTTGGCATTCTCCCCTCCTCTCCATCTCCTCCTCTCCCTCCCTGCTTCCTTCCTTTCTCCTTCTATCCTTTCTTCCTCAGTTCAGCCCACAGGTTCTTAGGGAGCAGTGCCCAGTCTGCAGCTAAAGCCCAGAACATAACAAGCAAGAGCCAACCCCTGGGGAGCCTATGGTCTGGAGAGAACAGACATGGAGTGGACCAAAGACTCACATCATGACCTCTGCACTAAGTGACACGTGGGGGAGGATGCCAGCAGGTGGACAGATAAGGGGAGCTCGCTCAACACAGGGGCCTGGGGGGTGTGAACGTTTCCTAGAAGCAGCAGCTTTGGGACTGAGACAGAGGGATGGGTAGAGGGAGCTGCTGAAGGAGGCAGGACTGCTGCCTGGTAGGAAGCAGCAGGGAGAGCCAGGCTGGTCCAGAGCCAGCACTTCTGAGCAAGTGAAAGGCTCCCATGGGCATCTGCAAGTGTGTTGTGCGTGGCAGGGGTGGGGGAGCGTGCACTTGGACTTGAGTGAGTGGGGAGGAGACAGGCAGGCAGGGCCTCCTGGGGCACATTAAGATGTTCTTTGCTTGAATTAATGGTTTGTTTGCTTGTTTTCCTGCTGTATTCTCAGCGTCCGGGGATACTGCTGAAGTGTGTTTGAGGCCAAGCAGCCCATGAATGGATTCTTTCACTCTTCCTTTCAGTTACCACCACAGTTTAGGTTTACACTCTTTATGTGTATTCTGGATGCAAACCACAAAGGTGTTACAGGCCTACATTTGCTAATGACACAACTAATGAGGTCTGTAATCAAGACAATCTCTAGGCTCCTGAGACCACTGGCACCCAGAACCACATGATGGGAAGGGTAGACAAGCCAGAGACATCTCTTCCTACATTCTCGCAACTTAATTGGGTCTCAGACGGGTGACTTGAGATTTTTCATTATATTTGGCTAGGGAAAGATGTAGAGGGCTGATAAGCGCATGTGAGCACGTGCCTTTGTGCAGGCTGCAGGCATCCTGTTTGCAAGGGGCTTGACCCAGGCTACACAAGGGTGGTGAGCTAGCCGGGATGCAGCAAAGCAATCCATTTATTATAATTCTGCTGAGAAGAGGCCCAGTAAATCAAAGAGACAACCTGACTGCAAACAAATTACACACCAAGAGATAGGAAGGAGGGAGAAAGGGAGGGCAGAGGAGAGCAGTAGCCAATTGGAAAAAGTGAAAAAAAAAAGGGGGGGAGGGAAAGGGAAAGCCAGGGAATAGGGACCTACAGGGATGCCTGGAGTCTGAAAGACATAAAAAACGAGCCTAATTTGTCCATCTGGGAGAAAACGAAAAAGAAAAGCATCCACCAAGAGAGATCCCATTTGCTGGTTACCCCCAACTTACAACCCTTTGACTTAAAAAAACAATTGCCCTTTGTTCTCCCAAGGGGTCACCTAGGGAGTGATTGATGGGCAGCTACTTTCTCTGGAACAAGGGCACTGAGTTCTCTTTTCTCATGCAAATAGAAGGGGCTTATTCTTAAAACAGAGTTAACCTGTTCCTGGTACCCCGGCTGCAAGCAGGAAGCCCAGCCTAAGTATCCTCCAGAAGCCACTGCCTCCTGGAGATGTAGACACTCGCGCTGGGCCAAGGTTAGAAAGGATGGGCTTCTGGGGAGGGAACTTCGCCCAGGTTCCTGAAACCAGAATGTGATAGCTGGGGAGCAGCTGTGGCTGGGAATGCCACCCCAAACTCCTGGGGAAGGGGACATGAAGCAGTAAATGGGCTTCAAAGCCAGGAAGAAGTGTTCCTTCGACTACGACTTAAAACATCCTTTCATCTGGGAAAATAAACTCCTAGATCCACATGTCTCCTTTACAAATTCAGCTCTGAAAAAAGAACCTGCTTGGAAAGCTGTGAAGTGCTTCCACTGAAGCAATAAACAGAGCAGACAAGAGGTGGGGAAATCTGCTTAGACAACGAGCTCTATCTTGTACTCCAAAATGCACTTCTATGGGAAAAAACCCCAACTAGAGAGAGAAAAGTATGAGCTATTATAGAAGGCTGTGGTCCATGGTTATTTCTGTGACGAGATTATGAAGGAGACCACCTCTAGAAGGCTGAAGGTCTGTGGGTATTTGGGGACCAGATAATCATGAGAACTAACTGGCTCTCAGTATAAACCTTGAGGCTGTAAGTGGGACTCTAACACCCAAATCCCACAGGGTGGGTGCTTCACTACCACCCAGGCAAGCTTTTGAAATCAATCTTTCTTATGAATATCTGTGCACAAGTCTTAAATAATTAGCCAAAAATCCAGTAACACCATGAAGGACCCCAGGTTGGGTTGACTGCAAAGCAAGAATGCTTCAATAACATAATTTAACCAGACTTCTCAGGAGACAGGTAAGGTGGTCTGGTATTGCCATCTCTTTAAGAATTTTCCACAGTTTGTTGTGATCCACACAGTCTCAGGCTTTCGCACAGTCAATGAAGCAGAAGTAGATTTTTTTTGGAATTCTCTTGCTTTTTCTATGATCCATTGGATGTTGGCAATTATATCTCTGGTTCTCTTGCCTTTTCTAAACCCAGCTTGTACATCTCGAAGTCCTCAGTTCATGAACTACTGAAGCACCTCGGACAGTGCCTGCAGTCACAAAATTAAAAGATGTTTGCTCCTTGGAAGAAAAGCTATGACAAATCTAGACAGAATATTAAAAAGCAGAGACATGGCTTTGCTGACAAAGGTCTGTATAGTCAAAGTTATGGTTTTTACAGCAGTCATGTACAGAATGTGAGAGCTGGACCATAAAGAAGGCTGAGTGCTGAAGGATTGATGCTTTCAAACTGGGGTGCTGGAGAAGACTCCTGAGAGTCCCTTGGACAGAATGGAGATCAAGCCAATCAATCCTAAAGGAAATCAACCTTGAATACTTATTGGAAGGACTGGTGCTGAAGCTAAAGCTCCAACACTTTGGCCACCTGATTCGAAGAGCCAACTCATTTGAAAAGAAACCCTGATGCTGGGAAAGACTGAGGTCATGAGGAGAAGGGGACAACAGAGGATGAGATGGTTGGATGGTATCACCAACTCAATGGACATGAGTTTCAGCAAACTCAGGGAGATAGTGAAGGACAGGGAAGCCTAGTGTGCTGCAGTCCATGGGGTCTCAGAGTCAGACACAACTGAGTGGTTGAATAACAAACAACAACAAAAGCAGATTACTAGATACAAACATTGTCTAAGCATCTCAATAGACACTTAAGAGAAAACAAATAAAACAAAAGTCATTCTTAATTTTTTGAAAACTCAAAATAATATCAAGATAGATGGCTGTATTTCTGCCACAATGATACATGCTTTTCTCAACACAGAATGCTTAATGGAAAAACAGATTTTTCGCCATCAAAATTAGAAACAAGGCCAAATGTCTAGATTTATCATATTGAGCAGTGCTGTGGGGCAGTGGGCAAAACAATTTGTACAGGAAATCAGGTATATAAATTGGAAAGGAAGAGACAAACACAGTCAACGTTGGTAGATAACATGATTGCATGCCTGGCAAACCCAAGACAATCAACTCGCAACCTACTCTAAATGGTAAAAAGACAGGTTATAAAAGTAATATCTGGAAAGCAATTTTTTTTAAACTACCACCACCCAACTGAAAGACACAATGGACGAGAAAATTCTCATTTATAACAGTACAAAAATGACAAAATACCTGGAAATGTACTCAGTATGAAAAATAGATAAGTCCATATTCTTGGATAAGAATTCTAAACATTATCAAATGTTAATTATCCATGAATTAATCTATAAATGTAATTCAATGAAGCTGTTTATTTATATGTTCACTTGCAAGTAGTTGAGCTAATTCTAAAGTTTTTTTTTTTAAATAGCAAAACAAACAAGTATACTCACTTCAAAGAGCAGTCTGACTCTCATCTACAATGCCTGAACAAGTGTATATCTGATGAACAACTACTCCATTCCTAGGTATAGATCCAAAAGATCCACAGGAAATTCTTAGAAATGCACAAGAATGTCAGTAGAAGTACTGTTTATAATGGTAGAAAATTGTATACAAGCTCAATGCACAACAACAGGAAAATGAACAAATTGTGGTATTTTCATACAACAAAATACCACCCAGCTGTGGCAATAATGGACTAGAGCAAGTTGTCTCATCTTAGAAGAATCTCTCACATATAATGTTGAGTTGGGAGAAAAGGAGCAAGATTCAGGACACAAAGTATAATACTATTGATATAAACTTCAGAAACATCTAGGTTACTGTTAGGCTTCCCTGGTGGCTCAGTAGTAAAGAATTAACCCTGCTAATACAGGACATGAGGGTTTGATCCCTGATCTAGGAAAATACTCTGAAGAAGGAAATGACAACCCAATCCAATATTCTTGCCTGGGCAATGCCATGGACAGAGGAGCCTCGTGGCTTACACTACAGGGGCTCACGAAAGAGCCGGACATGACTTAGCAACTAAAAAACAAGGTTACTATTGTGTCTAGGTCCACATCCATAGGCATTAAAAGTGAATACAATTCATAGAAACAAAATCCACCAAATTCAGTGGCAAGGAGGAGCCACCCTAGTGGGTGTCCTCAGGGCACACGAGAGGTGGATCCCTCCCCACCAGCCCTCCCCCAGCACTGCCAGCAAGAAGAGCTGATTTCCCAGTCTCCTCCCAGGTGAGCTCACTGTTGGGAAAGGAGCATCACTTCCAAGCTACGTGACTGTGTCTCTCTCATGCTGCCCACACACAACCATCGCGTGGATTCAGTTCTGTCTCCAGTCAAGCCACCATCTCCCATTTGTTGGCAGAGCAGCGTCTCCCAAGAGAGACTCTGGAAGCACCTGCTTGTGACAGCACACACCCTGCCCTGAACAAGTGTTTCTGGATCCAAGACCAGGAAATACTTCTCCATCTCCTTCACCAGGAGCCTGATGGTCTGCCAAGGTGGCAACATCCAGATCTGCTCACTTGAATTTGCTGTGTCCAAGGCTTCCCAAACCTTCTAAGCCAGAAACTCTCCTTTCTCACAATATCAATTATGCCCCACAAAATTCCCTGAAAGAATGTAAGGACATTTGGTCAGGGAGTTCTAGAGGAATACAGCTGGAGAAGGCAACCTGCCTGTTGCTGGCTAGTTTCAGTTCAGTTGCTCAGTCATGCCCAACTCTTTGCCACCCCACGAACTGCAGCACGCAAGGCCTCCCTGTCCACCACCAACGCCCGGAGTCTATCCAAACCCATGTCCATTGAGTCAGTGATACCATCCAACCATCTCATCCTGGCTTGTTCAATTCAGTTCAGTTCAGTTCAGTCGCTCAGTCATGCCCAACTCTTTGCAACCCCATGAATCGCAGCACGCCAGGCCTCCCTGTCCATCACCAATTCCCGGAGTTCACTCAGACTCACGCCCATTGAGTCAGTGACACCATCCAGGTATCTCATCCTCTGTCATCCCCTTCTCCTCCTGCCCCCAATCCCTCCCAGCATCAGAGTCTTTTCCAATGCGTCAACTCTTCGCATGAGGTGGCCAAAGTATTGGAGTTTCAGCTTCAGCATCAGTCCTTCCAATGGACACCCAGGGCTGATTTCCTTTAGGATGGATTGGTTGGATCTCCTTGTAGTCCAAGGGACTCTCAAGAGTCTTCTCCAACACCACAGTTCAAAAGCATCAATTCTTCAGCGCTCAGCTTTCTTCACAGTCCAACTTTCACATCCATACATGACCACTGGAAAAATCATAGCCTTGACTAGACAGACCTTTGTTGGCAAAGTAATGTCTCTGCTTTTTAATATGCTATCTAGGTTGGTCATAAAGTTCAGTTCACTTCAGTCGCTCAGTCGTGTCCAACTCTTTGCGACCCCATGAATCGCAGCATGCCAGGCCTCCCTGTCCATCACCAACTCCCGGACTTTACTCAGACTCACGCCCATCGAGTCAGTGATGCCATCCAGCCATCTCATCCTCTGTCGTCCCCTTCTCCTCCTGCCCCCAATCCGTCCCAGCATCAGAGTCTTTTCCAATGAGTCAACTCTTCACATAAGGTGGACAAAGTACTGGAATTTCGGCTTTAGCATCATTCCTTCCAAACAAATCCCAGGGCTGATCTTCTTCAGAANGATGCCATCCAGCCATCTCATCCTCTGTCGTCCCCTTCTCCTCCTGCCCCGAATCCCTCCCAGCATCAGAGTCTTTTCCAATGAGTCAACTCTTCACATAAGGTGGACAAAGTACTGGAATTTCGGCTTTAGCATCATTCCTTCCAAACAAATCCCAGGGCTGATCTTCTTCAGAATGGACTGGTTGGATCTCCTTGCAGTCCAAGGGACTCTCAAGAGTCTTCTCCAACACCACAGTTCAAAAGTATCAATTCTTCAGCGCTCAGCCTTCTTCACAGTCCAACTCTCACATCCATACATGACCACAGGAAAAGCCATAGCCTTGACTAGATGGACCTTAGTCGGCAAAGTAATGTCTCTGCTTTTGAATATGCTATCTAGGTTGGACATAAATTTTCTTCCAAGGAGTAAGCATCTTTTAATTTCATGGCTGCAGTCACCATCTGCAGTGATTTTGGAGCTCAAAAAAATAAAGTCTGACAGTTTCCCCATCTATTTCCCATGAAGTGATGGGACTGGATGCCATGATCTTCGTTTTCTGAATGTTGAGGTTTAAGCTAACTTTTTCACTCTCCTCTTTTACTTTCATCAAGAACTGTCTTCAAATCTGGGACTGCTTATCAGATTATAAATACAAATAGATGATTAATGGCATATTTATTTTTCTAAAGGAATCACAAGAAACTGTTGTCAGTGATAATCAATGGGAAAGACATGGGGGTATAGATTGGGGAAAGAAGCTGTCACTTTCATCCTGTACTTTCTCTGCTGTCTGTATTTTCTAGCATATTTTACCTTGTACTACTTTTTCTTGGCTGCACTGGGTCTTCTCAGTTGCTGCTCAGGCTTTCCCTAGTTGTAGTGAGAGGGAATTACTCTTTGTTGTGGCATAAAGGCTTCTCATTGTGGTGGCTTCTTTTGCTAGAGCACAGGCTCTAGGAACATGGGCTTCAGTAGTTTTGGTGATGGGCTTAGTTGCTCCACAGCATGTGGAATCTTCCCGGACCAGGGGTCAAACCCCTGTCTCCTGCACTGGCAGGCAGATCCTTATCTACTATGCCACCGGGGAAGTCAGGTACGACTTGTTTTAAATACCAGATCACTGATGCTCTGTTCATTATTCTTCAACCATTTATCCCTCGTCTTGGATTAGGTCTTCAAGTCCACTCATCTTTCCTGCAGTGCCTCATCATCCTTCAGTTCTATCCAGTGTATTTCTCATCTCAGATGTTCATCTCTAGATGTTTAACCTGGACCTTTTTTTTCTTTTTAACATCTCATTTGTCTCTCCTTGTTCATACATTCCTCTACTTCTCACAAAGCCGGGATGACTCTGCACCATTAGAATGCAAACGTTTTCTTCAATTACTTGAGGGAACTCCAAACAAAGCCATCCTTTCAGACCTGCAGCCTGAGAATCACTGCATCCACTCCTTGTGTTTCCTCAAAGGGCTTATGTCAACTCCAGCATGCCTTTATTTGTATGTGTTCAATAAATGCATGCTGATTGACTGATTACAGTTCCAAAGATCAGGCCTAAATAGCTGGATTGCTCGATTTCTGTTCATTGGCCCACAAGTGCCTCCCTTGTGCCTGCACGTGTCAGGTGTGAGTACTGCACAGCTCAACCCACACATTGGAGAAAACTGAGAGGCTTTCTCACTTATACTATCCCAGTGCCCCAGTACCTTGGCTTCTTAAAATGCAAAGATTCAAATTAGCCAAAGGAAATATGGTCTGGGTAATTCAGGTCTTTTGAAAGAAAAACGTGCTGTTAACTTGCATCCTATTGCTTGTTTATGCTGATTTTTGATATTTTATTTAACTAACAGAACAGTGGCCAGTGCTCACTCAGTCTTTGAACCCCAGCTAATTAGAACCCACCATACACTCTGGCAAGAACAGACCACCTCCTGATCAAAACTTCTGAATCCCCAGGAACAGCATCTGAGCAGCTTTGGCTTCCAGCATGTATTTTAGAGTTAAAAGAAAGCTTACACTCATTTATTTATAATAAGCATATGCATACAAAAGGCTTCTATGAGCCTTCAGAAAGTGACAGAATTGTGATTGCTCATGGATTCAGAATTCTTCCATCTGTGCCCTGCCCAACAAGGAACTTTTACATCCCAGCTTCCCCACACCACCACTGTTCTCCAGTATGCTGTGGGGGATCACAGCCTCTAACACATGGGGTTCAGCCAATGGAACATTGCTCGGACATTCAGACATTATGTCCCATAAGTCTGACCACAGTCACACGGCCTGACGCATAGAGATCAGAATGAAAGGCAGCACAGGGCAGTGCTCCTAGCGCTACAATGGATGGATGGACCTGGGCGTAAATCCCATCCTTCACCCATCTACCAGCAGTGTGACCCTTAAATTCATGGTGACTACATTTCTCTACCTCTTAAACCAGGAGAAGCAGTTTGTGATTCATACAGTTGCCATGAGACGATGCATAAAATGCATTTAGCACAGTGCCCAGCATAGGGAAGGTCCATAAGAGACCTTACTCTCCCCGACCACTGACCTCATCCTCCAAGGCAGGGCAACATCTGCCCTCTGAGCACCTCAGCCCTGCTCAGAGCTGCTATGGAGGCTTCATGGTAATCAGAGATTATTCAGTAAGGTCCAGTATCAGAACAAGCAGTGATCTTGTCTGCCTCCCCATGCACACCCATTTCTCTCCATGAGAGAAGCAACACTCTATTTATTCATGGCTAATGCCAGTCAGAGGATGAGATGGCTGGATAGCATCAATGGACATGAGTTTGAGCAGACTCCTGGAGGTAGTGAAGAACAGGGAAGCCTGGCGTGCTCCAGTTGACAGGGTTGCAAAGAGTCGGACACAACTGAGCGACTGAAAAACAACAACTCAGTGTTCATTAAAAGCTAGCCAAGGAACCCTCTCTTTCTCCCCAAATCTAAAATCTATCACTTATCCTTTCTAGGAGAGTTTAAAGTTGGTCCCACTTGCAATCTCAGAATTTTACAGCACAAGAATTAAAAAAGCCATTTCAAACTCAGAACTCAAATCCCCCTCAACATTTTTGGCAGGAGGTTGTACAACTTCTGCATGGGATGGAAGGCTCACTGTCCCCCAAGGGCGGACATTTCTTTCTAAGACAGATGGGGCCCAAATTAGAGACTCGATGTCAACTATGTATTAGAGGTCCTTTTCCTTGCAGTGCCTCTCACATCTGCCTTTGAGATTTTTCCCTTGCCAGCCTGCCCTCATTGCTTCAGTGATTCTTCTTAGGACAGGATTCCAGAGCCTATCCTTCAGAACAGACTGCGGCTTGTTTCCCCTCCTCCTAAGTGGATGCAACAGGGTGGAATATTTCCTTCCAGTCCCAAGAAGTCCTAATGCAGGAGGAAAGAAGACTCCTTACACCATTCTCCAGGTCTCCAACTCCATCATGTTCGAGATACCCCCTCACACACATACACGAACGCACGCGCACACACACACACACACACATGCACACACACAAGCTGATTCTTCATGGTGAGTCTCTGTTATAGCCATCTGGACTCTGATGCTTCGTAATTAGGAATTTTTTTTTTATAGCTTTAATTATTTCCTCTGTTCTCTTCTCTTTTTTATATACAATGAATCATTCTGCTCCTGAGAGAGGAAAAATAAAAAGATTTTTGAAAGTTATAGCTCTAATTTCAATAGAAAGAAATTAGGCTTTGAGGAATATGAGCATTTGTTGTATTTTCTGAGTCCATTTTTCATCCCCACTGGTTAATGAAGATGTTATTTCTCTCTTGCATTTCGGTTGCTAATTTCTGACAAGTGTGTTTTTCAGTTATGGCTGGTTGTATGCCCCTTGGTTCATCCCTTTTTGTATACTTTATGAAATATTCAGTTCCTCTTGATAGACTGAGGTTTGATTCTCCCCTGGCTGTGATTAATTGTGTTCGCATTTTGGGACCTAATTTATGTTTATACGATTCCTCTAGTGTTTCCATTTTCTTTTCTAATTATCCATTTTCCTCCATCTTTTTCCCTGAAATTAGTACTGAATTAGCTTGCCTCTGATTACAGTCTTGGATGCATCCCAAAGAATATTGTTGGACAGCTCCCCATTATCATTTCGTTCCATGAATTCTTTGTTTTGTTTTTGCAATAAAGCTTTATTAACTCTCCATGAACCCTCCTTTTCATTTGCTCAGTCATTTCTGATGGGAAGTCACACCAGGCTACGGCCGGGTGTTAAGGCAGTCACTCCCACATTCTCTGCTGCTATCTGCCAAGTCAAGTCAAGCTCTTTTTAAAAAGTCAGAATTCTAGGGATTAAAAATAAGATCTATGCCTGTGTTGAAGGGCCAATTTCAATTATTTATGTATTTGCTATTCTGGGGTGGACATCTGTTGAGGTAGCTCTGCTGATGGACAAGAACCCATCACTATCCTTTGTCCAGTCTCCTGGCCTGTATGTCTTTCCTGGTTTATAATGACAGAGCCCTTCTGACCCGGCTCTGTAAATGACTGGTGCTCGGTCCCTGCCAGTAGGCCTCTCCAGGGGCCCCATTACTCTGAGGCAGGTGGCGCCCCAGCTGAAGCTGCTCTGGAATGAGGTACCTCTGATCATCATCCACCAAGACATCTTATCTCAAGTCAGCCTATTTATGGACTAGGGTCTGTAATTTGCTTCTTGGTAGGCTCTCTCTTCTGACAATCCATTGCCCCTATCTGCCCGCACACCTCTACATGCCCCTCCCACCACATGCAAACTATATACAACATTCTACTATGTACATGCTACACACCCAATACGCCCATGTACCTGTGAAACACATGCCTCTTCCCATGAACCTGTGGGACCTCTGCCTCCCTGGGAGATGCTATTTTCTGCATTAGGGATGTTGGCACAAGGGCTCTGGGTGACTGTTAACAAAAGACTCTCCCACAGCCAGCAAACGCTTGGCTACCCTCAAACTGTTTTGACCAGGGTCCCTGTGCAACCCTTGACCTGCCAAGGTGAGTGCAGAAATGGTGCTGTTCCAGTGATGAACAACTCTACACCCCTTAATTGCACCCCAAGTCCAGAACCCTTGGCTATGGAATTCTCACACCACCCCTTCCTCTCACAGATAAAGCAATAACATCTCTTCCTTCTTGAAAGCAGGACCCAGAAGCCCAATTCCAACCTGCCTAACCTTCCTGTGAGGACACCACAGGGATTCTCCACAGCACTGTGAGCCTCACCACTCGATCGTGCAGCCTGGATGCTCACCGCTGCAGTCTCGGCCTGCGAGCGCCGGCTGGTGCTCCGAAGGCCCAGGAAGAGGAATCTTGGCTGAGCAGCAATGTGAACCTTGCTGTCTGGCCTCGTGGGCCCTGGTGATGGGCCCTCATTGCCGTGTCCTCTGAAGTGATAGAGACTTGGCTGTGTGAAGGGCAACTGTAGCCTCCAGGAAGAACCTCTGGTGGGGTGGACAGCATGCTGCTCCGCCCTGAGCAGCCCTGCCGGGAACCTTTCCAGCCAACGGCGAGAGGAATGAGCAAAGAAGAAAGCAGAACCAGCCTTTGCTGCCCATGGGCTGCACCTAGCCAGCGCTGCAGCTAAGCAGACAAACCAACCCTGCTGGCCTTCTCACCAAAGCCCCGCTGTAGGCCTAAGAGACTGTTTATGATGCTAAAACATCACTGAGGTGTCCTGAAGAAACACGTTACCACCGAAGGCTGGAGCAAAGCAGCTGGGTCTATCCGCACACTCTGCTCCCTGCCCCCCAACTTTCTCAGTCAGTCCTTTAGCGGCTGCAGGGCAGCAACGGCCTTGTCACCTCTGTTCCTGTGTTTACTGTCTGGCCAGGTGCAAAGGGGCCAGTTCAGACCAAAGCAAAATGTTTCCTTCCACAAGGCCTCTTCCAGCCCTGGAGCAAAATGCACAGTTGCAAAAAGCTGAGAACAAAGCACGGAGCATGGTGTCTGGGAAGGCCCAGTGTTTGGGGTGGATATAAACGGACAGGATCCCAGGATGCTCAGAGACGTCCTTTGGGGTATGCGGACTTTTTCCATCCTCATTTATATCACTTCCCTACCAACTGGATCCTTTGTGTGTGTGTGTGGTAAGTCACTTCAGTCCTGTCTGACTCTTTGTGACCCTACGGACTGTAGCCCGCCAGGCTCCTCTGTCCATGGGATTCTCCAGGCAAGAATACTGGAGTCAGTTGTCATGCCCTCCTCCAGGGGATCTTCCCAACCCCGGGATCAAACCCAAGTCTCATGTCTCCTGCACTGGCAAGCGGGTTCTTTACCACTAGTGCCAGCTGGGAAGCCCCAAATGGATCCTACCAATACCCATTTTGGATTGGATTTTGCCTGTTACTGTGGCATCAGTCTAGATTTGGATATAAATCATTGTACAACAATTCTGCAGACCTGTCTTTTCTCTTCCACAATTTGTCCAAACTAGGCTCCCTTCCCCTAAAGCTCGGGAAATGGAACCATTCTCCCCATACTAAATCTCTATCCTTCACATTTCTTGATGGAATCATTGGTGAATGCTTTCGGCTTGGCACTGGGATCAGATGTTGGTTTTCCAGGCTGAGACGTGATCCAAAGATACCAGTTTCCCAGAAAGTCTTAAAATGTGGGCTCTGCTGGGCTGGCTCTGGGCACCTGGATATATTACTCTATTTATGAGCCTCAGTTAAGTTTTCTGGAAAATGGGAGAGAGGATTGAAAGGAGCAGGGTCTTCTAGTGAGGGGGAGAACCAGGCACCATTGTGACATTAGAAGAAATTTTAGGGTAGCACCAGACACACTAATTCATACTGAATGACTTAGGAAGAAACGCAGCCCTTTCTAAGTTCCTTTCCATCCTTTTGATTACCTCAAAGAAGAAAGTCTTAGTTTGAGTCTGGGGCATTTCAATAACACCTCTTTAAACCTTGATACTCAAAAACAAGAAAACCAGCTTTAGATTTTAGCTAAAGCTTAATATTTTTTTTCATTTGATTCATTTTAACAGTTGCCTTCCATTGACTGCATATTTTCCATGTACTAGATTGATTTAAACTTTCTTTTACAAATGAGTGCACTTAGGCTTTTAAAAGGTGAATCAACAATGATACAATGGTGAACTGACAACAGTAAACTCCAGGCAAAAATTCATCACGGTGGTTGGTATGTGAACAACAGAAATAGAAGAGATGCTAGGCTCTGTGACCCTCTGCATCTGGACTCCTGGCTAGGAAACCCGATCATGACCATAATCACAGCTATCACAAGGGGATAAGATCCTC
>SJYA01000220.1:817569-877400 GCA_006410615.1 Neotragus moschatus
TAGCCCCTAGCCCCCAGCCCCCAGCCCACAATGGACTCACCTGGTGCATGGCAAGCAGATCACCCCGATGGCCAGGGATGACAATGCCAACTCCGGGGGTTAGTTACCTCCACTGACACAGTGGTTTTTAATTCCTAAGGTTTCCAGCCTCTCTTTGTTCTTTAATAACTTTACTACCAGCTACCAACTATGCCTACCCCACTATCTGGCTGATTCTCCATTAAGAGAAGAGCAAATTTAAATTTGGAAGAAGGAAAATTAATTATTCAGAACACCTAATTTCACCTGGGCCATTGTCTTAAGAAACTGCTTGAAGAGCAGCCTGAAAATTGTTCTTAACTCATGATATACAAATATCCCTCAGAAAGATCAATGGAGACAGAATGCTCTCCTCTGGGAAGCCCCAGCCTGGCCAATGCTACCATCAGCTCAGGTGTGAACAGCTGACACACCAGTGCGGCCCTCACCTGTGCTGGGAGGACCTGTGCTCACATCCACGCAAGGGCAGGGGGGAGGGGGGCTGGCCTTCCCCCGGCTGCCACCCCACCCCCTGACTCAGTTGCACCCTGGCAGCACTGAGAGCTGAGGCATGGGTGAGGGGGCATCCTACTGCTGAAGGGAGGGAGGAAGGCCTAGAGCAGTGGGTCCTGCCTGAATCCCTGCCTGGTTGGGTGACACTGTCAGGCTGGGCACAGGCTCCCCAGGGTCCCCAGGTGAGAGGGAGGCTGCAGGCCCCCCACAGCAGAGCCACACCTCCTCTCCCACACAGGAAAGCACGTGTGAGTGAGGCACAAGTTGTTAGAATAATTGTGAACTCCAACAATCTGTTAAAGAAGCAAGTAGATTATTCACAAACTTGGAATTTTTTTGTCATCAATTACAATTTCCTTATGGTCTATCCTGACTGATGGAGACCTCGTTTCTGCAGTTGGTGCCTTGAGGAAGATAGTGTCCTGGGTGTGCTCAGGGAACCATCAAAGTGGCTAGTGGAACGTGGGAGCCTGAGAGACAGAGGAGGACGAGGAGAGGTGTTCAACAAGGAAGGGACAGAGTTCCAGGGCCAGCCCTGCTCCTGGGGGCTGAGGTGCTGGCAGCTCCATGGATTCCTCCCCAATACAGAAAGGACCAGCTCCTGTGACACTGTACCACCCATACCCATCCTTTGCGGGGCAGCAGCCCCATCGGAATCTAAGGTTCTCCAGGTATCCTGTCTGTGACAGGACATCTCAGCCCACGATGGAGCGGCCCCAGTGATGGATCTTATCAGACAACAAGACCCACAGGACCTGGACTGCTGTACTTGGCAAGGGTCCACATCCACTACCGTTAGCATCGCCCAGAAACATGACCCCAGTTCTGCCATCTGACTCCAGACTTCTTAGTGGGGCTCTGCTTGCACACGAGCTGAGGTTGGAGTGCAATGGGTTCATAGGTACCGAGCCCCCATGGGGTGCAGGCCTCGGGTCCAGCAGCAAGAAGCCAGTGCTGAAGGCAACACCCACCTGTCCTCAGGCAGCTCACAGTGTAGTGGGAGAGACAGGTGCATGAGCAAAAATTCCTCCCCTCGTATAGAGAGTAGCAAGGCACTTGGGCAGCACACAACTCCTGAGGTGGCAGCAACAGTCGGGGTGTGCTGGAACCTTCTGTGCCTGCCACCCAGCATTTACACACTTTTCTTTTGTAAGAGCACCCAATTCTGCTCCAATAAACCAGTCCCTCCCACTCAGCCCAGGAGAGTCAGAGCCTCCCAGTCCTGCCCCGATCATCCGCCCCATCCTAGCCCATCACCCCCAGCCACAACGGAGGGTCAGTCACATGAGTCAAAGCAGCCGACAAAGCCCTGCCTAAGGCCTTGTGTGCCAGCACTATGGAGATGCATCGCTGTCTGCATTTTAAGCCCAAACTGGTGACCGGCTATCTTTGCCACCACTTGGGGGCCTAAGAATGAAGCTTCCAGGGAAGAGAAGAGAGCCACAAGATGGGAGAGATCAGGTCCTGGTGCTGTCTGAACACCTGCACAAAGCTCTTCAGTTCTGTGAATCAATACACTTCCTTTTCCTTGAAGCTATTTTGAGTGGCATTTCTATCTCTTGCAAGCTTCCAAAGGCTGAGTCGTGAAGGCTGGGCAGGACACTGGCAAACGAAGAGGAAGGGGGGAAGACAGGGCCGGGAACCCAGCACCAGCCTGGGTGTGTCTGAGAGCTGCACCTGCTGGGAGTTTCACCTGGAGCTTGGGGAGGCAGGGGGGTGAGGAGGATGGGCAGGAGAAGAGGGCAGGAGAAGGCTTGGGAGCCAGGACCCTTTCCCTCAGCGGCAGAGCAGCCCCAGACTGTGAGCCTGGGGACACGACTATGCCCCATCCGTCTCTCACCTAGCTCCTTGCCTTGTACAGAACTCAGCCTACATACCTTATGTGAGTTATGACCTGAAAGGTTTGGAGCAGAAAGACGAGACCACAGGAGCCATTTCCCAACGCTCCCTCCAGGGGCCGTGTGGAGGATGACAGCACAGAAGCGGCCAGGCCTGGTGCTGGGAGGCTAGAGGGCGGAGGCAATGGTCTCTGCAGCAGGAGATGACAAAGACTCAAAAGAAGCCCTGTGGTCACTTGCCTGACCTGTTCCATTTGGAAGTCTTTTAAAAAAAATTGCCTTAAAGACCTGCACGAAAAATAAGTACTTGAGAAGCGGAATAAAAATAAGTAAACATAATAATCTTCTCACTTAGGTGTAGCGATCTGTGGTGTTTCAAGCCCTCTCAGCAACATGAGCTCATCACCGTGTTGAGAGGCGGTTATTATCCACATCTTACAAGAGGTGGAAGTGAGAGCTCAAAAGTGCGGAGGAACTTCCTGTGACCATGGCAGCATCCGCACAGGAGCTCAGGGAATAGGTCTGCCAGGCCATGTGCCCAGGCCTCCCAGGGTACCACAAAGGCCACTAGTCCCCTTATTCCCTGGAGCTCTGCACGTGAGACCCAGGCCAAGACCTCTCCACACTGCCCACATGCACACCCTCCCCAGTGCCAGCAGCACCTCCATCTGCCCACAATCTCCCTCCCAGCTGGCCTTCTGCTCCCCTCTGCCTGCCAACACAAGCCCTAGTGAGGGACCAGGCGGGCAGGTCAGCTGTTCCTGGCTGATTCAAATGGAAAAGGATCAGGACAAGGCCCAGCATCTCCCCAGGAGCCGGGAGAGCCACCTGCTGGAGGATGAACTGGGCTGCCCCCTTCCTCACCTGGTGTCACTGTGGAGGGTCCCCACCCCGAAGACTGTCCAGGTGCCACAAGCCCCACGGCAGGCCAATCCCTTGGGAGATGAGTTCCTAAGGTCACCAGCCAAACTCTGGGCCGGATCCCAGAAGGAATGCAAAAGCCTGGCCCACCAGCCTCCCAGGTCAGACAGGAAAGGGAGGGAGGTGAACTGATTCCCTCGGACAGGGGCCCACCCCAAGTTCTCAGGAAGGCTCAGCGATGCAGCTCAGATGCTACAGAGCAGGGAAGGGGCTCCCGTGGTGGCAGAGTGGGGGCCCACGCTCCACAAATTCTACAAAGAACACATGTGCATGTATGTTTGTGCTAAGCCATTTCAGGAGTGTCTGACTCTTTGCGAGCCCATGGACTAGAGCCTGCCGGGCTCCTCTGTCCATGAGATTCTCTAGGCAAGAATACCGGAGTGACTTGCCGTGCACTCCTCCATAATTAACACAGGTACAGGTAAACGTATAGGTAGACCCTATCATGAACACAGCCCCCACACTGGGGGGCCTCCTGAAAACTCTCCAGCAAGAAAGAGAGAAGAGGAATGTGTCTCCTCATTAGGAGTCATTTCTCCCTGTGCTTTCAGATGGGGAATGGACAGTCACCACACACCCACCGCATATTCAACCCAAAGACCCTGCCGGGCCATCCTGGCCAGCCTGCAGCTGTCAGAGGTCAGGCTGCCCTCTGGGGAGAGCAGACTTTCTGGGGAGGTGGGGGCAGGGAAGGGTGCCTAATGTTTTTAAAATCTGTTGTTAATGTTTGAAGAGTGAAGATTTCACACAGAGATCCCTGGACCGCATTAAGGAACATGTGAAGACCGGACTGTGCCTGCTCCCGCTGGAGGCGAGGGCAGGGCTGAGGCCATCAGCCTGAGCCCACAGGCTGCATGCCCGTCTGCCAGCATTGTCTGCCAAAGCCCGCTGAGCACAAGTGTCCACCCAGAAACAGCCCGCGGAAGCTGCCGGGTTTCTGCTGCTGTCAAAGTTTCTCTAGAGAGGAAGGCTCCCCAGGCTCCTCACTCAGCCTCTCCTGGAAACCTCTCAGCTGAGTGACAGACTCCTGTCCATAGGCTTCCCAGTAAAGGCTACTCTGCCGAAACTGGAGCCTGAGCTTGAGCGAGATCACCTCCTTGTTCTTGTTTATTTCTGTTCTTCAGTCCACAATGGAGGCTCTTCCACTGCCCATAAACTCACCTCAACCAACCCTCCTCAGGGATTCGAGGGACACAGTCTGCCACCACCCGCTGGCCCAGGTGCATAAAGGGGTCATCATTAATGGCCGTTCGGTGCCAGTCCAGTTTCTCCAGAAGAGCAGAAGGTGGGGTAGGGCAGAACCACCTCCTGGTTCTAGGACAGGCAGCTCTGAACAGAGTCTTGTGAACTGACAGCCACAGTCCCCATTGCCATTTCTCGATAAACATTCCATATACGCTCCTATGGCTGACATGCAGACTAGAGGGAAAACAATTACTGTGGTTGACTACTAGAATACAGATAAATTCATTATGAATCCCAAAGCCATCTGGGTGGCTCAGATGTGGCAAATACACCCCAGAAAAATGTTCTCTGATGTGAGATAAGGGTGGCCTGAGTAAAGGCCAAATCCTTTCTCACACTCAGAGCAGCAGGGTGTCCAGGTCCCAGGGAGCACGAGGGAACCAGGAAAGAGGAGAAACCCCCGCCTGGCCTGCCATCGCTCTGGGGCCTGCTCTCACCTCTCTCCCTCTCCTGGACCTCTCTCTCTCTGCTCTCTCCATGAGGGCATGAACTGGCTTGTGTTCTCCCCATCTTTGTCACAGCATGGGTAGCTAAGTTGTGCTGCTGCTGCTGCTGCTGCTGAGTCGCTTCAGTCGTGTCCGACTCTGTGCGACCCCAAAGACGGCAGCCCACCAGACTCCCCCATCCTTGGGACTCTCCAGGCAAGAACACTGGAGTGGGTTGCCATTTCCTCCTCCAATGCATGAAAGTGAAAAGTGAAAGTGAAGTTGCTCAGTCGTGTCTGACTCAGCAACCCCATGGACTGCAGCCTACCAGGCTCCTCCGCCCATGGGATATTCCAGGCAAGAGGACTGGAGTGGGGTTGCCACTGCCTTCTCCAAGTTAAGTTGGCAGGATTCTAATTCAGTGGTTCAGGGTAGGCTGAGACAGAAAATTTCAGGTGATGTGTCAAATATCCAGAAATGGCACTGTGAATTACAGCTGAAACACAAGGCACGTCACATCCAGAAGGCCTTCCCGCATCCATCCCCAACAGCCAAGGTCCCCAGAATCTCAGGCTGATTATTTGGTCATCCATTCCCTTAGTTAGCCTCTGCAGCACTCTCTCTGGATGCCAGGTTCTGTGCTGGTCAAGGGACATAGAAAATAGCATGGTCTCTGTCTCAAGGGAACCCAGTCTGGTGGCAGAGGCCTGTGGAATGGTCTCATACGGTGCTCTGATGCCAGGATGGAGGGGAGCTGTGTGGCATTCACCATCATCCTAATTTATGGGAAGTCATTGAAGGAGCTTAAGCAGGAAATTACATGATCACTCATGTAACTGAGTAAATTAGCTGTCAAGAAAAAATCGCTCTGCCCACGATATTGTTCGCTGGATTGTAATACAACTGGCAGGCCCCATTCCAGCTCCCCTTTATTTATTGGAAATCTGTGGTGTGTAATGTGATAGGTTGGTCATAAAAATGTCCAGTCACTACATGTGAAATAGCCATGTCTCTCAGCTTTGCATGAAAATGGCAAATTTGGCTTAATGTTCCTGGACTCTTTTACAATCTGATTAACTGCTATTGTTGTCTGTTGCTGTTTAGTTGCTAAGTTGTGTCCAACTCTTTGGTGACCCCATGTACTGTAGCCCACCAGGCTCCTCTGTCCATGGGATTTCCCAGGCAAGAATAATGGAGCGGGTTGTCCTTTCTTCCTGCAGGGGATCTTCCCGAGCCAGGGATCGAACCCATATGTGCTGTGTTGATAGGTAGATTTTTTTTTTTTTTTTTTTTTTTTTTTACAACTGAGATGCTTGGGAAGCCCCTGATTAATTACATATGATCCAAATTATAAGGACTAGAAGAGGCGATGGGAGGGAGAACTGAGTCTATGAGCACCGGGCCTTTCCCTTGAGTGGGAATTCTTTTCCAATGTGCTTATAAAGGCCCAGGCAAACCACATCAAGGTTCTCTGTGAGGGGTCCTAGAGACCCCTCAGTGGGGGAGTCATCAGTTCCCTCCTAGAGAGACAGAGCTGTTACCCCGAATCTAGCCACCCTTTGTCTATTTGTTGTAAGAAGTTTTCTTTATTCTAAGGGACCAGGTGAGGCCCAGAACAAACAGAATGTCTCCAAGGGCAAACAGAGCAGTGGGAGAGGACCAGAAAGTCAAAGATTTTACGGCAGATGGGGTCCCTGCCACATGGGCATGAGAGCAGACGCAGGCATCAGAGGTGATTCAAGGGCCATCCGGCAGCCCCTGTGTCACCCCACGGTGACACAGCATCTGGGGCTTGTGTCAAATAGCTCCACCCACGTGGCTTCACTCTGGTCTGGACTTTCTGCTGACACTACCCTTGGTTGCATTAATAGCTGGATACCATAAACTATATTAAGTCCCCTTAGCAGGCGGATCACCAGCCATCACAGGCCACACCATTTTGGTCCCTGTGATTATAACCCAGAGACTTAGAGCAGCCACTACGCATTCCACGCCCCCTCCCCACATACACACACACTCACACTTGCTCCCTACCTGCAGCTTCTAGGATGATGAAGATGGTATTTGAAAGACTCCAGGAGTGACCGTGAGCCCACTAAGGAACATCTTCCCAGGAGATATCACAAACTTTGTCTTTTGGGAGCAGCACCCAAGCAGATTTGTCTTGGCAAGGTAGCAAGGTTTTAGAGAAGACTGTTGGAACAGATATAACTGGATTTGAGCTTCATCTCTGCCACTTACAAGCTTGGATGACCTTAGGCAAGCTATGAGTTCTTTGAACCGCCTCTTCCTTAAAAACTGAACAAAGGAAACCTACTTTGCTAGGTTATTATGGAAATCAGAAAAACATCTCTTCATGGATTCAATCAATAAGTACTTACTGAGTGCCTACAATGTCCCAGGCACTGTAGTAGGCCCTGTTCAGAGCAGAACCTGCCCGTTAATGGTTCCTGCTCCAGTGCACAGACTCCAGCGCACGCAGACTGTACATCAGGAAACAGAGGGAGATAATTTCAGGTAATTACAAGTGCTGCATACACACTGAAGCTGGATGCTATGATAAGGGGGGGTATCATTAATATTTAAACCCAGGTGAGCTGGGAAGGCCTCTCTGGAACCTGCCGATGAGAAAGAGCCAGTCTAGGTATCCCTGAGGGAACAACAAATGCAAAGACCCCAAGATGGAAACAGGCCTGCTCTGTTAGAGGGCCAGGGTGGTCAGCGCAGTCTGAAGAACACTGCAGAGTAAGAGGTGGCAGGGCTGCAGCTTCCCAGGGGCGCTAGTGGTAAAGAACCTGCCCGCCAGTGCAGGAGACATAAGAGATATGGGTGCAATCCCTGGGTCAGGAAGGTCCCCTGGAGGAGGGCACAGCAATCTACTCCAGCATTTTGGCCTGGAGAATCCCCATGGAGAAAGGAACTTGGTGGCTACCGTCCAGAGGGTCGCAAAAAGTCAGATGTGACTGAGCATGCATGCATGCAAGAGGCGGGGCTGCAGAGATAAGCAAGGGTCAGAGCACATGGGGACCTAAAGGCCATGGCACCGAGCTGGGGTCTTGTTTTACATGGGACAGCAGGATGTTTGAGGTGGAGAGGAGAACCACCTGACTCGGAAGGGCAGGGAGGGAGAAGCCTGGAGGCGAAAGATGCTGGGGGCTAGGGCCAGGTGGAGAGAAACAGACAGACTCAGGAGGTACTTTGGAAGGAGAGCCAGCAGGGTGTGTGGGTGATTGAGAGAGGGCCACAAGGGAAAGAAGGGATTGAAGGGGAGCCCTGCTTTGGGACTGTGACCAACCAGACAGATCAGAGCACCATTCGCTGGAGTGTAAAGGCTGGCAGAGGGGCAGTTCCATTTTGGACTCACTGTGGCTGAAACAGCCCAGCAGAAAGGGCAGCAACAGAAGAGAATCATGTGTTTGCAGTGAGTAGAGAAACTGGGCTGGAAGTAAATTCGAGGGTCATCAGCATCTTGGTGGTATTTCAAGTCCCAGGCTTGTCTGAGCTCACCTAGGGATCCCTGCAGGCAATAAAGGCAATAATAATAATGATCATAAATAATGAATCCAGCTAGGTGGCAGACCCCAAACCCCACATCTACTGATACTTGATTTTTCACTGACAACTGCATCTACTTTGAACAAAAGACTCAGAACTGCAGAGCTCTGCACTCTGCCCCTCACCCCAGTACCAGGGTGTGAGGACCTCACCTGCTGAATTCCTCACCCCTCAGCCCACCCAATCCCTCACCCTGAGAATTGGCCAAAGTGACTCATTTGTTGCTCAAATTATGAAAGGGACCTACCTGCCTAGACCCAGGAGCATGCACGCAGTAACAGCCAGAAAGCGGCAGCATTATAAATAAGTGATGGGCTCCATGTTAGGCCCCGAGCTGTAATCATTACCCAGCTCCATTCATTCCCTGAGTTGCAGCTGGTTTAAAAGGTTGTTATTTGAAATGGCTTTAGTAACCAGGTATTTCCAAGGCCTCCCTCTGGCCCATGTTTTTTCTAATCTCTGCTACATTATTAAACTGAGGCCCTCCTCACCATGTGGAACCCATGGTAAAGGGTCACAGGCCACCCATCCCAGGACAACCAAGGGTCTGAGCTGTAAGAGAGGCAGCGACCTGCCTGGTATGTGGACTGCAGACAGCTGCAAGGGGGAGGTGGGAAGAGGGAGTTCAGGGGCCCCGCTCAGCCCCTCTTGTATCATAATAAATATAGCAAGTTAACTTTCATAAAATCAGTGGAAAAGGGTGAGACATGGCTAAGAGGAAGCTGAGACTTATTAAGTACTTACTCTGTACTGGGAACTTAATGATTCTCAACTCATTCACTCCTCACAACAGTCTGTGAGGCCCATATCCATGTCCTTATCTTGTTGATAAGGCTCCTAAGACTGGCTTTGTGTATGGCTGGGGTTTTCTGGGGCACAATGCAGCTGATGTCAGGCTGTTAAAGCTGCCAATCTCTGCCAAGATCTGGAATCCAGTGGGACTCAACATTTTTGTGACTACTTGGGTCCCTGGGCCAAGGGGTCAGTGCCTTTCTGGGCAGGCAGCCCCTTCTGAATACTCCTCAAGTAACCCAAGGGACCACTTCTGATTGTGAGCCTGCTTTGCTCTGCCAATTGGGACCACCCTGAAGGGATGCACTCAAAGTGGGCAGGATGCTCTCTGAACACCCCTGATCCCACCCCTGCCAACTCTGCCCTGGGTATCTTCCTTGCTCAGATCAGATGCCCACAGACTCTGGACATCAGGTCCGCAGGTGAATAAAGTCACTGTGTCTCTCTGGACTGTTGGCTCTTCTCAGGCAGGCCAGAGCTGCCCTCCTCTCTCACTCATTCCATATGGCCCAGCTTACTTCTTTCTCAACGTCCTCTGCAACTGGCCCCAACATGCCAGTGATCCAGGAGCAAACCTGGGCATTGGAAACTCTCTTTAAAGACCGTACCTTATCTGATCTGCCTGCCTTACCTACTCTCTATTTGCTCTGTCAAATGCATGGACCTGAGGTCCACAGTACTGTGACAGCCCAAGGAGACTCGTGGACTTGTGCCTACAAGATAATTAGAATGCTTGCCCAAGGTCCACTGTGTTGTCCCCATACCTGTTTGCCAGTTGCGTCAGTGATTATAAATATTTAACTTAGTCAAATATTAATAGGCCTATGAAGTGTAAAAGAATCCACCTGCCCGTGCAGGAGATGCAGGTTCCATCCCTGGGTTGGGAAGTTCCCCTGGAGAATGGAATGGCAACCACTCCAGTATTCTTGCCTGGAGAATTCCATGGACAGAGGAACCTGGCAGGCTATAGTCCAGGGGGTCGCAAACAGTTGGACACAACTGAGCAGCTGAGTATGAGCACAATGAAGCATAAATGTGAAGAAGGAGAGCTGTTTGTTGCCTCTATAGCACTGAGTTGGATGCTTTAGGTTAAGACGCAACAAGCTGCTAAAAAAGGAAAAGTTCACTTTTTGGACAGGGTAAAACAAAGCTAAAAGATCAGAGGCAAAATTGGCAGTCAACATGCTTCAGGCTCTTAAAGACCTTATTCCATTACAGGAAGCTGGACAGTGGACATTGCAGACGACGTGTCTTAGATGGTCAGAGTGGAATGGTCTCTGAGCACTCAGCCAACCTCAGTGGCTTGTGCAAGGTCAGGACAGGCTTAACCGGCCCGGGTCCATTCAAGGGCTCTTCCCAGAAATGCAGGAACAAAAACTCTTGCTATTACTTCCCACTGAGTTCATCCTGGAAAGGGATGGTCCCAGCAGCTGCCTGCAGCCATCTTGGTGAGGTTGTTCCGAGAGTCTGTGAGAATAGTATCAGTCCAGTGGAAGCGGCTAAAGAGGGGAGAGAGAAGCCAGGTCCATGGTGCTGACTGACCTTCCTGGTCCATTGAGAAAGTCAGTAAACTTACCATTCACTTAAGCCAAGTTGGGCCGGGCTCTCAGTCACCTGCCTAGCTTTTTCTCTTTGACAACACTCATCTAGTTCTGCTTTCTAGACCTCCGCTTCCCCTTCTTCTCCATCACTAAACCTCTATATAACACAACTAGTCCTTCAACAACCCTGCGAAGTGAGTACCAATGTGAGGAAACCCAGGCACGCGGGTGTTAAATGACTCCCTCAAGGCTATGCAACTTGAAAGAGGCAAGACCTGAACCCACCTAATCATCCCTCCAGTGAGAGTTCCTTAAACCCTGGAGGCCCATGGCCTCCGTTGCACCAAGTGGCCGCCCAGTGGCACGTGACGGCTGAGGGCACAGCGTGAGAACAGACCTGCCTGCAGATTCATTATTTTCCCATCAGGAGGTCTAACACAAACATCTGTTATCGAAAAAGCCATAGGTACATCACACCCAATGTTTAGCAGTCCATTTTCCTTACTACCTGGTAAACAACTTAAAGCCAGGGACATGTCTTATTCCCCAGAACCTGACATACAGTATGTGCTCAGTAAATGTCTAGCGAATTAATCTGTGCAAGCCAGGCCTATCCCGGGTATTTCACTTCCCAAGTCCTGCACCCTACCTTCTCTTTCAAGGAGGAAGTCTCCGTGGACTTTGCCTGACGCGTGTCTGGAGAGAAAATCACCCGTGCCCTGGGCGCCAGCACTCGGCTCTCCCCATGTCCTCTACATCCATTTCCCCTCCTGGCACAACACAGAATCTCTGCATTCCTTGTGACCTGCATCACACATTACAGCTGCCACACTCAGGAGGCAGTTTCCTTTCACCAAAATACTCTGCCCATAATGAGGGTGACACCACTCAGGGGGCATGGCTGCCTTTGCACAGGGCCTGAGGGTCCAAACAGCTGAGTTTCACATGCGGGTGATTAATTGATGAAAAATGGTCAGAGTCTCCACTAAGTCATGCTTTTTAAGTTAAAATAGAACTCTTTGTTAAAACAGCCAAACCGGAGATCCTAATAGCATTAATCATGTCCACATTTAAAAATCTGATACATAATTTAAGAACAAGAGGCAAAGAAAGATAAGCACTTAAGTACAATTTAGTATCTTTTCATTAAACCTTAACTCATCAATCAACGACTCGTCTAACCATAGTCTTCTCCCCTGGCCAAAGCAGAATCCCTCCTTCAAATCTCCCTGCAGTTCACATTTAGAGACAGTCTTTACTTAATGTCGTCAGGGTACACCCTTTGCTGGTTCCAGTTCTCCCCCAATGCCCCCAGCTCCGTTTCCACTGCAGGCTGAAGGGATTACTGGGGACAGAGCCCATAGGAAGGGGCCTCCAACACATGAATCCCATATTTCCCTCAGAAGCCCTGGGAGGCCAACCTCCTCTCCACTCAACCCCTAACCCCACCCCATCACTCTTAGCCCAGAACCCACTAAGAAGCAACACAATACAACACTCCCCAAAGGAGCAGTCCCCTCTGGCCACTGATTTCCTCTGTATTACTTGTTAAATTATTTCATTCATCCCTTCATGTGAGTGTGTCGCCACCTTCGGCTTCTACGAAGTTTAAGTCAAAATCTTGAACTCAGTCTCAAGCTTGAGATTAACTACCAGGGAATCAGGGCAAAGGAAGGTGGGACTCTCCATTACCATCACCAAGCCAAACCTGAAAGTCCAATCTTAAACTAATTAAGCATCTTTCCCCCTCAAGACTCCTCTCCATCACACTTCCCACCACCAGGCTTGAAGCAGAGTCATGTCATGTCTGTCTTCTTACCTCTGATATTGAGTCAGTTTCTGAGGTCTATCATTTCCTCCTTCCCAAGAGAGATAACACCACTCACCTGCCTGCTCCTCCCAGCCCATGCCCTCGGCTGCTCATTGGAGTTCCTGCAGCAGCTTCCTACCTGGCCCTGCCCAGCTCCTGCTCACTCTGTCTATCTGGTACTTCCTGATTAATTTCAGAAAGCCCCACTGGGGTCCCACTATTCTCTCTACCCAGCACTATCCAAGGCTTTCTCTGTTATCTGAGCAGAGGAGTGTTGGGTTAAATGTAGGCAGAAAATGAGAGGGAGCATAAGATCTTCTCCTGCCAAAATACATACATACATATAAGACTTGGATAAACGTATACATGTGGTGTTTTCCAAAGATCTCTGTCCAGACAGAGCCAACTATAATTGGAATAAAGGTATATAAGGCTAATGAAGGAATGTGCCCCACAAAGGAGACTGGTCGCACCTAGAGAAAAAAAAGAGACTTCTAAGAGATGATTTAGCCATGGCTCTGCCAGCACTGCCCCCACTCCAGTCCACGTTCTAGTCACACATTCTCAATGGAAAGGATCAGCCCCCAGGTTATCCACCAGGGCTGGTGCTCCTAATCCTAGGCTGGCCTGTGTAACTCAGATTCCTGCCTACCGAAGCCTTTTGATGCTAAATTTCTGCCCTTCTGGAGCTGCCTGAAGGAGAAGGTATACTGGTCAGAGGGCTTTTGTATCCATTTCCCTTGGCGGTTCTGCTCCCAAGATAATGAACACCCCAGGCTGGGTCCACATATGAGTCTTTGGGAGCCTGAAGGACATCCACATGCTGATGAAAACAAATTTCCACATCTGTAGCACGAAGATGGTGGTGGCAAAGGGCCAGGTAAATGTTGCCCTATGAGGTCCTAGCTGAATACCTTGCCAGCTGCCCAGGGATCCTTCTCAGTCCTAGAAACTTGAACTAAATCAGTGTGGGCTGTGAAGTGAATAGACCAGACCCCACTTCCACCTCAATTCTATCCCCACCCCTATCCCAATAGTGGCCAACCCCTCAAGACACTTGACCAGATGACTCTAGGATCTGATAAACCTCTCCAAGGCTGAACCTTCAAGCTTGGCATCAGGTGCTGGGCAAGAGGAAAAATGGTCTGTGCCTGTGGGCAGTGCTCCTAAGTCCTAGGCCCTCTCCAGCCCAGGCCTGAGAAGTAAGAAGTCCCACTTGGTCCAGTCTACAGCAATCAATATTCCTTGTTGCTGTTGTTCAGTAGTGAAGTCGTGTCCAACTCTTTGTGACCCCATGGACTGTGCCACACCAGGCTCCTCTGTCCTCCACTATCTCCCAGAGTTTGCTCAAATTCATGTCCATTGAGTCTGTAATGCTATCTAACCATCTCATCTTCTGCTACACCCTTCTCCTTTCGCCTTCAATCCTTCCCAGCATCAGGGTCTTTTCCAAAGAGTCAGCTCCTCAGGTGGCCAAAGGATTGGAGCTTCAGCTTCAGCATCAGTCCTTCCCATATTCAGAGTTGATTTCCTTTAGGCCTAACTGATCTCCTTACAGTCCAAGGGACTCTCAGGAGTCTTCTCCAGCACCACAATTCGAAAGCATCAATTATTTAGCACTCAGCCTTCTTTATGGTTCAACTCTCACATCCATACATGACTACTGGAAAAAGTATACCTTTGACTATACCAACCTTTGTTGGCAAAGTGATATCTTTGCTTTTTAATACACTGTCTAGGTTTATCATAGCTTTTCTTCCAAGGAGCAAGTGTCTTTTAATTTCATGGCTGCAGTCACCATCTGCAAAGATTTTGGAGCCCAAGAGAATAAAGTCTGTCACTGTTTCCACTGTGGTTTTCCCTACTTTCTTCAATTTAAGCTTGAATTTTGCAGTAAGGGGTTGGTGATCTGAGCTACAGTCAGTTCCAGGTCTTGTTTTGCTGACTGTATGGAACTTCTCCATCTTCAGCTGCAAAGACTATAATCAATCTGATTTTGGTATTGACCATTTGACAGTTCTTGGGTAATGCTTTTTTTGACGCATGCAATTGCATTCAAAATTTTCAGTTTTGAAAGCTAAATCTCTAACCATGCCGTTCACACTTGATATCTAGAAAGAGGGAAGGAAAAAGAAGGGAGACGGGCATTCTCCAGCTGCTAGTACACTCTGACCCAGTCTCTACCCCCTGTCTGGGTGTCAGGCATGAAGACAAGGACCAGTGGCCTCTGCTTGTTCTCCACTTGGGCATGGGGTTACCCTTGGTTCTGCCGCAGCTCAGAGTGAGCCTCATTAATCAGTGGGATTCCTTATTCTAACAGGTCCTAGTGAGAAACCTCCTTCCACCTGTGCTTACCTTCCCCTTCCTTTATGCACATTATATTGACTCGTGAAATTGCCAATATTCAGTCATTTTGACCTTTCAAAATGGTAATTTCCTACTATTCAACCCAATATAAACAGGGATGAATACAGACTCTAATTACCCCTTTTTCACTCAAGAGGTAATATATTAAGCACGCTGTTTTGCATCTTGTTGTCTGAGTTAATGTATCCTGGCAATCTTGCCAACTGAGGTCATTGTGAGCTTCCATTCTCTCAACATCTGCAGAGTATTCTTCTACTGTGTGGATGTTCCACTAGTTATCCAGCCAGTCCCACCATGACGCACGCTTGAGTTGTTTCCAATCTTTTGCTCTTATAAACAACAGAGCAAAGAATGACCTTGAACATCATTGTGCACAAGTATATATAATAAATTCCTAGAAATGGAATTTCCAGAAATTCCTAAAAGTGGAATATCACTGTATGAACATCAGGGTCAGTGGGTGTATGTATTCGTAAACTGACAGATATGGCCAAAAGACCCTTATTAAGGACATGCTAACTTACACTCACTGTCTCCCAGGTGGCTCAGTGGTAAAGAATCTGCCTGCCAGGAAATGTAAATTCAATCCCTGGGTTGGGAAGATCTGGAGAAGGAAAAGGCAAACTACTCAAGTATTCTTGAAAATTCCTGAAAAACCCCATGGACAGAGGAGCATGGTGGGCCATAGTCCATGGGGCTGCAAAGGGTCAGACATGACTGAGCAACTGAGCAAAAAAAAAAAAAAGAAAAGAAAAAGACAACCTACACTCCCACAAGTGATAAACGAGCAGTCCCACATCAGTGATCCCTAACATTTTCCTTTAAAGTGCAGGTTGTGACTCATGACTGAGTCATGAAATCAGTTCTGTGGGCTATAGTCAGTATTTTGTAATGAAACAGAAGAGACTAGCTTATTATAGAATCAAGAAGAGTAAAACAGAAAACACCACATTGAAGTATATGTAGAATGGTAAGTACTGTTTGGGGAACTTTTGTTTCAGAGATGATATAGATAAATATGGATATAGAAATAGATATAGACACCCACACAACTAACACACTCTGTCTCTCTCTCTCTCTCTCTCTCTCACTCACACACACGCACACACACACACACACACACACACACATATATAATTTGCGAAACAAAGTCTAGACAGGTCTTTTTAACTACAGGTCATGGTCAAAGAAATTGGAAAGTCTTAGATCTTAAATCTTTTCAGGAATCCAAGGAAAACTGTAGAAACTCTTCCCAGAAAATGTAACTATACACAACATCTCACATCTCTGACTTCCCCGAGGCCCATGCCAGGACCCCAGGTCTGGAGGCCTGGACGATAACTGTGGGTTACTCAAGGACAGGCTGGTGGGTCCTGCACCCCTGGGCAGCCCCACTGACAGCGAGGTGTTCTGAAAACACATGCTTCCCTGAAGAAATTAACAAACCACTGACACAGCCGCTCCGTGTGCCTTCTGGGGACACTGTCCTCGGCCTGCTGCTTTGGTTCTTATGAAAAGAGTGGGCAAAGGTTTCAGAAAGAGAAAATAACAATTTCCCTCCTTTGAGTTCACTCATTTCTTTTATACTCTGAGCTTGTGGCTCTGGAGAGAAACAGAACCATGAGAGGAAGGGGTGGGTGGGGAGGAGGAGAGTAAGAGGACAAATTAGAAGGAGAAAGGCAGTCAGTGAGGGGCTGAGACAAGGTTTAGAAAAGGCCAGGGAAACAAGGAGGGTGGCAGGGACTTTCCAGGACAGGAGCATATGTGCACATGTCTCTGAACAACCTGAGTAAAGGTGAACAAGCAAGGGCTCAAGGGGAGAAAATAGCCAGCCTGACAGCTGGGGACGGGGGCCTGGGTCATTGCTAGCCCTCTCCTGCCCCAAGGATTGCCCAGCCAGGTCCAGAACCCACTGATCAGCGGATTTAAAAGAGAGGGTGAAGGAACCTCACACAGAAGCATCTCGCTGCAACAGGACCCGGAACAGGCCAGATGGAGGCAAACAGACATAAAAAGGTCCAGTGCCAGGGTACGAGCTCACAGCTGAGCCATCTTCTCTGCTGTTCTCGAGAAAACAGAGGACAGGACACACCACTTTCCTGCATCATCTCTCCAGCAAGGCAGTCTTCATCCTGTCCCCACAGAGATGCTGTGACCTCCTGCAGCACTGTTCCTGAGCCCCGCTTCCCACCACCTGCCTCCCCAGTGAAAGCTGACGCATGACTGGAGAAGGGCAGGCAACAGAGATGCCCACTCCCATCACCTGTTTTCCCTCCAGGGGATGCAGTCTGGACACAATAGGGTGTCAACACAGCAGGACTGCCTCTCCTGATCTCTGCCTTAAATATTGCAAAGGATGCCATACCTGTTGTATTTCCCGGCTTCAAGGTAAAAGGGCAAATTCCAAACGTGGATTTTCTATCCCCAGGCTCGCTCCCGGAGCCTGGCAATAGCAGCTACTGTTCCCCAGAACCAAGGATAGTAAAAGACTATTAAGTCTTTAAAAACTCAACACAAATATTGATTCCCCCTTTACCTGATTTCTCCCTTCTTTTGTTCCTGGTCGAGCCTGCTGCCACTTAAGAGCACTGGGCTTAAAAGATGAGCGCACCTGAGGTCATTGATTTCCTCCTAAGAACTTGCCTGCTCTTGAAGTGAGTTCGCATCAGGCAGGTGGGGGTCCAGGTTACAGCTCTGTGGTCCAGCCTCCGCAGGTGGGGGCATGCTGGCCAGCTGCTGGAGGGGCCCTTCCACACTCATTTTGTTCCTGTCAAACTAGAACGCTTCCTTAGAAGAGTAAAATACAATTCGAAAAGTTTGAGTTGATGACTGTAAAAATCAGCGGATAATAAAAAGATAAGTAGTCTCCTACACAAGAAAGACGTGACTTAATGCTGCAAATTAATCTGTGCCATAACGTGGACTCAAGATGGCTGTGTACATAACGATGCAAGACAGGCCAGTGGCGGTCAACAGACCGACTTGGAGGAGCAGCAAAAGGCACGTCTCGTTGGGCTTTGAGGACGGGGTAGCCAGGGACAGTTCAGAGGAACATCTTATTACTTCCAGAAACCTGCCAGTTAGCTTGGAGACTGGAGTGGCTCACCAGAGGGCTTCTGGACACACAGGCAGGGTGGGAGATGAGGAAGATGGGGTAGAGCGCTCAGGGGGCACGAGGCCATGAACTCTAGGCTCGCCAGGTCGGGGGAGTCTGGGGTCCACTCCACCTGCTGTCCAGGGACTCCTGAACAGCAAAGCTACACACAGGGAGTGGTTTTCAGAGCCTCACTACCAAAAGAAAGGAAAACAGCACCCTCAGATTTACTGTGGCCTTTGAGTCCAGGTGACTCTCGGCTGTGGCCTATGAGGCCCCCTGTGGGACCTACCCTGAGCCCGCTCCACATGCAGCCGGCGCCAGCCAGGAGCGCCTCTGACTCCAGGAAAAGGAACAGGAGGGCCACCGCCTGTGGACAGGTCGAAGGACTCGACAGGAGGGACATCCTGTTCCCAGGACCCTAAGGCAGCCTTTCCGTTTCCTGCTCCGCAAGCCAGCAGGCCCCTGAGCAAGGCTGCTGCTTTCAGGCCACTGGGCCTTTCTGGTTGCTGCTTGCTGGAAGCACTTTAATTAGGGCTCTATTGTAACTGATGATGTGTTTTCATTGGTGTTTTGAGTTAATTAAAGTTTTATTCTAATTTGGCTGTCTTCTTTTTTTAAGTTCACAAGATTTGAACAAAAGAATGAATAAGACCTTGTCCAAATAATAATAATAATAAACCTAAGACCAGCATCCCCAGGGGAAGAACAGTGATTACGAGTAGTATAAGTCTTTAAGGGATCCAGGGACACAGACTGAGGATATCCATGGAGTACACACCTCTGACCTCTTTGGGCCCAACTTAAACTGTTCCCCCCTGCTGCCCTCCACCTCCAATCTTGCACCAAGCCCTCCTTCCCCAGAGGGCTGGGTGCCTCTCCCAGACATCAGCCCCACGCTAGATGCCCAGGCGGCTTTGTCCATGAGCCCCAATACCCTCTGTACTAGACCACATGCTCCCAGAAGGCAGGGAACGCCCAGGGCAAGGCCATGATTCCTTGCTCTTCACAGCATCTCACCCTCACCCAGGCTATTCAGGGGAATCTGAGAATCTGAGAATTGACTCTGCAGCCAGTGAGGCCACTATGGACACTCCCTATGGAGCAGAGCCCCTCACCTGGGATGCGCTGAGAGGCTGCCTAGTTCTTATTTCTTCATTCCTCCAAAATGAATGCCCAAATCAGATACCAGGCAGAAGCCCAGGGACTGTATTACACACGGGCTATTCTTTCAGTCCAACAGTGGCCGAGCACATCTTTCCTACCTCTTGGGGGATCGGTTTCTCCTCCTGTCTCCTTCCACCCCCTATCCTCTCCCTGCCTCTTTCACACACCTTCTTTCCAGGGCAGTTTCCTTTCCTGGAAGCTGCCATGGCTTTCCTTACTCTGAAATCTCCTTGCCTCTTCTAGCTGGTATTACAAATTCTCTAATTGTAGTTACTGAAACTCTCAGGCTGCATCCTAAGGCTCACTGTCTGCAATCGCCTTCTTATCCCCCTCATGGGGGTTCCTCCCCACCGTGGCAGAAAACAAGCTTGTCAAAGTCTGCTTTTCTATCCATGCCCTTGGCCAATCGTCTTGGTCACACCCATGCGCTCCACTTGACTGCGTACTCCTTAAATGCCCTGGCCCTTGACAACTCCAGAATGATACTACCATCCTTCTATTCTGCCTGTTTCTTTTTCCTGGTCCTAGGGATTCCCTCTGCTCCTGGGACCCCAGTGAGTCCTGGATACATTTTCTTTCCCCACCCCAGCCCCATTCCCCTCCCTTTAAACCCCACAGTTACAACGCCTGCAAACTTGGCCCACCTCTCTCATGGTACTCAAGTCACTGGTTCCCTCCACACCCTCTCCGACTCATCCTGTGCATAGCCAGGGAAGTTCTTCTTGGGGAAACACAGAAAGGAAAACAAAACCATGGAGCACACACATGCATACCGGGCAGTGAACCCTTTTCATTTATGCACTTATTTCATTTAATCTGGGGATGAACTGGGGTGCTTGGGGGTGCAATGACTGGGAGAGGATCTACAGTTTCACTGTTCAGAAAGCATTGAGTGAGCTTGCTTCTTATACTGAGGTGAATTTGAAAAGTCCATATAGTCAAAACCACCCTTGAGAGTCCCTGAGGAAGGCACCACGCTGGACACCGCCACATCCTCTTTTCTGGGAACAGATGGCCCTTCCTTTGGCTGGGTACCAGAAGAAGCAGTTGGTGTACACTTAGGTGCCAGAGAACACGAAAACCACGCAGCTTTAACATTGGCGTCTTTAACGAGGGTGTGGCTTCCAGAGCAGGAGGCTTGAGGGAGAGAAGTTCGTTTAGGGGTCAGCAGAGACCTGTGCCCCTTCTGGTCCTGTGTGTGGGTCTCTACCCCCTTCTCTTTTCGTTAGTCTTGTCACTTAAATGTGCCTATGATGCAACTCTGCATTTTCAACAGTTGAAACTGTTAAAAATAATCCATTCTTCAGAGTTTATCAAAGGAAAAAAAAAGTGGTATTAAAAGAAGCTAAATACACGATATACTTTGCTGAACACCTGAAACTAACACATTGTAAATCAACTATACTCCAATATAAAATAAAACAAAACAAAGACATGACATACTTATTCCCAGTTTCATAAAACAGGTGAATGCTTAAATACTATACAGTCACTTGGTGGGCTATTACAAAGCCACTGAAAATTGACAATTGTAGAGATTATGTAAAGCAAAGAAAATGAACAGTAAACCTGCATGCATCTGGACACCGATTGGAGACACCAGAAAAACGTACTTACTGATTTTGTAAAGCATTATTTCAAAAAAGGGAAAGTTTGCAAACAAATGCTTATTAATTGAAAGAATGATTACATTTGGGGAGCAGAAATTTAAAGTCCTAACGGTACAGCTGGAAGACTTCAGAAGACCGAAGTCAGTGTCTTGAGGGCCAGAGGAAGGTGCTTTGAAAGCACCTAGCAGAATACTCAGCTAGGGTTCCACCAGGGCATTGGGGGTGTCAGGTTTCACAGAGCAGCACCCTGGGATGGGCCTTCTAGAGACTGCAAGTCTGGGACCACTGGATCAGATCAGGGCCCAGACCTGCCGCACATCTTGACCAGCATGGGCTAGAATGGGCTGGACACTTCCTTCCCTCCAAGTTCACTCCCCACAGGAAGACTGGGCAGAGAAGGCTGGTCCGAGGCCACTTCCCTCAAGCCTCCTGATTGCCACCATCCAGGGCTGCACTAAAGAATCTTTACTGCTGAGCGACCATCATTTGATGAGGTATACAGAGAGGGGCCAGAGAAGGCGATGGCACCCCACTCCAATACTCTTGCCTGGAAAATCCCGTGGACGGAGGAGCCTGGTAGGCTGCAGTCTATGGGGTCGCTAAAAGTCGGACACGACTGAGTGACTTCACTTTCACTTTTTACTTTCCTGCATTGGAGAAGGAAATGGCAACCCACTCCAGTGTTTTTGCCTGGAGAATCCCAGGGACAGGGGAGCCTGGTGGGCTGCCGTCTATGGGGTTGCACAGAGTCGGACACGACTGAAGCCACTTAGCAGCAGCATAGAGGGGGCAACTAGGCAGCGAGGGAGGAAAGAAGATATTACACCACGTGTCATGGAGCAAAGCCTGAAGGTACAGGGTGTTCGTCTGCCCTCAGACGTGGATGGGGAAAAGAACACCCCTCCAGATCAAAGATGAGACCTCCCCCAGTTCCTCCTGCCCTTAGTCCGTGGGTCCCAGCTCATGTGACCACGCAACAGGGAGGATGAGGGGTGAGCAGTGCCCCCCCAACGTGGCCGGGTGGCAGGATGAGCTGGAGCCCGTGCCAGGGTTCCCACTCCCCTGGTGGGAAGGTGCCAAGGGCTATCGTAAGTGCCTCTGAGGGCCCTCTCAGGGCCAGCTGGGCTTGCAGGGACCCCCTGAAGGGATGTCCTTGCCGGACAGTGTGGCTGGACAGCCCTGGCTTTGTCACTAACTCTGTGGTCACTTCTTCCTATGCTGCCTCGGTTTTCTCAGGTCAGATGTGTGGGCTCGACCAACTCCCAGGGGCCCCTTCTCAATCAAGAGTCCATCATTTCATGCTATTTCTGGCAGACGAGCTTTCCTGTGCCCTGTTCTGGAAGTGATTTTGGGGTCAAGCTACACAAGCTCCAGGCTTCCTTAATTTATGTTGGGGCTGCTCCGGGGGCCGCCAATGGGAATAGACTTAAATCATCCCTTTGCCATGCTGAGCACAAACACGCCATCCCTTTCGTGCCTAACAACGCTGGCCATCAATGAAGCTCCGTATTCAGCAGATGTTCAGCAGTAATTACGTGGACATCAGACACATTCTCCTGTTTAATTACTCGGCTGCAGTGGTCCCACAAGCCCGCCCACGTGCCACCCCAAGTGCTCACACAGACACACTCAAAGCATTGCCCTTGATTCTGACCCAGGAGGGGACCAAATACGCATCTGGGAAGGTAAAAGAACAGGCTTGGGGGACCCCCAGCAAGGAGAACATGCCACTCCGTCTACAGCGACACCCGGAGGTGACAACAGTGACGACAATCTTGATGGGACCGAACGCTCGCCATCGAGAGCAGGAGAAGGCTGTCAGCCCGCAGCCGCTCTGTAAAGGTTAGGTGGGGGCGTGGCACAAGTTAAGACCCTCTGGGAGGCTTCCAGGAAGCCTGCCTAAACGGCACCATCTTTCATGAAATTATGTCACACCAGGTCAGAGCCACAACTGCGGTAACTGCAGGTTGACGCACGCTACCAATATCTACAGAGTAATGCATACCCAGGACGCCAATGTGCTCTTTCAAAGGAAATAAGGACCTCTCCAGGAGCCAGGACATCTGCGTTGGCTCACCTGTGCACTCTTGCCCATGGACAAGCTATCCAGAGAGTCCCATGATCCACCAGGTACAGGGAAGCTGATGACAGAACTTAAATACTCGGCAGCATCAGGCCCGCAGGCTCTGCTCTCACCTCCACCGTGGGCAGGCACAGGCATCACTCCTGGACAGACGCCTGCGGCCGGCACTGCCCTTCAGCCTGGTGCGGGGATGGGCACTGCCAGTCTTTGCTTCTGTTCTCCTGACTGAGCCCCACCCCCCAGTGCCTGCCAGGCCCAGCATCCCTGCCCTCTGCTCAGGAACACACACCAAGCTGGCATCCACACAAAGGCAGTCATGGAGTGGATCCAGGCCAGTTCTGGCCCCAGGACTGACATCCTCAGGTGGTCAGTGGCCAGCACACGGCCTGTGGGAAGGTGACTCGCATGGGCCAGAATGCCTGCACAGGGTGAGGGGGCAAGGGGGAGCTGAGGCTGTGAGGGCACAGGAGAGCTAGGCAAGCCCAGAGGAAGCAAGGACAGGTACTGATAGAATAAGGAGACCACGTGCCAACCGGGAGCAGACAGGGGACAGGGCCGGGAACCTCGGCTCTGCAGCTGGCTCTCCCAGGAGGACGGTCCTCCTGCAGCTCACTGCTCCCCACCCTACTGGGGCCGGCTCTCTTGGCTGCTTCCCTGGTTTCCTGGCATCAGATGCCCACCACAACACCCTGCCCAGGAACCCGACCTAAAGCTACCTCTGAAAGGATACATTCCTTCTTTAGACGCATTTCACACCACAGAAATTCACAGTTTCATAAAATGTGCAAAAATCGCAACTTTCCTTTTTGTTTTTTTTAACAATTTTCCACTTTGTCTAAAACAGTGCTGTCCAGCAGAAATACAATGTTGTGTATGTAATTTTAAATTTCACATTAATAAAAGTACACTTTAATAATTTATGGATCCCCAATATGTGCCTACAATGTGGGAGACCTGGGTTCAATCCCTGGGTTGGGAAGATCCTCTGGAGAAGGAAATGGCACCCCACTCCAGTACTCTTGTCTGGAAAATCCCATGGACAGAGAAGCCTGGTAGGCTACAGTCCAAGGGGTCGCAAAGAGTCGGACACGACTGAGCGACGTCACTTTCCCTTTTACTTTAATATGTCCAAAATAGTACCATTTAACATGCAATCAATACACAAATTCTTGAGATAGTTTTATTCTTTCTTTCACACAAAGTATTCATAATCCAGGGTGTCTCTGACATGGACAGATCTTCTCAGGAAGGAGCCACGTACGGACAGCTCAGCTGCCACAGGTAGTTAGTAGCCACCACACTGAACAGAACAGGCTATGAGAGCGACAAAAGCACAAAGTTAAAGAAAACTGCATGTTATCTGGTTTAAAAGAATCTCCCTTCAGACGTACTCAGGCTCATCTGCCTCCCACCCCATCTGTCTGCTGCTGTCCCCCCTCACATACAAGTGCCCAGCCCCCCCCAACCCCTGCATGGAAGGAGCACTGCCTGGCGTGTTGTGCAGGCCTTGGGTGCCTGCCCGTGTCACTCCCACCACGGCGCAGCCCCTCTCCAGGCCTGCTCCCATCTGCGTATCCACTGCAAACATCCATCCTTCCCCCAAAGCTGCCAAAGGACCGCCAAGTTCACAGCACCCTCCCACCACCCCACCCCAAAGCTGGGGCCTGGAGCACCAGCACTCAGTTCCATCCTTCCACTCTTGCTTCCCATCTTCCTCCAGGAACCAGAAAGGCTTCCTTATTTGTATTTCCGTGTGGACCCTGGAGCCTTGTGGCTTAAGGGTAACACCTGTAGTCAGGCCACTTGACGTTGGACCTGTCTCCAACCATTAGCAGCTTCGTGACCCTAAGTTACTTGATTCCTCTTTTCCTCTACTTCTTCATCTGTAAAATGGGTATAATCCTAATTCTCCCATCTGATCAAGTCTCTTTGTGGATCCAATGCTGAACATACAAAACATCCAGAGGGTACCAGATCAGGGCTCACAATAAGAGTTAATCCAGTGGAGCAGAAACATTTCTAGGCCCTGGCTTCCTTCTTCCCTGTGCTTTGGTATATTCCCTTCTTCCTTCCCCCCGCATCACTGGTGGGAAAGCTACAGGGAAATAAAGCAGGCTCCTGATGCAGAAAAAGTGTTTCAGGAGCTATTTCCGCATCTCAGCCCCATCACAGTCTGTACGCTCCGGCCACAGCCCCATCTGCCACCAGGAGTCGTTCTGCTGCTTTAAGGTGATGCCCACTGTTTCTGCTGGAGGAAGGGCAGGCTGCTCAGAGCACACGAGCTCCCATTTCTAGCACTTTCTAGCAGCTCCAGTGTCCTGTTTGCAGGTTCCGTGGGTGAGTTTCCTCCAGTCTGACTATGGGATCCAGTGGGCACCTGGGAACCTCTTCCAGTGTGCTCAAAATCCTCTCAAGAACCCGAGGCAGCCTTCCCAGGGCAACTCCATCCACAGGGCAGCTCTCACTATGACAGTGTCGGTCCAGAACCTCCGGCTTCTGGGGTGCACCCCCTAGTCTCTGACTTGCTGAAGGCCTTGCCTCACTCTGGGTTCCAAAGCTTCCCTGGAAGATTCTGCCTTAAATCTTACATATTACTTTATTTATAACCCACTCTATTTTAGAAGATTTAAGATGCAAGGATTATGTAAAATACTCTGATATATATGTAACCGAGTAAAAAAATATGATGTGTACTGCTATTTTCTTAAAGCTACTAAACGCTACGTATAACACGGCAAAAGTGTTGTTTGAATATTATGCAGGTGTGTACGTGTGTGCACACCTATGTGTAGTGTGCTCATGTGTGTACTGGACAGAGACAGGTAAGCTGAACACAAAATTTAACAGATTGCCACAAGGATGGGGTGGGGGTTACAACTGACTCAAATTTCTTCTTTACAGTTTTCTATGCTTTTTTTTAACTTTTGTAGAGCATCCATATTTGTTTTATATTTTAAAAAAAGCAATAGAAAATCTCTAAATAAAAATAAGTGAGAAGAAAAAAACAGGAGTAAAAGCATAAACTGGAGCCCACAGTAAGGCTAAAACAACTCATTTTCTTTGGCCAAGCCACCCATGAAAACTGGATTTTCTAGCAGTAGATGGATGAAGAAAACCTGATCAGTTACACGAGTCATGGGGTCCACAGGATGTCAACAAAATGACTGTCAGCAAAGCCTGACGTTCTTGCTATGCAGCCTGAAGCCAATGCCTCCCATGGGCTCCCACAAGGACACCAAGGGATGCAACCAATGATCCCCTCATGATAAAAACACCAGGACTTTACTGGGGCTGTGCTTCCAAAGCTCCTCAGTGCAGGCTGACAGCACCTCGGCACACTGTAGCTCAGGAAGGCGATTTCTCAAGGAGAAGAAACCAAGAGGCCAGGCTCACGGCGGGCATCTGAGTTAGTCCAGAGGGAGATGTCAGGAGATCACGATCAGGATACACATTCAGTGACCACCTCTGGGGCTCCGTGCAGCTCAACTCAGCCCCTGGGGTCATCAGGCTATCCCTGCCCCCAAAGGCTGCAGGCACCCACTTACCTAGACATTTGTTCATCTCTCACGAGTTCACTGAGCACCTACTAAGTGCTCCAACTGCGTAATTGCTTGCGATTAACCCAGATCTATCACTCACATGGAGACAAGCCAGCCCCACCTGACATCAGCTGTGGGCTTGCAGCAAGACAAACATCATTTCTGTGCATGGGAGCCATGGGTAAACTCCCAGGACATGAGAGGAACAGGTGTGCCTGCTTGCACAAGGAGAAAATTTCACAGCCACTGGAGGAAAGGATGCTGAAGCTGAGCACAGGTTCAGCACAAGGACTCCGGGATGGATCAGTCCTGGTCGAGGAAAATGGGCTTTGCTAAGATGTGTTGTCATTCTTGTACGGAACCCATGTCTCATATTTTCTATGGAACTCGTGTCTTACCCTGCTTAAGCTCTGGGCAGGGCAGGGCTCAACACTGTCTCTTCCTCTCAAAGTCTTCCCCTTCTCTACCCGTATAAGAAGAGTTTAAGAGCACCGCTAGGCCACGGTATTTCCAGCAGGGAATTTACCATCTGTGTATACCCATGGTTACCAACTTTCCACCTCGATCTCAGCCCACAGACTTCTCCTTGGAGACCCAGATCCACACATCCAACCTCCTTCACCATGTTCACTTGGAATTCTCACCAGTGTCTCAAAGTCAGCACATTCAAGTCTCCCAAACTCAGTTAGCTCCCCATCTTTCCCATCTCCACAAGAAGACCCACTATTCATTGACGGTAAAAACCAGAAACCTAGATGCTGCCTTCAACCACTCCCTCTCACCTACTTCCTGTCCCCAAAATACGTCTGCCATTTCCTCCTGTTTCCAGCTCCACTGTGAGAGACTGCCCAAGCCCCACATAAACTGGGAGTCCTCGAGGCATCCGTAGTACACCCACCTGATCCAGGGAGGACGGGCGCCATACATAAATCACAAAGGGCTCGAGCACACGTGCCTCTCAAGTGCCTCCTGGAGTTCTGCCACGTGCTTCCCTCCTGCCTTTCCTCCAACACCACCAGCTCCCAGATAAGCGCTTGCCTTTCCCTTCTCGGTCCTATTCTCCCCTCCTGCCTCCTGCAGCACCAGCTCCCAGATAAGCGCTCACCTTTCCCTTCTCGGTCCTCTTCTCCTCTTGCTTCTGTCTCACCTTCTATTTTGCTTCTTTTGCTTTTACCCCTCGGCCCCGTCTGTCTCCTTCCTCTCTCTTCCTCTCCCTCTTCTTCCTCCCCCGTCTCTCCCGCTCTGCATCCTGCCCCAGTTCTCCTCTCCCCCCCTTTTCAGATGTGACAATCACAGAAAATCGGAGCTGGTGGTGACCTCCCTGGCCTTCCTGACTTGATGGGTGGGGAACCTGGGGCTCAGATCGTGAAACCACAGGTCCACATCCTCACAACAACTGGCAGCAGGGCCAGCCCTGTAGAACTCGGATGCCCTGGCTCCAGCCCAGTGTTCTCTGCTGCTCATACTCCCTAGTCCACTGATTCTCCTGGTCCCTGCTCCTTACCCCAGGACTGTGGTCTTCTACTCAAGACAACAGGGCTGGTCACCCTCCACACAACACAAATCAACAATTAGGGTGCTCGGGTGTATCTATCTGTCTCTCAATATTTACTGCATACTTGGACACTTGCACCCAAGACTCTGAGGGGAGTGGTTTCACCCTCTCCACAGCTGACCCCATGGCTCGTCAGGCCTTCAGTTCTCCTGGTGAGGCGGATGCATTCTGTTACACTTGGACACACCTACAAAAGTCCTCTTCAAAATCCCATCACTTCACCACAAAGGACAGAATAAAGTACCAAGATGAAGGTGTCTGAAGGAGACGTAGGGGGTGGGGGTCGGGGATGAAGTGTCTGACCCTCTGTCCTCTTCTCCTGTAGCTCCATATGGCCTTGGCACACAGGGCTGCAGAAACCCAATAATGCCTTCAAATTTAACAGAGCCATCTGCGAAAACGTGGCTCGCCAGGGTAGGACTGGCAGGGCCCACTGTGGCTGCAAATTAAGGGTTGAGGCAGACCATCAGAGGAGTGAGGCCACCTGAAGAATGGGACCACTGGGGCAGACAGTGGTGCAAGATGGGGACAGCTGGATGGCACGAGATGGCATGTGCTCTCCTGGCATAACCACTAAAAACAGGCAGAAAAATACCCCTGAGGAGGGTTAAGTACAAGGTGCCAGCTCAGGACGGGGGTCGGGCATGTAATCTGAACTTGAACAGACCCTTGAAACCTTGGGGGTTTTCTGGAAACCCATCCTTGGGCAGAATTTCAAAGACAGACATTGGGCCGAGAAGGCTGGTGAAGATCCAAGCTCATCCTGAGGTCCATAGATGCGCGTCAGCCCTCCAGAGCCTGACAAAGGACGACAGCTCAGCTCTGAGCACAGACGGAGCTACAAAAAGGTAAGCACGGTGACCGTTTATTTTCCAGACTGTCAAGATTTTCACCATTTTACGATTTTCGGCCAATGTAATTCATTAAATGTGTAACAAAGGAGAGTCCATATTTATACCTTCGTTTGTAAGGATTAACATGTAAACAAATCTCAGATGTGAAACAAAGTACCCTTTATCAGGCAGTGGAGAATGACCACAGTGCCCATGGGTCAAAGCACTGAGGACAATGAGCATGGTTTGGCCCTCTGAACTGGCGGTAGCCCAAAGGACAAGACTGCAAAAGCCAAGACAGCCCATGTGTACCCAGCCATGCACACAAATGTGCAGAGGAGTCCATTCACCAAGGAGGGGGCGCCTGTTGTCAGGCAGAAGGTGACTACAGAAGGAAGGAATTTACAAAAGGAGGAGGGAAGGGACTGAAGAAGGAGGAGGGAGAGAAAGATGGGAAAAGGGAGAAGAGGAAATAACCAGTGTGGGGCAAGGGGACCTCAGGAGAACAAAGGGGCAGTGGGGAGAGGATGGGGGCTGCCAGGAGGAGAAGCAGGAAGGCAGGGCACCAGGGATCCATGCAAAATGGGCTGTGAGGACCAGACAGTGGAGGAAATCCCAAAAGAGACTCTGGAAAGGACTATCTTCAGAAACCTTAGCCATTTTTACAAACCTGTCACTGAGAAGCAGCATTAAGAAGCTATGTGTGTGCCCTGCTTGGTAATCTCCCTGCAGCCAGACAAGGCCTGCCCAACCCTGGGGACCCCAGCACTCCTGGCTCTCTTCACTGGACCCTGGAAGGACACAGAACCAGCACTTTACCTTCCAAACACATTTGGGCCTTCAGCCAGGAGGAAACAGGGCAATGATTCAACAGGGATGAGGAGAGAAGGGCAGCTTCTGATCCAGGCCCAGGCCACGGCCCATCCTTCCACTCTGATGCAATTTCCCTCCCAGCTGCTTCTGCAGGGCTGCCCCAGGTCAGGGGACACAAACACACACCCTCCTGGCTCTACATCAACCAGCCAGAGGGTCTGCTGCAGCTGGCCCTGCTCCATCTATGAGGAGACTGTCTGCGCCCCCACCTCATGCCCACAAGGAGATCAAACCAGTCAATCTTAAAGGAAATCAATCCTAAATATTCATCGGAAGGACTGATGCTAAAGCTGAAGCTCCAATACTTCAGCCACCTGATGCAAAGAGCTGACTCACTGGAAAAGATCTTGATGCTGGAAAAAATCAAAGGCAGGAGGAGGAGAAGGGGACAACAGAGGATGAGATGGTTGGACGGCATTATCAACTCAGTGCACATGAGTTAGGGCAAACTCGGGGAGATGGTGAAGGACGGGAAGTCTGGTGTGCCCATGGGGTCGGACATGACTTAGTGACTGAACAATGACATACCTAGAGGGCAGCCACGGGAGCACCCAGGGAACAAGGAATGAGAAGGATCATGACCCCCAAAACCATCAGACAAATCAAGAATCCCAGCTGTGTGGGCCCAGCAAGGTGGGCGGCCTCTCCCTGCTCGGGCACAACTCCCTGACTCCTAACTCAGCCCCCAGGCCCCACAGACCCTTCTCACCTCTGTGTCCTGGACACAGCCTTTCCCTGCCCTGCACTCCGCATCTCCCAGCCCTAGAGAGCACTCAGGGAAGGCAAGCCCAGAGAACCCCAAGAAGCCTGAGGGGTCCTCACCCCTGAAGGTCTCCCAGCCTCATTTCTCCAAGCCCCAAACCAGGGTGGTCTCGCAGTGGGTCAATGTAGAGGGTGCCCCTCCTTCAGAGAAGGTCTCAGCAGCGGGCTGGCTCCTGTGGCCCTGGAAGCACTGGGGCCGGCGCTCCTCCTGGTCTCTCGGGAGCTCCACGTGGCTTTGATGTGGAGAAGCCGTGACATGGCAGTAACTAGGGGAAGGAGCTTTAAAGCTGCTGTTTTAAATGACAGTCATTGTTCCTTGGCAATTTTATGATGAAGGAAAAGAAAGAGGCCTTTTAAGCTACAATGTAGCACATTAAAGAAGCCCTAGAGGATTGGGGAAGGTGGAAAGCTCCGAGGGGAGGCAGCTCCACACTGGTATCTCAGCAGTCCCCTCTCCAGTGCCCCAGGAGCAGCCTCTTAGCCAGCCGTGGAGAGCAGCCAGCAGCCAAGGCCATCCCACTGCTGGGCACAGGCAGGTGCCAGGCCCGTTCCCAAGGCAGTGGTCCTTTTCCCCACAGAAGGGGCTCTGTGGAGCAGAGCTCCAGGGAGCACATCCTCCCCTCCCCCTACCCCAGCCAGCAGAGGCAGCATTAACAGCCCCGAAAGGAGGCAGGGGTCATGGGCCATGAGCCACAGGTGTCTTTGGTGTGGTCCTGCTGGGCTGCATCTCAGAAGGGAGCTGTCCAGCTGGTGTGAATGGCTTCTGACCCCACATCTCCCAACTCTGCCCTCAGGATACTCCTGCATCCTCCCTGTGCCACTCAGCCCTCTCCAGTGATGGGGAGAGAGAGTTCTCCATCTCCAACCCCCAGATCCACCTGCTGTTCACCTCCATGTCCGCTGCAAATGCTCTGCAGCCTTCTCCCTGGGCTGGCTGCCCTTAAACTTCCCACCTCCAACACTGGCCCCAACACTTTCCAGGATTTCTCCTTCTCTCTGCTTGGTGAGGTTCTAGGCTTCCTACAAAGGACAAAATGACCCTTCTCTCTGAAGCCTCCTGGTTTATTCATAGCAGCCTGCGGACTAAAGAAAATAGTCATAACCTAAAAGTTGAGGGTTGTGTTTTATTTGTTGGGAGTTTTTAGGACTCCAAGAAGGGTCGGTGGGGTGGGAGGAGTCAAGTTATATAAAAGTTTGCAACAAGTGGCAGGTAATCTGAACATCAAAAGATTACTGTTAATTAAGGAAAACCAGATGTCTCAAGTTAAGGAATTTAGCACTTTTCTATGAATGGGACGATGTAAGAGTCTGCTCTCACTGACATTATTCTTTTCATATGCATTTCAGCTCTGTGGGGCCAGCATCCTATGATTTGATTTTTCACATCCTTAGTTCCTCGCTTGCCACAGGGAGTGGCATTGGGAGTGGATGTTGCTGTTTTTGCTCAGTTGCTAGTCATGTCCGACTAGCTAGTCATGTGGACTGCAGCACGCCAGGCTTTCCTGACCTTCACGATCTCCTGGAGCTTGCTCAAACTCATATCCACTGAGTCAGTGACGCCATCCAACCATCTCATCCTCTGTCGTCCCCTTCTCCTCCTGCCTTCAATCTTTCCCAGCATCAGGGTCTTTTCTAATGAGTCAGCTCTTCACATCAGGTGGCCAAGTATTGGAGTTTCAGCTTCAGCATCAGTCCTTCCAATGAATCTTCAGAACTGATTTCCTTTAGGATTGACTGCTTTGATCCCCTTGCAATCCAAGGGACTCTCAAGAGTCTTCTCCAACACCACAGCAGGAAGACATAGATTCTTTGGTGCTCAGCCTTCTTTACGGTCCAACTGTCACATCCATACATGATTACTAGAAAAACTACAGCTTTGACTAGATGGACCTTTGTCAGCAAAGCAATGTCTCTGTTTTTTAATATGTTATCTAGGTTTGTCATAGCTTTTCATCCAAGGGGCAAGCATCTTTCACTTTGGGAGTGGTGGCAGCCTGATAAGCTTCCAGAATTGTTAGGGGAAGCACACTGATTGAAACTGCCCACGCTGGCCAGGCCCTTTAGTAACCATTCACTTGAATTGTTTTATGACAGGAGATCCTGGTAAGGAATACGGAACTAATAAGCCACCACCCACCAGAAGAGTTTGGGAAAGGTCAAAAGGAGACACCGCGTGTCCATCCACTTCTAGAATCCCTCTCGCTAGCACCCATCTTGCCTGAGCAATGCGTGTGCCACCAGGAAAGACTGAATTAGGATGATTGGCCAAAGACAACTAATCCCATCACCATAAAACCTGAGACTGCTAGCCACGTGGCAGAGCAGTTCTCCTGGGTTCCCTTACCCTACTGCTCTCCACCCGGGGGCCCTTTCCCAATAAAGTCTCTTGCTTTGTCAGCACATGTGTATCCTCAGACAATTCATTTCTGAGTGTTAGACAAGAGCCCAGTTTTGGGCCCTGGAAGGGGTCCCCCTTCCTGCAACAGAAATCACGGGCATTGTTTTCCCTGGGTGCCCTTTGGGCTCAGAAATTCACATTTGGAAGGCCCAAGTCACTTACGGCTGTGATATCCTTGTTTATTGATATGGTAGGAAACACTCCACTTCTCGAGCCTTAGTCTAAATCAGTGGTTCTCTAAGTGTGGTCATCAGATCAGCTCTGTTTATCCTCTNATCACGGGCATTGTTTTCCCTGGGTGCCCTTTGGGCTCAGAAATTCACATTTGGAAGGCCCAAGTCACTTACGGCTGTGATATCCTTGTTTATTGATATGGTAGGAAACACTCCACTTCTCGAGCCTTAGTCTAAATCAGTGGTTCTCTAAGTGTGGTCATCAGATCAGCTCTGTTTATCCTCTGGGTGCTCCCGTCTGCACTGCCCATTTGAGACTCATGCCTCCTGACTTATGTGTGGTATGGCCTCCAAGAGCAAGCTGAGTCTTGCCTCTTTGGGCATCTGCCCTGTATCTTGCAGACACGCAACAATGATCTCTCATCCTGGACTGAAAAATAGAGATCTATGACTCCTGGATACACTTCCATCACAAAGAGACAATCCCAACCCACCAAAGGCCCTTCTGCTTTCTCAAGAAGGAACACACAAGACTTAAAGATTACAGATCATGGAGGAGCTTCCGGTAAGAGAAGTCTCACTCCCGAGTGGCTGGTGCCTTGAAGTCTGGGTTGGAGAATGGCAGTGGACTGCAGCAGGGAAAGAAGCATGACAGCTTGTGACAATTTCCTCAAAGTCTCCAGCACTATTATTGTATCAGCATCAAAACAGCAAGAAAAAGTTAGTTCTATTTTAAATTGTCAGTATTAACCTAATGCTGGTGATGAATGGAGTGTTGATAATAAATGAGGTGTTTAATAAAGATGAAAGCTCTGGCAGCCTAAGAGAAAACCTCCTTTGACTTAAAGTTATCGTCTTGATTAAAATTTCCATTTTATTATCCTAATCAGCAATCTTTGTTCAATATGCTACAATCTCTATTTTTTCCACTTAGAGAGATAATTAACAACATCATAAACATATTAAAAGTAAAATGTTTATTAAAATTGCTCTGTTATCCATATTTAACTTATGTTTAGTAATGCCCCTGCCTCCAGGAGGACTTCCAGGAACTACCCATTGCTGAGAGCCTCATCCCATTTCCAAGGCCCCCAGGGAACAGACAGCCCCTTGTCCTAGTCACATGTCCCTGCGTTCACAGCTTTGTCAATTTAACTCAGCTTAATTTCATTTCATACATTCTAATACCTCTCTATGCAGAGACTAAGAAATTTACTCTTCTCCATGGCGAATGTGCGCCATGGAGGGGGTTGCATGCAGACCCAGATGAGAAACTGAGCGAAGGAAAATACATAAATCTCTCCAAATTAATCACCTCTGCATCTCTGCAAAGCAAAGGTTTCTTTTAATGAAAGCTACTTAATGAGCAAACAACCACTAGGCACCAGTGGGAGGAGACCCAGCACCTCACAGGCCAGAGCCTGACTCCAGGCAGCACACCAGGACTCACAATGTCTCCAGGCTACCGTGGAAAATTGTTTAAGAAGTCCGATTTTCTTTTTTTAAGAAAAAACAACTCTGATCCTTATCCAGACACAGAATCTGACTCCCCATATGGGTATCTGCTCCACACAATACGAAACACCAGGTTGCAACGGCCATCTTGGTCACTGAGGGACATTTTTGGGAGGAATCCCAGCCAAGGACCTTCTGGGTCCTTAGTCCTGCCTTCCTCTTGACCTCCTCGTCTCAGGGCAGATCACCAGCCTCAGTCCACCCACCTCGCCTTGTCCTCTACACACTGTCCTGATTCGGCCTCAGGAGTGGTCCTCCCTGCAGCCACCAGGAGTCCAGAGGGATGGCAAGAGGCCACCCTCCTGCAAAGGACTCTGGTTTAAAAGCACAGCTCTCATTCAACCTCTCCAAGGCCTGGTGATGTAAGCGTATCTCTGCAGTTCATAGATGAGGAAGCCGGGCTCGCAGTGGTTGGGCCTCTTGCTCCATATCACACAGCTGATGAGCAAGTAGCGGCTCATCATGGTGGAGTCCTGGTCCCAGCTGTCTCCCGGCGGGTCAAGGCTCCAGCCTGCTCCTAGGATGAGTGGCTACATCCGAAGCAGGAGGGGCCCCAGCCTCGGGCCACTTCTGTTGGCAACTTGCAGAGGTTCTTGGGGACGGCCTCTCTCTGTCTGGGATGTGTTTTTCCATGATGTGTGGGTTTTAACCCAGGTCACTTCCAGGTATCCTGGAGCCTTCCACAGGGAAGGCTGTGTTCCCTTAATCAGCATGAATCGGCACACGCCCCCTGACCCCAGCATACTGGCGCTGACGACACCCGGGGAAACGCAGGAAGCGGCTATCCGTACAGGCCGGGAAGGGCCATTAATCTCCCTCCCCTGAAGGAAATGAAATCATTATGTCTGCAGCTCCAGAATCCAAAAAGAACAAATTTCCTGCCAGGATAATAAATGGATTCTTTTGTACTTGCCTCGACTCCCGTCACATGACCCTCCTGGCCCATTCCTCATCCAGGTGACTTGGCTGGGTAAATACCCAGAGGTTTCAGTTTCAACTTCCAAAGCGGACCAGGGAGTGGCCCACCAGAGCCCTTGGCTGTCTTCCCTTTCTGACCTTAACCTTTCCTTCCCCAATCACTGCCCGCCAAGGTAAGCAACCCCTTTACAAACAGGAACACTCCTGCCTTCAGCCAGGAGCAGGGTTTGAAGTAACTCTGTGGAGAAGGCAGACAAAGAGCCATTTTTCACTGACCAGGCATCTAGTAAGACGCACTTGGGAAACAACAATGAAGAGTAAATCTGGGCTGTAAAGCTCCCAGGGCCGGCAAGGAGCGTAGAGCGATGCTCTGGAGGAAGCATGGGCAGGGAACAGTGCTGGGATCAGGAGGGCTCTCGAGGGCAGCATGATAGGCAGGCGGCACGGGGCTGCACTAACAGGGCCTCGGAGTCCTGTCCTGGCAGGTGGCAACGTGAAAGCAACGAACCTCTTCATAATGGGCTTCTCTTCTGACATAACACTCAGCACCGGGCTTCAAAAATGGGTCTGTATTTGCAGAGAAAAATTGTTACTGGCTTAACTCAACAGGAGCCATGGTGCCTGGCGAACAGACCCAGGGACAACCTGTCCACTGCTCCTTGCTCTCCTGCCCCTACACCCCCGAGAAGGGGCAAGACTGAAGCAGAGAAGAAAAAGCAAGTCTGGGGCACAGGTTGGCAGCACCTCTTCCCCAAGGATGTGACGACGTCGGGAAATCTCTGCAGATGTGAAACAACTACAGTCTTTGCTCTAAACCTGCACACGAAAGCCTCTGCCTCCTAAGTATGGGCATGTTGGGGGCAGCAGGTAGAAGCAGGAAGACAGACTAGCCCCGGCCATCTAACAGAGGCAAGAGTGTCTCCTCTGTGACAAAAAAATGAGAGCTTGCTAGGCACTCCTGGACTCTGCGAGAAACTATGACACGTAAGTGCTTTGCTGTAAAACAGCGGCTAGAAATGACATGTGTCTTGGCAGGAAAAGTAAAACTGTCCTCCTACAGAGGCAGTGTGAGCACATACATGACTGCTCTAGCCTGAGATCCACTGGATTACCTCCCTTGGGCTGGCATGGGATGGAGACAGTGCTAGGTTATCTTGTCACGACCCACCTCAGCTTTCTGCCCCAATCAGAGAGCCTCAAAGCCACAGTAGAGGGTAAGGGACACTCCAGGATCACTCCTCTGGCCTCTGTACTGGCAGTTCACCACTCATACCTGCCATAGCTCTTGTCCACAGGATTGTAAACTATCTGTGTTTGTCTTCTTCATTAAAGGTGGTTCTCCAGAGCACTTTTCCTGTCTCGTTTATCTCTGCAACTGTAGAAAGATGGCTGGCTGGATGAATGGATGGATGGATGGATGGGTGGATGGATGGATGGATAAGCCAGATTACCAAAGGCATATTATCTTCATCAACCTCACATCTTAGAGGAAGAAATGAAAGCAAGAATTATAAAGCATTACTCCATGCTGGGATTACTCCAGATAACTTCTACATTTTCTCTTATTTAATTCACACAGCTTATCCCAAGAAGTGAGTTTTATTTTTGACACTTTACAGATGAGAAACTAAGGAGTAGTAAGGTGAGGCACTGTACTTGAGAACCAAAGCCAGGTCTTTCTGAGTCCATATACGGCATTCAACTGGATTACCCCATCTGTCAGCCATCCGTAAAATTGTAGGTGCAACAAACATATGCTGGGCACCCACTGTGTGCCAGATATGATGCCATTCATTGAGGATCCAAAGACAACTCCAAAGTGGATTCAGACAGAGCTCTTGAGTAAGTAGGGAAGGAAACCCATGCTCTCCAGTGACGCTGCAGCCAGGAAAAACCTGATCACATTAAAAAAATATGCAACCTGGTAGAGACTCGGGGCTGAGTAGAGGAAAGAGGTAAAAAGATATTCTTTTTTTAAAAAAAGCAACTATCAGTTCAGTTCAATTCAGTCACTCAGCCGTGCTTGACTCTGTGTGACCCCACAGACTGCAACATGCCAGGCTTCCCTGTCCATCACCAACTCCCAGAGCTTGCTGAAACTCATGTCCATCGAGTTGGTTATGCCATCCAACCATCTAATTCTCTGTCATCACCATCTCCTCCTGCCTTCAATCTTTCCCAGCATCAGGATCTTTTCCAATGAGTCAGTTCTTCACATCAGGTGGCAAAACTATTGGAGTTTCAGCTTCAGCATCAGCCCTTCCAATGATATTCAGGACTGATTTCCTTTAGGGTTCACTGGTTGGATCTCCTTGCAGTCCAAGGGACTCTCAAGAGTCTTCTCCAACACCACAATTCAAAAGCAACAATTCTTTGGCACTCAGCTTTCTTTATAGTCCAACTATCACATCCATACTTGACTACTGGAAAAACTATAGCTTTGACCAGACAGACCTCTGTTGGCAAAGTAATGTCTCTGCTTCTTAATATGCTGTCTAGGTTGGTCATAGCTTTTCTTCCAAGGAGCAAGTGCCTTTAATTTCATGGCTGCAGTCACCATCTGCAGTGATTTTTGAGTCCCCCCAAATAAAGTCTGTCATTGTTTCCATTGTTTTCCCATCTATTTGTCATGAAGTGATGGGACTTGATGCCATGATCTTAGTTTTCTGAATGTTGAGCTTTAAGCCAATTTTTCACTCTCCTCTTTCACTTTCATCAAGAGGCTCTTTAGTTCTTCTCTTCCTACCATAATGGTGGTGTCATCTGCATATCTGAAGTTATTGATATTTCTCCTGGCAATCTTGATTTAAGCCTGTGCTTCATCCAGCCCAGCATTTCTCATGATGTACTCTGCATATAAGTTAAATAAGCAGGGTGACAATACACAGCCTTGACATACTCTATTCCCTTTTGGGAACCATTCTCTTGTTCCAAGTCCAGTTCTAACTGTTGCTTCCTAACCTGCATACAGATTTCTCAAGAGGCAGGCCAGGTGGTCTGGTATTCCCATCTCTTTCAGAATTTTCCAGAGTTTTTTGTGGTCTACACAGGCTTTGGCATAGTCAATAAAGCAGAAGCAGATGTTCTTTTGGAACTCTCTCGGTTTTTTGATGATCCAACAGATGGCAACTTGATCTCTGGTTCCTCTGCCTTTTCTAAATCCAGCTTGAACATCTGGAAGTTCACAGTTCAAGTGGTACTGAAACCTGGCCTGGAGAACTTTGAGCATTACTTTGCTAGTATGTGAGATGAGTGCAATTGTGTGGTAGTTTGAACATTTCTTGGCATTGCCTTTCTTTGGGACTGGAATGAAAACTGACCTTTTCTAGTCCTGTGGCCACTGCTGAGTTTTCTAAATTTGCTGGCATATTTAGAGCAGCACTTTAACAGCATCATTTTTAAGGATTTGAAATAGCTCATCTGGAATTCCATCACCTCCACCAGCTTTGCTCATAGTGATGCTCCCTAAGGCCTACTTGACTTCACATTCCAGGATGTCTGGCTCTAGGTGAGTGATCACCCTATTGTGGTCATCTGGGTCATGAAGATATTTTTTGTATAGTTCTTTTGTAACTATAAAGCAACTATAAAGCTGGGCAAAAGTGGCAAAGACAACCATCTCAGCACTCTGAACCTTTACCAAAGCAACCCGAGAAGTGTTTATGTCTCAAAGGCTGAACTTTGTGTAAGAATGGGGGAATCTGTGATATTCTTGCCTAGGGCCACTCCCTGCTCTCCATTCTCCTTTGAGCTGGACTGATAAGGAGGTTCTGCCAGAGAAGGAAGACATGAGAACGGCAGATCTTTGAAGTCACAGAAGACTTGGATTTGGAGAGATTGGTGGTGCCCAAGTCCAGTATCATTGTCACCAGAAATGAGGATCTTGGCAGGCAAGGCTATAATAATGGCTGAGGCAAGCATTCTCCTGGCTGAGGCTGCACACATGTCCAGTGAAAAACAGAGAGAATCCAAGATATCCACACACTAGCCCTAAGACTGTGCCTGTACATAGGAGAAGCAGAAGTCCCACCGGGAAGATGAAGCTGAAGTAGGTTGCAAAATGGTCTGAACTTTTTCACCCATACACAGATCCATCAGCAGAGAATGGAAGATAGACTGATTTAAAGTGTATGAGCACAACTTCTGTCTAATCACTGGACAACCACCAAGCTACATAGACAGAGGGGCTACCCCTAGGAAACAAGAATTAAACTTAAAAACAAAAATCAAAAAATAAAAATGGAACCAACACATTGGGAGTCACACACCCTAAGGGAGACAGATTTCACAGATTTAAGCCAGGCAAGTTACAAAACAGACCTATAAACAAAAACAGTAACAACAGCCCTCAAGGGGGAAAGAGATAGTATAATATATTGACCTAAACATCTAGTTTTCAATGTTTTTAAAAAAAATGACATCAAAAAACTAGGAAAGTGCGTCCTATATACAAGGAAAAAAAAAATAGTCTCCCAATGTTGGAATTAGCAGAAACTTCAAAGAAGTTATTATAAATATGTTAAAAAATAAAGCAAATCATGTTTACAAGTATTATGATAACTATTAATCAACAGATATTTCCACTAAGGAGACAGAAATTATAAAGAATGAATCAAATGGTTAAGTCTGGAGACGAAAAATGCAATAACTGAAATGAGAAACTTCCTGGAGGAGCTTGACAAAAGATTCTTCAAACTAGAAAAAAAGGAAAAAAATCAGTGAACTTGAAGATAGGTCGATGGAAACTATAAGAACAAAGAAAGAAGATTAAAGTAAAAAGTAACAGAACCTCGGAAATCTGGATAACATTTAGCACACCAATACGCATTTGATGAGCATTCCAGAAGAGTAAAAAGGACAAAATTTTTGAAAAATAATGGCTTAAAACTTTCTGAATTGATGAAAAGCATTGATCTACACACAGTCAGGAAGCTCACTGTGCCCAAAACAGGATAAGTATAAGGAGACTCACACATAGATATATCATAGTCAAATGTTTAAAAGACAAAGAGAAGATTTTTAATCCAGCAAGAGAAAAAATGATTTATCACATACAGAGAAACATCAATATGATTAATACCTGATTCTTTTCTGAAACAATGGAGACCCAAAGGCAGTGGAATGACATATTCAGAATATCAAAATGAAAAAAGAAAAAAAAAAAGGTCAAGCAAGAATTCTATATCCAGCAAAAGCAAAACATCCTACAAAATCCCAAAGGCAGAATACAGACATTCCCAGATAAACAAAGAGAGAATTCATTGCTGGCAAACCTGCCTCAAAAGTTAGTAAAGGATGTCACGCAGAACGGAAGGAACTGACATCAGAAGTAACATGGAAACGGAGGAAGAAACAAAGTGTTGGACATGGTAAATATGTGGGTTGTAATGAATGACTCTATAAATATATTTTTCCTCATGTATTCTTTCAGTGTCTTTTAAAACTATAAGATTATATAGTTATTATAGCACTGTGTCATTGAGTTTGTCACATCTGTAGCTGGAACAGATACAACATTAACGGCATAAAGGAGAAGACCAGGACACTATTAAGCCCCCTATTAAGGGCTAGGGGGGGATGGTAAAAGATGGAGACATCGGGGCAGCCCTGCAGGCAGAGAAAACTGAACAGCCCAGAGTGGGCAGCCAGAAATACCACGTCTGAGGACAAGCCAGCTGTCTGGTTGGAGGCCTTAGAGGGTAGAGTTGGAACAGTCAGCTGCAGGTAACACCTAAGGAAGCCTACGGAAAGCAAGTAGTTTGTGGATCTTAGTTCCCCCACTAGGAATTGAACCCAAGCCAGGGCGATGAAAGTGCCGAGTCCTAAACACGGGGCCACCAGGGAACTCCTGGGTTTTGTTTTTAAGTTAGAATAGCTGACCTTTCCAATCAGTGCCTCTGGAAGGGTCTTCTGGAACCAAGGTGGCACAGGCCCTGGGTGGAGTGAGCCTTGACAGGGTGGGCTTTGGATGGCTCGGTGTGGAGGAGTGAGGCTTTGATCAGGGAGGTCTCCTAGGAGCCCACCCTAACGGTATGAGGTGATCTCCATGACATCCTCTTAATTTATTCTTACCCTGAGTCTCAAAGTCTCTGCAAATAAGCTCAGCAAGGTATAAAGCACTGAGGGAAACCCTGGCAGGTGGACAGCTCAAGTGAATAAGCAAGTAGGAGAATTTAAGTCAATCTCTACATGAAGCTAAACACTCCAATAAGCACCTCAAATTCTCTAATTTAAGCCTAAAAGGAGATTTTATTAAACCCATTTTATAGAAGAAACTGAGGACATACTGGCCCACAGCCACACAGAGAATTCAGGGCAGAGCAGGATTCAGATGCTCACATGCCTGACTCTCCATGCACATTGCTCCCAGACTCAGTCACTCTGGTGAGAAGGTACCAGAGTCAGCTTTTTCAATCAAACAAACGGGGGAACTAAGGAGAGGAGAGCTCTTTAAGCCAGAGTTGCCCCATCTCCTCCCAGGAATCTCTCCTCCCACAGCCCATGAACCTGTTCAGATTCCCAAGGAAGCAAAGCATCTGGACTTAGCATTTTTCCCAGCCACCCACCCCTACACTGGCCTGCCTGAAAAGGAGCCCCCCTCAGAATGCAGCCTGAGGGGCCAGCACTGTGAGGAGCTGGGACAGGACACCCACTCCTTCAAGGCGCCCACGCTGGATCTGAACACGGCCAGGACCGGCAGAGCACCTAACAGGGTTTTAGAGATGTCCTGACCACTTCTCGCATCAGAGATCTTCCCAGAAACCATGAAAAGGCCCCAGGCCGGGCAGGAGCCACAGCCATGCTGCAGAGCCATGAGTTCTGCCCCTTCTCAGCACACACACCCTCTCTTGGCCAGGTGGGAAGAGACGCAGCCAGAAAGGGGGGCTCTGAGAGCGTGGGAGACCAGGAAGGGGGCCTGTCCTCTGGAGGGAGCCCCAAGATGGGGTTTGAACACACCCCTCCCCCACCCCGCAACACCTGCAATCAGCAGCCTGATGACCGTCACCACAGTAACGAGTTCATCAGAAATGGGCCTAAGGGCTGTGAGCTGCCAGGGCCAACGAATTCCATCCCTTGCCAGGAGCTTTGAGGAGGGACTCCTAAAGGGAGGTGGCTTCACATCTGCCACAAAGGAGCAGTCGAGGGGGAGGTCAACTAGCATTTACAACGTGGATCAGTTCTGCGCCCTGTAAAACAGCATCCAGATTACAACCCTCTCACCAACTTCATAAAATACATTTTATTGGTATTGTTATGGTTCTGACTCAAACAACTGCATAAAAATGTTTCCTTCTCATGAAGTGGATGTTCTGACACACTCATTTGAAAGTAAGAAACTCAATCGCCAAGGCCCATTTAATTAGGCATACGCATTGAGAAAATATTTTTTAAAGGACAAGGGCATATGTGGGCTATTTGTGGGGCTTTAATTTAAAGACTTTTAATGCATCTGAGAGCCAAATTGATTTTATTTGGCCTGCACACCAATGTAAAGTAAAAAAAAAAAAAAAAGGGCATTTTTTGTCAACATTTAAAAATTGGGGTTTACCCTAGAAAATCCAGAAGAGAAGGCAATGACCATACAGAAAGATAGAGCACTCAGATGGTAAAGAATCTACTTGCAATTCAGGAGACCTGAGTTCTATCCCTGGGTCAGGAAGATCCCCTGGAGAAGGGACTAGCTGCCCACTCCAGTATTCTTGCCCGGAGAGCTCCATGGACAGAGGAGCCTGGTGGGCTACAGTTCACGGGGTCACAAACAGTTGAACATGACAGAGTGACTGTCATACACACAGGGCAGGGGCTCATCAGTTCACATGGCCTCCAGCAGGCAACCTCAGCTTGTGAAGCCTGTGTGTCCCCAGCTGGCTTTTGGGCCCCTGCTTTTAGATGAACCACAGACACTTACAGCATAGTCTACCGTAGGCAAAGTCCTGTGCCAGGCACCATGGGAAACAGTAAGACCTCGTCCCTGAGTGCTAGTGACTGGGAGACAGACACATAGGCAGACATACAGAAATAACTGATCCAAAAAAAGAATGTGTTTCAAGCAATAAGGCAGACACCAAGTGGAGATAAAGAGATTTTTTAGGGAGAGACAGAGGACTGATGGGGTTCCCTAAAGAAAGGCCACTCTTCTGCTTTGAGCCAGGACCTTCTGGTGGGATGCCCCAGGGTCCCCAGTGAGCTATCAGCCCAAACCCTTCCTGAGCAAATCCTCAATGAAGCAGAAGCACACTCAACCTTTCACTTGTTTATTCACCAAAGGGGAGCCCAGGACATATAGCAGAGTCACTGGGAAGCTTTTTCACCCCCACACAAACAGGTCCCACCAACTATGGAGTTGAGCTCCCTTCCTTTGGGGGCTGTCTGGTCATGGGGACATGGAAAAGACTGGCCAGATGGATCACATTACTCACTGCTATCCATTAATGCCAGGCCCTGCCCCAGGACACAGCCTTTCTCTCCAGGGCCACCTACTATATTGGTCATCCTCCTCAGGCTAGCCTGACATGAGGTCACAGCTCAGTCAAGGGCCCAGGATCTGGCACCCTAAGCCTGTGCCTGGATGTCTATGAGCAGAGTTGTTTTCAAGACATGCTCCACCCCTCTGCCTTGTAACTCAAGCATCTGTCATATTCTCTTCCCCAGGACTCACCACTTCCACTCCAGCCCCACAGCAGCAGAAGCTGGCAACACAGTCTGAACAGCCAACCACAAAGGAACAGATTCTAAAAGTATAGGTGAAACTCAGATCAGAAGTTCTATCTACGATGGGGAATTAGTTATCAGCCAATGGCTCTGCTCAGTCGGTAGAAAATCTGCCTGCAATGCAAGAGACCTGGGTTTGATCCCTGAGTTGGTACAATCCCCTGGAAAAGGAAATGGCAATCCACCCCGGTGTTCTTGCCTGGGAAATCCCATGGACAGAGGAACCTGGTGGGCTACTGTCCATAGCGTCACAAAGAGTCGAACACAACTTAGCGGCTAAACCACCACCAATAACAAAAAGGTGAAGTCAGGGAGGTGCCCACCGAACACTGATGCCATCAGCACACACAAGGCTGCAGAATCGGGAGGCAGGAAAGACAAGCAATGTCTTGAGCCCAAAAACTCGAGTTCACAGCCTAATCCTGTGAGTTACAGAGTGTAACTCTGCCTATTAACGCCTCTGCCTCTATATAAAAGTAGTATCTTGGGGTTGTACACTGAGAAGCAGGGCTCCCCAGATGGCTCGGTAGTAAAGAACCCGCCTGCCAATGCAGGAGATGCAGGAGATGCAGGTTCAGTCCCCGGCTTGGGAAGATCCCCTGGAGAAGGTAATGGCAACCCACTCCAGTATTCTTGCCTGGAAAATTCCATGGATCGAGAAACCTCGTGGGCTACAGTCCATGTGGTCACCAGAGACAGACACGGCTGAGCAACTGAGCACGCCTACTGAGAAGCAAAGAAGATGATAACACGAATAAAGCACTTACTACACCTAGGCACCTGGCATACAGCATGCACTACAGAAATATCCCTTCTCTTTCACCTGGACATTAAGGGATAATTAGTGGTGGCTCAGACGGTAAAGCAAAGAGTCGGACACGACTGAGCGACTTCACTTCACATGTAGTTCAAAAACTGATCTACTTGAACGTGTTCCAGACTACATCTAATTATTTTGTTCTTACTGTTTTTTTTTTAATAGAATCTGGCTAGGAGTAGAAAGTTCCCTTTTATTTTCTAGCTTCAAAGTAGCATGCAAGAAAGCTGCCCTCTTTTTAAATAAATACTTATCTTGTAATTAGGGTACAACGCCACCAGGTGGCGGTGGTTGGTTGCTCGGGTCTCATTAAGCTGGAAGACACATGATTTGTCTTAGATCCAGCTACAACCATGAATTCTCCAGATATTAAATTTCTAAGAGCCAGAAAGGCTACATGTGATTGATTAGAAGATTCTATTAAGTGGAGGGTTTTTTTGTTTTTTAAGAGAAGAGAGCTAAGCAGTTATTCTCCCATGACTTTCAAGTATACCATGAAGTTTTAAATGTGGGCAACACTAGCTGAGAGGCACTTGGAAGAACTGATTGACCTACAGGGTCACAACATTTCAGCATAAACTTCTAGGAGATTCTTAGGAAGAAGCATCCAGGTGATGTCTCCAAGAACCAAAATAAGCCCAGGCAAACCATGAGAGGGCAAAAAGGCTGGGGCAGGAAGGAAGCCACGGTTTCCCTTTGGCTCTGTTCCTAACACTCTCGAAACTCTGGCCAGATCACCTAATGTTTCAGTTTCCTCAACTGTAAACGGAGGAAATGATCCACTGTGGCTCCCCTGACCTCAGCCCCAACAAATCTTCCATCTTTTTTTGCAACATCTCCCTATTTCCAGTCTGGGTCCTACATGGTGCTAACAACTTTCTCCACGTGAAGGCAGAACTCAGGTCACAATTTCAGGAGGCCAGCTGCATTTTCAAGCTACAAGAAACCTGGGCATGAGGGTGCTGGGGAGAAGAGCAAGGCCAAAGCACGGTCCAGGACCAAGGACTACCTAAAACCTGAAGCAAAATCCCACTCAATCAAAGCCCTTGGTCTGTGTTCCCCATCACATGAATGAGCTACTCATGTTCCTCACTTGCTTTCTAAATTTTCCTTGTATGGAAACTGGTAAAAGTTCCACCAAACAGCCCTAAACACCCAAGTCGTATCAGCTAATTCTCAATCTTCAGAGACCAGAGGAGAGCTTTCTTTAGGATTTTGTTCCTTTGATAAAGCCATGCTTTTATAGATTCAAGCTACCCTGGGTTGGGAAGATCCCCTGGAGGAGGGCATGACAACCCACTCTAGTATTCTTGCCTGGAGAATTCCCATGTACAGAGGAGCCTGGCGGGCTACAGTCCCTGGGGTCACAAAGAATTGGACATGACTGAGCAACTAAGCACATCGTGGCCTAAACAAGCTCCAGGCCAAAATACTCTCTCTGCTCACCATGAGGGGCCAGCCCTGAGGGCGTCATGTCCCACCAGCCCCACTTCATGGGGGCTCCATTAAGGTCTGCACAGGAAGACTGGTTACCCACTCCTCTGCCACGTCCCAGGGCAGCCAGAGTCACTCTGCAAAGCAGCCTGCGGCCTTGGTGTTCATCCTTAGGTTATACCAACAACATCTGCATCCATGTAAACCAATGATGACAATCAGAGATCCTTTAGAAGTGAATTGGTGGCTCAGACGGTAAAGCGTCTATCTTCAATGCGGGAGACGTGGGTTCGAGCCCTGGGGTGGGAAGATCCCCTGGAGAAGGAAATGGCAATCCACTCCAGTACTGTTGCCTGGAAAATCCCATGGACAGAGGAGCCTGGTATGCTACAGTCTATGGGGTCGCAGAGTTGGACACGACTGAGCGACTTCACTTAGATTTTTTAAAACATCTGTTTCTGAAAAAAAATTAACCCCAATTTTTAAAACCTTCCCTTGCTTTCTATAACAAAAAAGATATGCTAAAGTTCAAACATATAAATACAGAATAGAGAACATGCTTTTTAGTTATGGGGTGTTTGAGAGAATAGATTATTTTAATCTTTTTAAAAGAAACATTTTACAAATAAGTCTCAACGTGCCCCTGACACACTGGCTCCTAGGATTCCCTTAGGTGAGCTGGGGTCACTGTTTCTTTGCAGGGACACCCTGACACCCAGCCGTGTAGACAACTAGCTACTCTCCCTTTTCAATATCAGCTTTATGAGTCAGAACTAAGGGTGGATGAGTCAAGAGAGAAAGACTGGCTGATGAGTAATTTCAACTAGTTAAAGTCATTTACCTCAAGTCATCAGAATATTAAAATGATAAACCAAGCTTTTAATAACAGTACCCTCTTCTATAGCTGAAGAAACAGTATTTTCTTTCTTTAGACAAATCTAATTCAAGATTAGTCACTTGAGAATTGGAAAGGCAGGCGAGCTCAGATTTCTTTTCCGGCCAATGAATTAACAGGAAGAAGAAGGTAAGCGGCTGCATAATGAAGACATTAACTTTCTTATCTTGATTAAACTTGGGCTGATTCATATTTACAGTTTTTTTTAAAGCCCATGTTTAATATTTATAACCAGAATACTAACAATGCATGTACATGTTTTTGTTAAAATGTGCTATTGTTGAAGGTAAATATTCATAAATATGCAGTTTTAATCAAGGAAAATAGTTTGACGGTCTGTTATTTCGGCTGTACTTTATTTGCCTAATAAAGTACCATTTAAAAAAAAATGCACCAAATGTATATCATGCCTCTGTTAGATTGGAGATGGTTTGCCTCTTAATTTACAAAGATCTGCTTCGATTTGTATTTAATGAAAATACTGAAAGACTACTACATTTTCAAACGCAAAATTAAAAACAGAAAAATGAAGCAATTCTTTAAATGCACCTTTTTAAAAAAGCTGTATCTGACTGATGAGAAACAAGGAGCTAAAATCCATTAGTAAAATTTACTTTTTAACTGAAAAGAGTGAGTATAATAGATGCTGAAATCATGCTTTGCATTGACCATTGCTGCCAAATCAACCTGAGAACAAAGGGAGACCATGCTTGGGGGTGCTCAGTATGGCCAGTGTGCCCAGAGGGACCAGGGCAGCTGGGCCGGGCAGGGCCCAGTGGACAGCCCGCCCTGGGGCTTGGGAGGGGGGTGTCCCACCCCTTCTGTCTCCAGCCAGGGCATGCATCAACTTCTGCCTTCAGACAAAAGGCCCACAGACGCTCCAGACTGTTGACTCTAACCAAACCTTTCACGTAAACCTTATTTATGGAGAAGGTTGCCAACTCTTGGCAGAGTGCCGGTCACTTCTGTGTTTGGACCAACACAGCTCCCATGCAGCAGCCTCCAACCTGTGGCCAAAGGAGCCCACAGGACAGGGCAACAGCAACCTCAAACTTCTGGTGAAAGAGATGATGGTGGGGGGGCAAAGAATGGCTGGAGCCCTGGGGAGCCTGGGAAACCCTGACACCGCTTTCCAGTCCTCCTTCCCCAGACAAGCCCTTCCCTTTACAGAGCTGTCCACAAGGCTCAAGGGCCTGTGAGCCAGCCTCATGGTCCATCCCACCTGACTAGATGAATTAGCTGCAAGGACAGAGAGAACACAGTCTTCGAAGCTAGACAGTCCAGGACTGGATTCAGCCCTCACCATTTCCACTCGCCTTGGTCATGCGGCCTCACCTCCCCAGACCTCCAGGACCTTATCTACAGAGAGTTGTGGTCAAAATTCAAGGCAGTGCAGGTAAAGACACCAGCCCAGTGTCTGGCTGCACTGTCAGCATCAATAATGTGAAGTTCACACATCCACTCTTGGGTTCTCGTGAGCAACCTTCCACAGAGCAGGAAGCAGCCAGCACAAGGGCTGGAATCCGGAATCTACCAGCACTCAATGCTGTCCGGCCTGGAGGAGGGGAGGGGTCTCCGATGTCCTGGCCCCAGCCCCTCAGGGATGGACCTGGTTTCTCCAGGGTCCCAGCATCACATGCCAGCACCTCTTAGCTCAGGCAGGGGCCCAGCCAAGGCACCACCACGGGGATGGCACACCTGCACAGGTGCCAGCAGGCTTCACCTGGCCTCTGACAGAATCAGGAAATGGATCCCCAGACACCTTGTGGAAGCCAAGAGAGCAGGCAGGCTGCCAACCCACTCTGCACGTGTCCAGCCAGCCAACCGTGAGAGAGCATCTCTAAATTACCCCCTGCTCACTTGACTGAGGAAGTAGCATTTGTTTTTATTTTCTAGGACAGACAGTCAATCAGTCGTTTGTGACAGAAATAAAGATAAATACCACCCATTGAACTTTAAATCAAAATGCTAATCCCAAGCTGACTTCTCTGTCAAGGTCTGACACTGAAGTAATTCAGCGGGCTTTGATTATGCCCAAAATTAATGCTCTGTTGGAGACTATGTCTATTAATCACAGATTCTGATGGCATGTTCATGCTTCTCCACTGGGTGACATCCCAAACCGTCCTGGTGGCCAGGAGACCTTTAGCTGGGTGTTCTTAGCTCACATATTATAAGGCAACATCCAAACAGGAGGATCCAGAAAGACCACTTGATATTTACATAGTGAAAAGGCTCAAAGGGTAGGGTCATCCCTAAGAAGAAGCCAGAAGGCAACATGTTCCAAGCATAAAATGATGGTAAGGCATTATTCTGTCTTCACTAAGGACCAAGCTAGAGAGGTTTAGGGTGATCAAATTGAGTTCAGTAGAAAAGAACCCAGAGATGAACTCACACACAGATTCTCAAATAACCAGCAAGTGCATCACAAATGACCATCTTAAGTCAAGAGTTTGGTTTGTGTGAAAAAAACAGAGCTCTTGTCTCCAGATGTCTGCTAGAAGGGGACAGTTAGGGATCCAGGCTATAACACCAAATGCTCATTTCGTCTCCATAAAACCCAATCCCTAAATCTCCCATCAGTCTGAACCTCTCACTCCACATGTATCTATTGATCACTTACTGGGTATCAGGCTCTCGTCCAGGCATTTGGGAGATGTCTGAACGAAACAGTAAGATTTGCATTCTAGAGGATGAGGTGAGCCCTCTGGCCAGGCCTGCTCATCCTGCCTGGAATGACGTGGAAGCCTTCGAGCTGGCCTTTTCCTTCTGTCTTAGCAGTCTCCCATCCATCACCCACACAACAGCAAGAGCAACTTTCTTAAATGTAAACTTGAGCCACACCCTTCAGCGGCTCCCCTGCTTAAGACTGAGAGCCCATACTTCTTAACAGGCTCTTGGCAGGCCTCCATAAACCTCCTCTGCGTATCCCTCCAAATTCAACTCACTTTTGTAAATTTTATTTTTTATGGCTGCGCCGGGTCTTTGTTGTAGCACATGGGTTTCTCACTGAAGAGGGTTCTCTTGTCGCAGAGCATGGGCTCAATAGCTGTGGCCTCAGGCTTGGCTGCCCCATGGCATGCGGAATCTTCCTGAGCCAGGAATTAAACCTGTGTCCCCCTGAAACCACTGGACCACCACAGAAGTGCTCAACTCACTTGAGAAATACGGGCGGATGGAGCAGCTCAGTACACACAGTGCTGGTCAGCCCTGGCCAGCTGTTGGCTGTCCATCTCCATTCCACGTCCCTGCTCTTCGCCCATGACAAACCTCCTTCAGCTTCAAGACTCAGCTTCAGGGCAGCTCCTCCCGATGCCCTCAGGCTTAGCCAGCCCCAGTGCTCGACCTCCCAGCACACTGGGCCTCTATCAGTCCTGCACCCGCTGCCCGAGGCAGCTGCTCTCTGCCCATCTCTCCCACAAGACTGAATTCCATTTAGCCCGAAACAGCACGTTCTACATTTTGTAGTCCCAGCATAGTGTCTGGAACATACTAGGTGCTCAATGAAAATTTACTACCCTGAACCAATCATACCATAAAACCTAACCACCCTTTAGTACATTGTTTCCATGGAAAAATTGCGTTCCAAGTCCTGCCTGGCCTGTCGAGGACACGGTTTGCCCACTCAGCCTCAGTGCCAAAGACACAGGTCCATTCAGCACACTCTATAATGTGCTGGCCTTGCCATCAAACCAGAGCGCCTGGGTGGGGGTCCTAGGGGCAGCACAGGGCTTCTGACGGATAAACGCTGGAGCATCTAGCTGAGTTTGCCTCTGTGGCCTCTTGGGAGAATGAGGGCCCCAAAGAAGCCCAAGGTGGTTTCTGCCGGATGCTGGCACAAAGGATGTGGGGTCAGGTCACTCTGAGTGTACATGTGGTAGCTCGACTCTGACCTGTAAAAAGTCAAACCTCTCTCCAAGAAAGAAAAACTCATTTATAAGGGACTTAAACTATCATTAGCGGTCACTACTAAGACACACCCAACACCAGTATCTTCCAGGAGCCAGAGCGACATTAGCCATCAAATACGCTGGCCTACAGGACTAGAACGGAGAAGGCGATGGCACCCCACTCCAGTACCCTTGCCTGGAAAATCCCATGGGCGGAGGAACCTGGTAGGCTGCAGTCCATGGGGTCGCAAAGAGTCAGACACGACTGAGCGACTTCACTTTTATGCATTGGAGAAGGACATGGCAACCCACTCCAGTGTTCTTGCCTGAAGAATCCCAGGGATAGGGGAGCCTGGTGGGCTGCCGTTTATGGGGTCGCACAGAGTCGGACACGACTGAGGCGACTCAGCAGCAGCAGCAGCAGCACAGGACTAGAAAGTTTGTCCCTTGCAGTCCTTCTCTGGCCCTTCTGATTATGTCAAGAAGGAAGTTTCAAGCAGAGACTGTGTCTCATTAGCACTTCTCCACCACTTATTAAGTTCACTTTTTAAGGAATCACAAACAGGTTTCAGAAATCAAAGTCAAAGGCTGGAGTTCGATAACAACAGTGTCATGGTCCTTACGTTGACGTCACCTTCAATTTGTGAAAAATGAGACTGTTTTACCCCTGAGATTGACGGAATCAACTTTCCTTCTTGAAATACATTTATTCAAGGTTTTAAGTGAATGGATTTAGGAAAAATATTAAATCTATACAAGCAAATAAGGGTTGTGGGGGAGTCACAGCAGTGACCTCAGATGGCTGGAGCTGGAGACAGAAGGGGCCTCAGATTAACAGGGCAAATTCTCAGGAGCTATGATGACTCAGGGGCTTCCCAGGCGGCGCCAGTGATAAAGAACCCACCTGCCAATACAAGAGACAAAAGAGACATGGGTTCGATCCCAGAGTCAGGAAAATCCCCTGAAGGAGGGCATGGCAACCCACTCCAGTTTTCTTGCCTGAAGAATTCCAGGGACAGAGGAGCCTGGCAGACTACAGTCCATGGGGTCGCAAAGAGTCAGAAACAAATGAGCAGCTGAGTGCATACACACACACAAAGGTTAGCTTGGGGATGAAGAATCAGTTCCACTGTCGGGAAAACATCCTTGCGGAAACAGAGGCAGCCCACAGGAACTACTCTGGAGACCTGTCAGATCATGTCAGACGGGTAGGATAGGCCAGAAGCAAACTTCTGCTGCTTATTTTGAAGAGACCTGAACAAGTCTGTTAATGTGGGGGAATAAAACGAGAAAAGGAGGGCGAGGGGCAGTGGGATATGGTCCCAGAGCATTTTCTGGATCCTGAATCGATCTGCTCAGCCATGCGGTCAGGCAGTTGGCCTAGAACTGCAGGGTCAGGTTCCAGCTCAACAGACCACAGCTTCTCATTAGGACCTAACACCTTGCGGGCCCACTCCTGGTCTCCCAGCCACTCCTGCAATCTCGAGGGAAGAATGGAAGTCACTCTGGTCAGTGTTTCAGAGCTCTGAGAAGCTGCCTGCCTGGACAGGACACTCGACCTCAGTGATGCCAGGGAGGAGCCCTTGTATGACACGTCTTCTTCCCAGAAGAATTTCTCTATCAGAAGATGTTAGGAGCAGTACTCTGGCTGTGGATGCCACTCACTTGACAAGAGTAGGAAGTCACTATCCATTTCAGGAAAGCAGGGAAAGCTGGTGGAAGTCACGAGGATGTATGCCCACTGCCCCACCTGCCCACCTTTGCTGTCTGAGTCCTTGCTGACTCCTGAGAGGAGGGAGGATATAGTCCATGCCTCTCCTCTTGCTTCTGGTGGGTCGATGGCAATCTCTAGCGGTTGCGCGGTCACAGATGCCTCACCCCAATCCTGGCCCTCAGGTTCACATAAAACTGTCCCCAGGCACATGGATCATCCAGACTTTCCCTCTTAATAAGGACACCAGTCATACTAGGTTAGGGCCTCATGGCACCCTACTCCAAATGACCTCAACTCAATTTAATTACATCTGTGACTGCCCATTTCCAATAAGGGCACACTCTGGGGTACTGGGGGTTAGGAATTCAACATGTTTTTGAGGTGGGGGGGTGTAATTCAACCCATAATGAGTGTATAATGCAGTTCTTTATACTGAATATGGTTCCAATAGGTCTAAAGTCATTTCATAATTAAAGCTGTTTTTGTTTTTTTTATTAAAGAGAAATGTAAAGGAGTTCTGAGAAGGATTGAAGAGCAGGTGTGCTGGAGAGGACAACAGTGCTAGGGAGCCTCTCAGAGCCCAGAGTTATAACAGCCCAGCAGGGAGACTGCTGCCATGAGGCACATGAGGGAGGCAACCTTCCCAAGTCCCAGTGTCCCCCGGAAAAAGAGGGCCTCCCAACTCCCCACCCCTGAGGTGAAAGACTCACTCAGGACTGGGGTCAAGAGAACAAATTAATTTTTTTTTCCATCAAAACAAGCATGCAGCAGGCGTGCTTGCCCAGCATCTCAATAGATGCTCGTGGTGGTTAATTAGAAGAATGTTGCTGAACAAAGACAACTAAATAATTGTGCGCTTCATAGAATTTTATTCCACAGCTAGTATCTCTTAAAAATAGCACCCACCATATGAGAGTTTTTCATTCATTCAAATTACGTCTTAGAAACAACACATCTCTACGGCAATATTTCATTGACTGCAGGAAGAAAGGGGCTCTGGGAGATGGTAGGTGCTCCTCAAAAAGAGTACGAGCTGAGTGATGGAGACTCCTGCTCAGATCCACCCCTTTAAGCCTCCAGAGAAGGGACACAGGGCCCTCCTGCATGGCCCACCCCAGGGATCTGTCACCTGTCATACTATTTATTCCTCTGCAGTATGGAAAATATTGAGGCGGCACCATCCGAACCAGAAATTTCCCATTCCAGAAAAGATCATTAGCCAATCTGGGGACCACACACTGACTCAGCAACCATGTGTGCCCAGGATTGTGCTGACCAGTCTCTAGGAAGATCCATCAGATCCTGTCCGTGACCCTCAGCCTCTTCCTAGCTGGGGTCAGCCTGTGGTCCCCCACAGTCATTCCCCAGTGTAAATGTCTTGTTGGATCACCCTGGAAAACCACAAAGAGTGGAAACAGCACTAGAGAGAGCACAAGAGAGATTCTCTGCTTCTATCTATGCCTCTAACCGACTGCACGACCCTAATTCAGCTTCTCGGGGTCTCAGAATTGACTGAGTCAGATGCTGGGAATTAATGCATTTTCAGGTACAGTGGTCCAGCTGGAGACTAAGCCTCCAAAAGGTTCTAATGGACCAGGAATAGAACAAGAGGACAACAACAGCCCAGGCCAAAATACCCCATTTGTTTGTATTCCAATTGGCTGGCTGTCTACCAGACTTCTCTTGATGCCACTGCATTCAGACCCAGAGTCATCACTGGTCTATTAACACCCCAGGATCTTTTTTGTCCCCATTCATACACCATTAGTTCAGCCTCTGTTTCTTTGCTGCAGTGATTTTTCACCAAGTATTCACGGAAAGCCCCAAATGCCACAGAGAAGTGAATTTTGCACATTTATTCCAACTTGGACATTACCTCTTTTCTTGAAAACTATCCAAAGTGGCAAGCAGCTGTCTTTCCTCAGTGGGTTATCAAGGAAGAGACAGCAGGAATCTAGACCACAAGCCCTCAAGGGAGGAAGCTTCTGGAAGCCAGGCAGTCAAGGAGGCTTCCTCGGTCCCAGAAGGCAGGAAACAGGCCAACCTCCCGGAGATTCAAATGGGAAGGGCGAAAAACAGGATCAGGAAACAAGCGTCAGCAAAGAGATGCTGGCAGGGCAGCCACTGCCCATCTGAGGAGCAGCCCAGATGAGCACAATGGCTATCTGCCAGTCAGCACCCACTCGTCCTACTCTTCATAGCTGTCCACGGTCTCTGTTTGCACTCTCACCCACCCTTTAGAGGACCCCGACTCGCACGCCCTCAGTTGCCTGAGGGAAAGCGTAATCTATGCCCACCAGTGAACTGCAGCCCCTGGCTATGGTGGTCAGTTCAGGGATGAGCATGTGGCCTAGGCTGGCATCAACCAGAATGGCTCCCAGGACCGTGTGCAGGAATGTCCAAGAAGTGAATCTCCCTGTTTGTGCTGTATCAGGACAATGGACCTACTGATGGTGATGGGAGAACATGCGGTCAACCCAGAGGAAGTGGGGCCGAAAGACAGGCAGACACTGAGGCACGCATCACCCACTGCACCCAGTCACATCTGAAACCAGCACCACAACATACTTGAACTGCATGGGTAAGGCTCGTGTATGTGTGTCTCCATGTATTGATTTTGCTTCCTGTCACTCAAAACTGAAATAGTTGGGATGGATGTATCCATCAGCTCAGGCTGGAGAGAAGACAAAGTACTAAGTGTTAGATTAACCTGGTCTCTGATCCCAGTACCGCCACATGTTAGCTGGGCGAGTTACAGTAAACCACTGACCTTCGACAAGCCTGTTTCCTCATTGACAAAATGGACATAGTAATTCATGGGCTGATACACGTGAAAGCACAGGCTCCTTGAATATTGGCAGAAGCTGTGGCATTTGCGCTTGATGCTGTGGGAGACACTGAAGCACTCTGGGGAGAGAATGCACTCTGTGGGAAAAGTGCATTATGGTCATTATCCTGGACTCTGTACCAGCAGATGTACAGAGGCCAGGGGCACTGGAAGCCCACTGACTGACAGTGGGGAAGAGGCAGCAAAGCCCACTGGCCCAGTGTTGGATACGGAGAGTGGAGGCCTCTCCCACATGGACCACACTGTCCAGTGCTGAAAAAGAAGTTACTTGCACCTCCACGGCCTGTTCCCTGTAAAATAAATGACCCCTGGCCCTTTTCTCCAGGAAGATGTTGAGAATTAATGATGAGCTCTACAAACTACTTGGTAGCCTCTGCAGAAAGCTGCTGTATGGCTATAAGGGGGGTGATTAATTTCTTCTCTTTAAATGTCTCAGTATCATTTGCCAAAACGATGATTTATTATCTAGACAACCTTTATATTTCCAAGGGGCTTTAAAATCATTTATAGTGGAGAATGAAATAAAAATGATTAGGCCTCTGAAAAATAGGGGTAGTGAGGAAACACAGAAGGAAGTGGGGGTTATTCATCCAGAAGCAGAGAAGGCAGATGAAGGACACAGCGAGAACTGTCAGTTGTACGGAGAACACTGCCCCGGAGCAGAGGCCTGACTCCTCTCCCTGCATGAGGAGGGGGAAAGACATGGGAAGAGGGACGCACTGTACCCAGCTTCCAGAGGCCAGACATCAAGGTGACAACGGGAAGCTGGAGAGGGTGTGGAGAGGGGAACCCTCCTCCACTGTCGGTGCGAGTGTAAGTTGAGGCGCCACTACGGAGAACAATGTGGAGGCTTCTCAGAAAATCAAAAACAGAACCACCATATGATTGAGCAACTCTGCTGCTACTGCTGCTAAGTCGCTTCAGTCGTGTCCGACTCTGTGCAACCCCATAGATGGCAGCCCACCAGGCTCCCCCGTCCCTGGGATTCTCCAGGCGAGAATACTGGAGTGGGTTGCCATGTCCTTCACTCCTGGGCAAATATCCAAACAAAAATACAAATCAAAAAGATACACGCATCCCCGTGTTTATAGCAGCACTATTCACAATAAGCCAAGACATGGAAGCAACCTAATTCCCATAGACAGATGAATAGATAAAGATATGGTACATATATACAATGGAATACTACTCAGCCATAAAAAAGAATGAAATAACTGCATCTGCAGCAATGTGGATGCAATCAGAGATGATCATACTAAGGGAAGTAAGTTAGAAAGAGAAAGACAATGACCATATGATATCACTTGTACGTGGATCTAAAATAAGACACAAATGAACCTGTCTATGAAATGGAAACAGATTCACAGACACAGAAAACAAGCCTGTGGTTGCCAAGGGGAAGTGGGCTGCAGCCGGGGTGGAGCCTGCAATGCAAGAGACTGGGGTCAGCAGACCTGAGTGTTTACGTGGAGTGAGTGGATAAACAACACGGTCCTACTACAAAGCACAGAGAACTATATTCAATATTCTATGATAAGCCGTAATGGAAAATATTTTAAAAGAATATATATTATATAATATATATAAATCTGAAGCACTTTGCTGTATAGCAGAAATTAACACAATATCGTAAGTCAACTATACTTCAATAAAAAAAAATTTGAACAATGACAACAGGAAGAACTTCCTAAATATATACTCATTCTAAGCACCACATCTAAAAATGTTTTCATTGCCTTTTACAATATAATATTATCTGTGGGGAAATACAATATGGAAAGGCAATGCAGATACAGTCAAAGAAAGGCATCTGCAGGGAATGAGAGGACGGATAAAAGGGGAGTAAACTGAGAGTGAGAAGGCAAATGTAATTCTTCTTTAAGGAAGAAAATGGTAAAAACCATGACCACTGTATCCCATGGGCCAACCCGTGGGGGAAGGTGGGGAGCAGAAGCTATTCATACACAGAGGAAGCACGGAGGTCTACTGGAGGGTGATGGACTGAGTAAGAACCACCAACTTGAACTCCTTTCCTGATGAAAGTTTTCCTAAGCCACTAAATCATGACGTGTCTCGATTTCAGTGAAGCACTTCATGAAATGGTGCATCAGATGGAGAAGCGGAGGCCAAGACAAGTACAAATTGGTGGATTCACAGCTGGCAGAATAATAGTATCCAAAGAGGGCCCCCTGGAAGCAGCATCTCCAGTGAGACTTCACAGGCTCTGTGCTCTCTGGCGTTTTTATCAACAGCTTGGATGAAACTCTGCAAAGGGACATTCATCCAATTGCTGGGAGACTCAGCCAAAACCAACCAGATAAAATGAACGGTCCTGCATGCCGAGGTTCAAAACCATCCCATCGGAGCTGGAGCAGATCCGGCCTCACTGGCATGTTAAACTGCAGATGAACGGCCAGGCTCCTGGAGCTGACTGACGGCGGATCCCCACGCTTCCCACACACCCTCCTTACATCAAGATTCACCCACAGGCTGGCCGCTGACTGTCTTCTGGTTTTGAAGGTCAGAGGCCTTGCATATTAGGGCTAGTCACCTGCATGACTGTCATCTCTGAGCCTGGACTGTCTGAGTTTCATCTCAGATGACAAATTCCAGTCCTTGCTTGGGTCCCTGCGAGTACTGTGTGTAACAGTTGCCCTGGAAATGGAGCAGCTGGTGATGATGCTTCATTTTATGCCACAATTCTGCAGGTTGGCCGGGCTCAGCAGGGTAGTTCTCACTGAGGGTCACTCAGGAGCTGCAGTCTAATGTTGGCAGGGTCTACGGTCACCTCTACCAAGCTTGACGCTCAAATGGCTGGAAGTACACCTGGAACCCCTCCACGTGGCCTCCCCATGTGGCTTGGGCATCTTACAACATGGCAACTGGGTTCCCAGCATGAGCATCCTAACAGCTAGAGTTCCCAGACATCCAGGTGGAAGCTGCAAGATGCCGATGACCTAGCTTTGGAAGGTCCATCACTTCTGCCACATTTTATCGGTGCTGAAACTCATAAGACCAGCCCAGACTCCAGGGAAGGGGAATTAGATTCTGTGCTGGTGCAGTCCCACTGCCAAAGAGCATGTGGGATGGAAGATGCTGCTGTAGCCCTCTTTGAACAACGTGATCAGCTACAGCTTTTAACAACATGGAGCACTACGATGAGAATGATTCCAACTGGCACAAGGATCCAGGGCTCTCAGGTCACACGGCTGGAACTCCAGACCTAGTGCCTTTCAGCCCCAGCATATTAACATCTGGGCTCGACCTCCCAGTCTCCTTCCAGAAACCCACTTGCCTCCCAGTACTTGACCCCCGACTGGCCCTTCTCCACTGTCATCCCCAGGCTGCTATGCCATGTCGGCAGGAATTACTCCCCTCCCTATGCTGGGCACACAAGGAACCAATCATCACTCAGCCAACCGCAATACCCCAGGATTACAAAACAAAAATCAAGAAAAGAAAAATAAAAAAGTATTGTCCTTTTAGCAAACAGTCAAAGACAACTTTTAGAGAAATCAATTTTGTTTTTGGTAATTCTGTGGCTTTGCAAGCAGAAGCATTCAGTGGTTTACCAAGCCCCCTGTATTTGCTTGTATTTGGTCTGAAGATCAGTGTCTCTCCCTTGGAGAAAGCTGATGCTGGGGGAGGGTGGGCGGCAGGCCTGCACAGCTGGGCTAATGGCTCATGTTTTACACCCTCTCTGCCATGGCTTCCCATGTTCCTGCCTGTTTGTCTCTCTGCTGAGCCAGGCATCTGTCTGTGACGGCAGAGCCTGTTGCCACAAAAACTGCTGCTATCCCCACCTTCTGACTTCAGGCAAGAAAATGTCTTTGGATTTACAATTTCCCGCGAGGGCCTCAGTTTGGGTCTTCCCGTGGTTGGTGATCAATGGGAAACTTACTAGCTCTTAGAATATTCATCAGATTCCTTATTGCCAATGACCTCAGGGGAATAGGAGAAAGAATCCTACCTGCGG
>SJYA01000220.1:882854-1071779 GCA_006410615.1 Neotragus moschatus
GGGGGGGGAGCGGCACTGGGCAGAAGTGACTCTGGTGTTACCTTAGCCAGGTTGGGCCCTAGTTTCTCTATCTGCAAAATGAAAAAGAAGATGCTTAGCCTTTGGGGTTACCTGTCACAGAGCCTGCAGGAAGGCAGACACTCAACAGGCAAGCCCTCTCTTCCCCAAGACCTCAGAGCTCTGTTTTAAAGAAACTGTGTGGCCTGAATCAGTAGGAATCCTGGCAGATACTGGGGACTGGCAATGGGGGCTAGAAATTCTGAGCATCTGAGAGGACCAAAGTGCCACTAACTTCGAGCCCCTTTGCCCTCTCTCCCTTTTTTCTCCATCCTCACTTTCTGCTTCCCCAGGGTTCTGCAAGGTGTTTCTGCCCAGAAGGGGCCCAGTGAAGCAGAAGCTTATCCTCAGCCACACCAATCTCCTCCTCTTCCTCTCTCCTTTCTTCCTCCTTCACCACTTCCTTCCCTCCCACACTCCATAATCCAGAGCCTGACCCTCCTTTAGTCCGGGAAGACCTGCCTCCCACCATCCCAGGGCACTCATCTGTCAGCCTGGGCAGCCCCATCTGGGGAGAACCCACCCTGCGGGCAGCTTTGAATGGAGGCGCAGGCCCTGCTCAGGGCTCCCTTATGCCCCCCGCAGGCATGGCCTGGTCTCCCTGGGACACCTTTCTCCTCCCAGTCCCCAAGTCCAGGGTGACCTCCTGCTCCTGTTCGATTCTCCCTTGTGCAAGCTCCACCCCACTCCCTTCATTAAGCCCACTGCTCACAGAAGATATCTCTCATCTAGGAGAGCTTCCGCTGCAGTTGTATTCTGGAAGCTTCTCTCTGAATTTACTTCCTCCATCAAGGAGGCAGGTGAGTCATTTGCATCAGTTCTTCATTTCTCCTGAGAGACTTAATGACTTTTAAGCAAAAGCAATTAACTGAGAGGCCACAGACCCAGGCCTTTCAACCCAGTGCTGGGTGCTCGGGGGTACAGGGAATTGGGAAGCTGGTTGGTCCCACTGGGGGGCAAGGGATGGCCCAGTGCCCCCCATCAAGGGCACTTCTGTTTCCTCCCTAGCTGGATGGGAGGCCAGAATGCAGGTCTTGCTGAGTCTGGCCCCGAGGTGGACAGTCTAGCTGCCTTTTTGCCAAGTCAACCTCCCACACAGCTCACCGATCCCCATGCACCCTGCCAGCAATTCTGAGAAGGACACAAATCTCTTCCAAGGTGATTGAAAACAACCCTTTTTTTTTTTTTGAAAACAGCAAAATCTGCTATGTAGAAACAGAAGGGTCCCTGATATAACTAATCTGTCATCTTTGCAAAATGAGGCAAAATAAAAAAGGAACATGCTTTGGTGAGGAGTGGCCCACTAGAGCAAGGTGGGGAGAAAGTGGAAAGCTTCTGTTCACACACGCTATGGAGTATCTTACAACTTTAAATAAGAATCACAGGTGTTCCTGAAGTGTCAGGGCCAGGTTCCGACTTTAGGGGGAAAATTCTTTTGCAAGAGGAATGAGAAAGGGAAGCATGTACGTGGTTACTGCCCCCACCCCACCAGCCTGCACACACCATCAGCCTGACATCTCAGCTCCCCTGCAGCCATAAGGATGACCAGTATCAAGGGTGAGAGACGCCAGTGATCTGGCAAGTCTAGGCTAGGAGGGTGTCTGTGGAGTTTGCCCATGTCTGGGGACAGCCCTGAAGTCTCCTGTGTGAAGGACATGGCTGGTGGGGACCAGGAGTTGTGTGGCCAGGAGACTGTGTTCCAGGCAGGAGGGGAGTGGGGGGAAAGGGTGTGTGTCTGCCAGCTGAAGCAATCCTTTACAAAGGGACACAAGTACCCAGCAAAGCACGAAGATCCCCGCAGCTTCCACACCAGTTCCCAAACTGATAACACCCTGTTAGCCCTGCCTGTTCCATTTTAACACTGTCTTTATCTGTCCATTTACTCTGTGTTCTCCTGGAGATGATGCCTTGGACGGGGCTGCTCTATTCTTCGCTTGTGGCCCCCAGTTTCTGACTGCCAGAGATGCATTTTCAATCCCTGGGTTGGGAAGATCCCTTGGAGAAGGTCATGGCAACCCACTCCAATATTCTTGCCGGGAAAATCCCATAGACAGAGAAGCCTGGTGGACTATATATAGTCCATGGGGTCACGAAGAGTCGGACACGACTGAGTGACTAAGCACACACACAACCTACCCCCTTGCCTCCAACTGTCCCAAATGCAGGGAGAAAAGGGACACTCAGAAAGGCTGGACCCCAGAGGCAGGACAAATCGTACCAGCTGCCCCCGGCCCCAAGCCCCACCATCCCTGCCCCAGCCTTGTCCTCATAAAGAGAAGCACTGTTTCTATCTACATGAGAATTCTCCTGCCCAAGAACCCTTAGAGAGAGAGACGGATGTCCACCCTGGAGCTCTCGCAGGGCTTGCCCCCATCGCCTCTGGTTTGGGACTGTCTGCCTCCTTCTGAATTTAGTCTTCTTGGGCTACACAATCCAGCCTTCAAGTATTTTAGGTTTTTTAATTTCACATGTTATCTTGTCCACTTGGGCTTTTACCGTTTTTTCACAGTAACTGTTATCGCTATCTTTTATCTTTACTTAAACTTTTTTCACTTGCACTAATTCTTTTTGGCAATTAGTTCCCTGGTTTTACCATTTTACTATTATTTTTTAAATTCCATATCTTCTTAATTCTAATACCTTTTCTTCATTTTAAAAATCAGTCCTCCCGCTGAAGGCTTATCTGATCTCTCTATTCCTATTTCCCGGCCGCAGGAGCAGCCAGCCGGCACAGACGTTCGGAGGTGGGCAGGCCGGGAGTGCCAGGAGAAGAGGAGGCAGCAGGCAGTGGGGGGCTGGCACACTGAAGACGGTCAGATACACATAAAAAAATGAAAAGCAACTACTGAGAAGTGCTGGTGAAGAAGCACTTGGGCCCTGGTCTCCTGTCTCTAAGTGGAATAACCTGGGTCGCTTTTGGCCTGTGATCAGAGAGCTCAGCCCCCGCGATCTGAAAAGTTACCCCTGAGCATCTCTTCCTCCATTGCCTCAGGGCAGCCAGTGGCCAGTCTAAGGGGAGGCCAGCTGGAAGGATGGAGGGAAGGAAGGAAAGGAAGAGGGAGGGACAAAGGGAGTATTCTGAGCCCTGCTGGTGGATAAGCCTCCCCGGAACAGGGAGGCGTCGCCCCGTCCCCAGACTGCAGAAAGGCCGTGGTACAGTGGCAGGCATGTGGCCACCTGCTCTCTACATCTGAGCCCTCTTCCCAGATGGATGCTCACTCCATTTCCCAGGTCCTGTCTAGCTGGGACCACGAGAGGAGAGGCAGTGAGGTGTCACCCCCAGGCTGGGAAGGTAAGAATGGGTGGACTCCTCCTCCACCGGCACCAGTCCCACCACTGACCTCCAGGGATCGTGATGTGAGGAGGAAACAGACATTTACCTCGTCAGCTAACAGGTTTGGAGTCAGCTGCTACGGCAATTAGCGGACACCGGCCAAATCAGACACTGTCACCGGAGGTGTCCATCTGTCCTCGAGCTGTGCCCACCCCGGTGAGGCTCAGAGCAGGAGGTAGGGAAGGCAAGGCCGGGCTGGAGACGGCGCCGAGAGTGTCTGTCACACAGAAACCCCCATTAGGGCAGAGAGGACAGAACGGGGCTGCAGGAGCTTGGGGCAGGGCAGCTGCCTTGCCCACAAGCAGGAGGGTCTGAGCCGCTGCGGGAGGCAGGATATGGGTTCAGCTTCTCCAAGCAGACCCCCAGGCTGCAGCCTTGAAGGAGGAGGGGAAAGAAGGACGCATCTGCTGAGTACCCACTACTCACCCAGCACTGCACCAGGCACTGGACACGTGTCATCTCACTCCCGACTGAAGCTCCTACAAGCGGGGTCTTACTCATTCCCATTTTACAGAGCAGTTGACTGCCCAAGGCTTTCTGGGACAGAGCATCTTACGTGCAGCAGCTCCAATTCCTACTCAATAACCTCTTTCTGCTTAGAGGGCCAGAGGTTGGACCCCATCGACCTCAAATGAAGACAGGGACACAGTCTTTGAGACCACCCAGCACACACCACTGCACCTACCTCCGGGCAGGAATCCTGTCTGCCGGCCCCCTGTGCAGAGCACCGAGGCTCAGATAGGAGGACCCAGCCCCAGCCCTCAACGTCCAGGAAAAGGAGGGACACACACCCAAGAGAAAACCCCAATTTACCATGGAAACAGTAAGGCAGAGGTGTGTTTCTGCCTCCCCACCTCGCATTCACTATGTTCAGTTTGGAGCTCACCTCTGCCACCTCTCCTGTTTGGTACCCCACATACAGACCCATTTATATCCTGCTCAGACAGCCCTCTCTGCACCAATGCTGGCCCCTAAGCACCCTTTGGTGTCTGAAGATTAAATGCGCCCCACCTCCTACTCCACCCTGTTTCCAGCCAGGCTACCTGTTCTCTTCTGCTCCTCGGCCTCTGCTCAGCCTCCTATTTGCCCTAAAACACAGTTGTGTGAGAAGAGAGGCCAGATGGGTGGAAGACTCCTGGGGGACCACATCACTGTCCCCAGTCACAAGGACCCACCACGGACAGGTCACACATCAGAAGCCAAGACATGCCCCACACCTTCTGCTACTGCCTGTCAGGCTTAGGCCACCAGGGACTTCTCATCTCATTACCCAGAGTTGAACACAAGTTTCTCACCTGTGGAGTGATGTTCGAAGCAAAGTAAAATCTACCACAGTGGTTTGGGAATCATCCAGAAATGTGAGATGGTCATCTGGGGGTACATCCTGTGCCTGGTTATGCCTTTCCTTTCCACAGCCTTCCTCCCATGTGGCCCCTTGGCAGAGTCAGGGGCACAGACAGCCCCACAAGCTCAGGTGAGCCAGCAGTGGGGCACAGAGGGACACTTGAGGGATACCTGTTTGAGGAGTAGATGGATGGGAGCTCAGCCCTGGGACCTTGAGAGGTATCTGTGAACCAGGCTAGATGTGAAGGCAAGCCCCCGGCTGTCACTCTGCCCTCCCATCCTCTGCTAGGTGGTGGGGTCTTAGACTTGGTCCCCACTATAGGGATGACCACTTGGCCCCCAGAATCAACTGCACCCACTGTTATGGTAGAGGTGGCTTGCATCTCCAGAGTGTGGGCCAGTTCTGGACAGCATCTCATGTGCAGCGGCTCCAATTCCTACTCAATAACCTTTTACTGGAGACGTCAGAGGGCAGGAGGGTGGACCCCATCAACCCCATTAGAAGGCTAAGGCGACTTTCCAAGGTTATGGCAGCCAGTCCTCTGCCTCTAGTACCACACCTCTGCTGCTGAAGCACATCTTCAGTGTGAGGCCAAGGAGGGGCCCTGCATGGACCCTCCACCATGACGGGAAACGAGTGCCACCCAGTACAACTAGAACCCACCACACACATCCACCTCCAGCTCCAGTGCTCTTTCTAGCTGAGTCATGAGCCACACTGGCCATAAGTCCAGGAAGAGAGCACCAGGGCGTCCAGCCTTTAAGGGAGGAAAGTACTGTGCAAACTCCAGAGCGGCCGGATGGACGTTCCACACTGAGGACAGCAAGTGCGGGAGCGCGCTCTCCAGCACCCCCAGTTCCCAGGGCCACAGAGAGAGAGGGCGAGGCAGACTGAGACCCTCCAACTTCATTTTAAAACTTTTTTATTTATATAAGTAGGCAGCCAGCCCACAGGCTAGAGTTTGAAGATTTGATTTTTTTAAATTGCATTAAAATATTTATCTTGGTTCCTGAGTTTTTGATGCCTCTTTAAATTTTGCACACCGCACTCCTCTGATCCTAGCCCCAGTACTGTGCTGCCCTTCCCCTACAAACATGAATCCTGGTCTAGCAAGAAGAAATCCTGCAGACAGGATGGGAAAGGGAGTGAGCCACAGGCTCTCTCCTTACTTCCCTGGGCTGCGGGATCTTCACCCTGATGCACTCACTGGGGGTTACTGACACGGGAAGCCCTGCGGCTGTGATTCCTGGTCGTGATGTCAGCTACTTAACCTCACCCCAGCACACACACCTGTGTATCAACTTTCCAGAGACAACTGGAGCCAACAGGACAGAACCACACATCAGCAATGTAAGGTCCACACAAGGTCTTAGTCAGCAGGGTAAAGACTTAGGGATCAGCTTGCTGGAGGAGGTGGCCCGGAGGTCTGCACTAAACAAAAAGAGACATTCTGAAGAAGTGACAGTCCTAACTGCTAAACAGCTTGCCTCATTTATCTTTCACCACCATCTGAAGAGGTAAGGGGTGCCATCCCCACTTACCAGATGAGCACACCAGGCTTAGCGAGGTGACTAGCCCAGGGTCAGAGATGGAACTCCAATTCAGGCTTGTCTGACTACAGCATTCTCCTAAAGTGCTCCAGAAAACAAAGCAAAATAATTCCATCTGTTAAGAAAGCAATTCGGGGGGAAAAAAAAACCTGAGAAAAAAGAGATTAAGGACCAGGTGCAGAAGGAACAGCGGCTCCATCACTTACCTGTTACTGAATTGGGCTGAGTCTCAACTCCCAACCTCCTCTGTCCCTCAAAAAATATGTGCTGATAAATAAACATAGTAAAATACTCAACAATTGTTGAAACTGGGTGGTCAGCTATGGATGTTCACTGCACTATGATTTTTCTTTACTTTCAGAAATATTCATAATAAATTGGGAAAAAATAAAATGTCCACAGGTCAAAACTGATATATGACCCCATCAAAAAAAAGTCCCTGGCATGGAAATAGCTGAATTAAAAATAGCGACATCAGACAGCTGCAGCAACCCTCTCGTGGCGTTGTGAGAATATAAATTGGTTCAGCCTTTTTGGAGGGTAACTTGCAACATCCATCAAACTTTTAAACAAGACACATTTTATAAAAACTCTTTATTTTCAAATAATAGCAATTACACAAGAAAGTGTCATGAATAGACTCCCATGTAGCCTGACTCTGAGATACCAATTTTTAATGTTTTGCCACATTTGTTTTTTATTCTCTCTACGCATGTATTTTAGAGTCTGAGAATATAATTGATTCCATATATGCTTTTGCATTACGTATACATTTATTATAGGACACCACGCACTCGTTTGCTTGTTTTCTTCCCGAGTCCTCTGAGAACAAGGTGCATACATGAAGAGAAAAAGGAGATTCTCTTCAATGTGCACATATATGCTAAGTCGCTCAGTCGTGTCCAACCTTTTGCAGCCCTATGGACCACAGCCCGCCAGGCTCCTCTGTCCATGGGATTCACCAGGCAAGAACACTGGAGTGGGTTGCCATGCCCTCCCCCAGGGGATTGTCCCGCTCCAGGGACTGAACCCGTGACTCCTGCAGCTCCTGCATCGCAGGCAGGTTCTCTACCACTAAGCCACTGGGGAAGCCCGCCTGACCACAATACAGCTGCTAAATTTGGAAACTTTAACACCGTGATGACATTTTTATCTAATGAGACCCTTTCCCTTAATTTGGGGAGTTCATCGTCAATTGTCCAAATGCCATGATTTAGAACAACTTCTTTGCCAGGGTGTAGTAAAGGACCATGTGTTAGATTTACTTGGCATGTCTCTTTGGTCTTCAGCAATCTGGAGAAATTCCTTTTTTAAAAAATGCTCAAACAATTATTTGTTAAATTGTTTAAAGAGGTCACTTCCCTGATGCAAAAGCCTTAAAGCCTAGGGCGTGGGTTGAGGCAAATCTGAATTCAGTCCTTTCGAGGCAGGGCCTGAGATTCTGCATTTCCCAGGTAAGGCCCATGCTCTGGCCCGCATACCACTTGCTGAGTATGAGGTCAGAGAAGGCAGCTGTGAGAACTGCTCCAGGCCATTGCAGAAAGCATCCTGGATTCCCCGAGATGAAGCCATGTTGGCAGTGTCAGCTAGGCCCTGGGATTCGGGGTGTAGCATAGATGGGAAGCCCTTCCCCACAGGAACATCTCCTGGGCTTTCTGGAGCCAGGAGAGCCAAGACAGAGGGGCACAAGTCACAGCAATGGGCTTCTCTGAGGTTCTCCAGTCCAGATGATTTTGGCCCAGGGAAGGGCAAGCCTGCTAGAAGGGAGTCCTATATATAAATGCCTGCTTCTTCTACAAGCGCAAACCCTTAGTTTCCTTCAAGGGGTCTCCCTCCTTAAGGAAGCAATCCTGGTTACCCTGGCCACTCCATCTCTCCGTCCTCTGACCTCCAACAGCACCAGTCACCTGGCTGAGCCACTGAGCACTCACTTGGCTGTACTGCTGCTCCACGTACTTGCCTTGCCTTTCCCCGTGCTATGCCTCCACCTCAGCCACTTCTGCCGTGACATGCACCCCACCACTTTCCATCTCCACATGTTCAAGGTACAGTTTACCCCTAGGCTTCCTGTAATACAGGTCCTTTCGATGGTGGCTCCTTGTCTGAACCATGTTTGGTCTCTCCATCCAGCCCCAGATGTGTCGGTCTTGTCTTCACAATTCGATCTGGGTTCCTATGCTGCTGTTGCTTTGAGTCTAGTTTTATGCCATGGTGGCACCAGCAGCAGCCTCTCCCTGAGTGACCCTGAGCAGTGTGATAGGGACACAGTCCATCGACCACTCATCTATCCATCGTTTACGAAGTTCCTCCCTTGTGCCAGGTCCTGGGCTGGATTCTGGGGGACCCTCAGAGACCCTCACCCTGCCCAGAGTCAGAAATGATTCAGGGTCAGTTGCACCCTTGCTCATGGGCATGAGAGGTGCTTGTGAGATGTGACACGGGGCCCAGCCGTGCCTGTCGATTCTTGATGACACCACGGCAGGCCTCTACATCTTTGTCGTGTGTCACCGCCCCCACGATTACTGTGATGACTCATCATCATCACGCAAATAACAGCAAACGCGGCTGAAGCGCCTGCATCATCCCTGGTGTTGAGACGCCTGAGGAACCCTGCATCTGTCATCCACAGTTCAGAAAGGAGCCAAAGTCACGACCTATGGCTTGAATGCAGCACAAACCAGCAGCTCTGGGAAGCCTCTCAAGAGCCGGACCAGGAGAGAGGTGATGGACCGCCTGGGTGCCTTATCGCTGGGCCCAGCCTGAGAGCAGGTGTCCTGAGCAGCGCCACACCAGCCTCCAGAGGACAGCCTGTGACGAGGCATCACACCTTGCCCCATAGGAAGGAAACTCCAAAAGATGCCTGTAATAAGACCACCCTGGAGAAGCAGGATACTTGGGGGTCTCCGCCTGATTTCTACCGCCACCACCACAGAGGCCCAGGTCCTTCTACAATGCTGGTCAGGGGCAGGGCATGGACCCTCCCTTCAGAGACAGGCGTGGCACTTACAGACGATACACAGGAAGTAAGCACAGGGAGACACAATCCCGGGTCACCTGAACTGTGGTCTCCTGCAGACGCTCACACATTCTCACGGCAGGGACCACTCTCCAAGGTTCTGGCTCTGATCTAGGAATGCATGGCTTCCCTGATAACTGACAGCCATCCTTGTCGAGAAGGTCATGGACCCCTGCCCCACCTCCGGGAATGAGACCCAGCAGGTACCAACCTTCTCTGCATACCACAGCAAGCACAGTGGTCAGGTGAGAGCTGGGGAGAAGCTCCCCTGGAACCTTCAATCAACCATACCCATGGAAAAACAGAAAACCCAATCACACACACACACACACACACACACACACAAAACAGACTAAAGGTCTGAACTCATTTCATCAAAGAGTATGTATGCATGGCCAAGAAGCATGTGACAAGTACAACATTAATAAACAATGCAAATGAGAACCATGGGATGCTGTCATATACTCCCCACAACGGTTAAAACTTAAAAGATTGGCAATAACAGCTGCTGATGAGGCTGCTGGTGAGGAACTCTCATACGCAGCTGACGGAACGCAGAACGCCTGAAAAACACAGTGGCAGTGTCTTATAAAGATAAATTCACACTTATCATATCATCCAGCAACTCCACACTCAGGTATTTACACAAGAGAAACAAAAACCTATTTTTCATCTTGTGTCTTCACAAAGACACATAATCCGTGGTCCAGGGGAGGACCTCCTAGACCAGTAGCTTTATTCATAAAAGCCAAAAACTAGAAACTAGAAGAAGACAGAGATCAACTATTAAATGCATAAACCAAGTATATGTGTGTATATATATATATATACACACACACACACATATATATACACATACACACACACATACGTAGATGTCCATGGGGTCACAAAGAACCGGACATGACTGAGTGACTAGGCACAGCACATATATGTATATTCATTCGATTGAACACTACTCAGCAATACAAAGGAAGGAACCACAGATCTGGGACCACAGGGATGAATCTGAAATGCAAGCACTGAGTGAAAGAAGCCACACAGAAAAAGACAACATATTCCGTAACTCCATTTGTATGAACTTCTAGAAAAGGCAAAACTGTAAAGGCAGAAATCAGCTCAGTGCTTGCCAAAGGCCAAGGAGAGAGGGACAGAGGCAAGGGACGGCAGAAGGGCACAGCAGGGTGACGAAAATGCTCTATACCATGTTTGTATGGGGGCTACGTGCCCACATTCATCAGTCAAGCCTCACTTAAACTTGGTGAATGTTACTGTGTGGAAATCATATCTCAAGAAAGCTTATTTATTTAAAAAAAAAAAAAATGGACCCAAACTCAAGAAACCATTTTCAAATCTGGGGAATTTGGGACTGATATTCACTAAGCGTAGGCTGGCACAGCCATGCTTGTTAAAATACTGAAAGCCTTCCACACTTACTGGTAAATCACCACTGCTCGAGGTTTCCAGTTACCCTTCTGTTCCCAGGCCTTCACTGGGCCCCTCAGACCACCCCAGGACCTGACAACTCAAGGTAACACCAGACAGCAGGGCATCTCCCAGGCCAGCTAAGGTGGACACCATTCTGACTGGCCGGTGCCACTCCTGATGAAAGTTATGTGGAAAAACAAAAGATGTCAAGTTGTACTCTAACTCAGCAGAAGGCTGACTAATTTCCTGCCAGGCTTATTTTCTTTAGGTCGTGCTTTCTGAACAGGGGTACCAAGTGATTCCTGGGGGAAGGTGCAGAATGAAAAATCTTAGCCATTACAATCATCAGTGGCCGCTCAAAGGGCATCAATACATAAAGAGATGGACAGTCTCTCCAGGTATGAATATTTCACAGGGTATGGTACTAGGTGATCGGGAAAGATTATCTACAAAGGCTTCTGGGGAGTGAGGAGTGGGAGGACAATGAGAGTAAGGCTGAGAAACACTGGTTCAGATGCAGAACAGAGACTGCCCGGACACCACAGAGGCAGCCCCAGTGCTTGCATGGAACTCCTATCTGATGGGTTTCCCTATGCAATGAGTGCCCATCCTTGGCACAGTGAGGCAGTGTCCTGAGTCAGAGGATATGTCCCATCATGACAAAGCCAGTCACTCATTCTCCATCCTCTGAAAGGCTTTAAACCAACACAACTCAGCAAACTCTCCCTAGAACTCTGGCAGCCAGCAGCCAGCCTAGCCCATCAGGATGGCCTCAACCACGACCACACACAAAGCTCTACAAGGAGCCAAGCACAAACCCAAGGATTCCCACCCCTTTCCTCTGGACAGATTTGCTTCTGGAGCCCCTAATGGCAGAATTGCATGCAGCACTTAGGGGGCTTTCTGCGGCATGAAATGATGAAGACCACCTCCAAGTGAGCAGAAATTAAGTGCAGTCTCTGAGTCCTGCTTCGTCAGGCTCAGCTGAGCCTCAGATCCCCTGTACAAGGCTGGCTTGTGCACTTAGACGTTATGACAATACTATAATTGTTCTTTCAGTCTTTCCCGGATATTTAATAACAACGTGAAGTGGGAGTCGCAAAGGTCAGCCCTGCTGTAGAACGAGCTTTGTTCTCATTGTCCTTTTCTGAATAGCATCTTCCATTTGCCAGCTGTTCCGTGCCAGTGAGCCCTGGTGGTGGAGGCCTGGTGCTGCTAAAAAGGTAGTACCACTGACTAGCGTGGAATATTCTGATTTGCTCACCAGTCCCCGGGCCACAGTCTAACCACGTTATCTGCATAAATACACACACGAGCGCACAGATGCACAGACACACCAACACACGTGCACAAAGGGCTTCCCTTCACTCCTCCAGCACGACCCACAGCTGCAAGCCCAGGAATGGAAAGAATGCCAGCCACCAAGATCAGAGAAAGGAGGTGATGTACACATGTAGCATACTCGTTTGGACAGAACAATGGCTCTTTACTCTTTCTGGTTAGGTGAGAAACAAAAAGCTCCTAGGATTTCAGAAGAGTCACATATCTATGTTTTGGTTTCTTATATTTCTTTTTCTATTCTTTCTTTCAGTTTATTCCTGAAGCTCGCAATAGTTGGCAAATGGGAGCCGCTCTTACGGTCTGTGACAGCAGTGCCCCGAGCTCCCACCACGCCACCCTGGCATGTCCAGATTCCTGTCCCATCCTGTCATTTCACCTCTCTGAGCCTCAGCAGCCGGGTCTACAAAATGGAGCAAACCCACTGTCTGTCTGAAGACAGGACACTTATCCAACGTTAAGATCTGTGACTCTCTTCCTGAAGACCCACGTCAGAGGGCAGTTTTCAGGAACGTACGGACTACTGGGAGCCTTTCAAGAACCAGGGTCTTCTTAGAGGTCTGCATGTCAGATGGGGTAAAAGGGGAATTGAATCGTAATTCAGAACCCATGCAGTGTTGTCGAATGTCTCTTGCGTCTGGGCAGGGCTCGGTTTGGGACCTCAGGTACCATAAAAGAGGGAGATGTAGCCCCAGCAGTCTGTGTCAGAGAGCAGCTTTGTACCTAATCCAGAGAGCATGATAGTTGCTAAGGAACCATTGAGATGCAAATGAACTGGCAAATACTTAGCAGCAAGATATCAGAAAAGGGTGGGGAGGGGACGCCTTGAACAAGTTAGTCAGGTGAGTGAAAGGAAAATTACTTTCTTCTGATTGGAAAAAGAAAACCACGGGTTTTCCTGTGGAGCGGCAGCACTGTTCTACTGCATTTAAAAAGGAAAAAAAAAAACAAAAAACTGTTCTTGTTCTGCTTGGCTGAGAGTGGAGGAAAGTTAGAGCTAAGAGCAAGGAACCTGCAAGGGCAAATGGAGTCTTCCTCTGGTGACCTCTAAGCAGATTTCAGATACCTCTCCCCCAAAAGAGAAAGCAACATCTAAGGTGTGACGAAAGGAGTCTGCAAAGGACACTGAAGACCGGCCATCTTTATGCAAGTCTCAAAACCTAGACAAAAAGTACACAGAAAACCAAATGTGCTACTGACACAAAATGGAAATTTCTGGTGAGACTAAGCCATGATTGAGAGTGGGGGAAAGTAAGGGGAAATGGGCCATCTCACCAGGTACGTATGAGTTCGCATTTCTCTCCCCCCAGCTCTGGGGATGGGTAATGTGCCCCACAGCTGGCCGAGTGCATTTCAATGTGCTGGTGACAGAGCCTGGTTCATGGAGAGACTTCGGGCCCAAGGGAGCTGCGGAGGCAAAGCTTCCAGGGCCTCTGCTAGAGCCGCTGGGAGTGAGAATCCAGAGGACATGAGTTTGAGCTGCCAGCAGCCACGTGAGTATCTAGCGGGAGAGCTGCTGGAGGGTAAAGTCAAGGTAAATGGCTGAGCTGATCACTCTCCATAGGTCCTCCAGGCCCATTCTCCAGCTCGTTTTGCACTCTTCTGAGGCTCAGGAGACTGACTTCCATGGACCAGGCCACCTTGTCCTCTGTCTTCTTGTTGGGCTCACCCAACAGGAGGTCCTGGCAGGTGACGAGAAAGTGGAGGAGAAAGAGTCCCAGGACTAGGTCACCCCTCTCTGTGCCCATGCACTCCTCTGTCTAGAACTACAGCTCCTGCCCCCAGGGCCCTCTCCTAGTACAGCCCCGACCAAGCCCTGATGGCACCTCCCATTGCCACTTCTGGCCCTAGGGAGCTATCGCTTCCCACTATTGCCAGGTCCTGGGTACACCCAATCCTGTTTGGTTCCCTTGCTGTCCTCTGCTTAGCTGCTTAGTCATGTCCGACTCTTTGTTGTCCCCATGGACTGTAGCCCACCAGGCTCCTCTGTCCATAGGGATTCTCCAGGCAAGAATATTGGAGTGGGTTGCCATGCCCTCCTCCAGGGAATCTTCCCAACCCAGGGATCGAATCCAGGTCTCCTGCATTGCAGGCGGACTCTTTACTAGCTGAGCCATCAGGAAAGCTCAAGAATACTGGAGTGGGTAGCCTATCCCTTCTCCAGGGGATCTTCCTGACCCAGGAACCGAATCAGGGTCTCCCGTATTGCAGGTGGCTTCTTCACCAGCTGAGCTACCAGGGGAAGCCCATTTAATTCCCTTAACTCTGGTCACATCTCTGGAAAAGAGTCTCTTCAATGAACTCTCCTCAACTAACCCTTTGAGAATACCATCTGTGTTCTGCCCAGAACCTGGCTGACACAAACACAAAGCTAAGGAATGAAGAAAGGAAGACTGATGCCTCATACAGCCTTGGTGCCCCGGATACAGTCACAACCTAAGTTCCAAAACATCCAAGAAAACAAAGGCCAGCAATCACTCCTTAACCTTTGCTCTCCTCCAGTTTAAGCTGTACATCCGCCTCTCCAACTGAAGACATGGCTAACGAAACAGGTGAAGCCCTTCATGGAGAGCTCTAGTGGTCCACCCCCATGAAAAGGAAGACAGGAGCGATGATCAGCTTCGGTTTCTCATCCCGACCCACTCCCATTTCTGTCTGACGGATGTCTACCTGTCCCCCAAGGAGGACGTGTCTCCATCTGTCTCTTACACACACAGTCCTGCCTCAAATCCTTCCCACTGGAAGTACGATCCTCTCCTTCGGTTTCTCCTAGCAGCTGATGTGTAACTGTTACACCACAGCTAGCAGACTCCATCACACCTCCCGTGACAGCCTGTAGTCTGCACAGCTCCGTCTCCCCCACCAAAGTGTTAATCAGTGAGCTCCTGGAAAGAAAGCCTGTGTCTTCTTGAACTTCCTGTTTTCAGCTTCAAGTACATTTCTCACGCAGATGCTCAGTAAATGTGCTTTGTCTCAGTATTTATGAACCTGGCAGCAGCTCCCAAGCTGTCAGTTCTGTCCTGCAGCTCCCATTCCCCATTTGCCTCTTGTAGAATTTGGACTCTCACCGCTGGGAGCAGCTTGGCCCTCCTTGGACACTCTGGGATGGGGCTATATCATCCCTCAAGGCTTGGGCTCAGCCTGGCTGGAAAGAACTGCATAATCAAGCCAAAACCCATCTCCCATGCAGAGTAAAGCCTAGCCTGCTTGGCAAGACCACCCTTCATGTATTCACAGAGAGGCCTTCCCTCCACTACCCTCTCCTCTCTTTCTCAATTGCCCAAGCCCGCATCCATCACACCACCCTTCATAGTACTTTCCTGAAATTATGCTCTCCGTTATTTTTCTTCTTAACGACCATCTGCCCCACCACCAGGATGCCCCCAAGGGCTGTGTTCCCCTTCATCACTCCCTGTTTTGTGCATACTGCCTGGCACATAGTAGGAAACTGACAAATAGCTGATAGAAGTTGAATGACTGAGACATTTCTTCTCCCTGTCCCTAACCTCCCTCAAGCTCTCTCTGCTGCTGCTGCTAAGTCGCTTCAGTCGTGTCCGACTCTGTGCAACCACAGACATCAGCCCACCAGGGTCCTCTGTCCATTGGATTTTCTAGGCAAGAGTACTGGAGTGGGGTGCCACTGCCTTCTCCACCAGTTCTCTCTAGTCTTCTCTAAACCATTTTTCTTTCACTACTTCTCCTAGGATATTTTAGCTATCAATTGCTACACAACAGACCAATCCAAAACCCAGTCATTTTAAACATGACAAGATCTATTTTGTTCACAAATCTATAATTTGGACAGGGCTCAATGAGGAAAGCCTGTCTCTTCCCACTCAGAGTCAGCAGGAGTGACTGGAAAGATGGGGGCTGCAACCATCTGAACACTCCCCTGCTCAGAAGTTTGGCATGTTATGCAGGCAGTAGGCTGCAATATGAGCTAGGGCTGTGGCCAGAACATCTGCAAGTGGTCCCTCTAAGCTGCTTGGGGTTCCTCACAATATGGCAGCTGAGTCACAAGGGCAAGCATCCGTCGTGTAAGAGAGAGCCAAAGAACAGCTGCAATATCATCTCTGAACTCACCTCCAAAGTCATGCAAGATCCCTTCTGCCATAGTCTATTCATTAGAGTCAGAAGGCCAACCCATATTTAAAAAGGATAAGAATTAGGTTTCATATTTTGATGAAAAGAGTAGAAAAATTTGCAGACATTTTAAACTCCCACAAAGGACATGATTTCAGGGGTTTCTGTATGTGTTCTGCTGATTTTCCCTTCTTTGTATTCATTAATACAACATATATTTATTGCTGTCACCTATGTGCCATATGGTGGGGAAACCATGACAGTTAAGCTGGAGCCCCACCCTGCAGGGGCTCACAGAGCTATGGGGTACCCAGACAAATCAACATACAATTATGGACCAGTGTGGACTGGGCTCCCACTGAGGGAAGCAGAGATAGGTGTGGGAACCAGCTGGCTACCTCATCCAGCCCGGGGCTGGGCTGAAGGCTTCCCAGAGGAGGTGAATTGTAGCAAATTCAAAAGAAAAACTTAAAGTTAGCCAAGAAAAGATCAGTGACAAACACAACACAGACACACCAAGCAGGTAGAGACTCAGAGGTGCGCAGAAGGCTCAGTTAGGTCTCTACGCATATGGGGGGAAAGAAACGGGGGACGCCAAGGTGTGTGTGACTTCCCTGGTGGTGCAGATGTACAGCATCTGCCTACAATGCGGGAGACCTGGGTTCGATCCCTGAGTCAGGGAAGATCCCCTGGAGAAGGAAATGGCAACCCACTCCAGTACTCTTGCCTGGAAAATCCCGTGGACAGAGGATCCTGGTAGGATCCATGGGGTCGCTAAGAGTCGGACACGACTGAGTGACTTCACTTTCACTTTCACAAGGTGTGTGTGCCTGTGCCAGCATGGAGCAGGGAAGACGGAGCAGCAGGCCATGATGCCAGCGGGGAAAAGTGGGGAAAGGAGGACCCAGACTGTAAAAGGTCTCACATCATGAAGGTGCTGGAAGAGACTCTCTCATATCCCAGCCAGGATAAACCCAAACAGCATGGTATGTGATCTGACACCCAAACTATGGTCTGACAGTGCCCAACATGGGCCACTGGGTGCCTGCCCACAACTCAGTGAATGTTCTAATACTAAGACTCTCTTGCTCGCCCTGAAGCTTACAGCCTGCCCCCATACCTCCAGTTCACCTGGACTACCTGGATGCACTGCCGAAGGGCTGAGAGCATTCCCAGATGGGCCACCCTCCAGCCCCTCCCAGAGAGGTTCCTCTCCTCGTTTTCACTCTTCCAAGCTCACCACCCGGCTCAAGCCTCAGCATCAATGAGAAAGCCAAGGGCAAAGGTCCCACCTTGATGTGCTGGAAAAAAGGTGAGAGGAAAACAACAGAACAATTAACTGCAGGGCCCAGCTGCCTCTCACAGATAAGGCATTTTCTCTGTCACCCCTGTCGATGAAGCTGCCTGCTATTATTCCCAGTCCTTCTGCTCAGCCCTGTCCACAGGCGCGGCCCCAGGGGGACCAAGCACTGGCCAATGAGACTAGGACGCTCAGGGGTTTCTCTCCCCGCTCCTCCTACACATCCATCTATGCTCAAACCTGATGCTAAACCCCTGTGTCCCCCCTGATGTGAGTCTGCACCTGTCCAGATGGGCAGGAGCTGCCAGAGCTCTGGAAGTAACACGGCCCCAAGCAGGGTGGGGTGCACAGGACAGAAATCAGGGCGGCTCCCGAAGGAGAACTCGGGCAGCTGGCCCTCCGTCTAGAAGGCAGGCCTGTGGTGGGAGCTCCAGGAGGCCCACAGCAACCCAGTCCCCCGACACACCCCCACCACCACAGCCCGGCACAGATGCCAAGCAGCCACCATCTAAGCAGCACATCAAAGACGTGAGCCAGACGGATACACAGCAAAAAGAAGACCAATAATGACCACAGCAGGGGTCTGACTGGTGGGAGAACATGGAAAAGGCCATGTACAAACAAGAAAATGCAAACGGAGAAGGGAAACGGCTTTCCTCTAGCTGGAGCACAGGTTGGGCAGGTCCAGAGAGCAAGAAGAAAGCCTGGCCACAGGGACCAGGATACTCTCCGGTACTTTGGACATGACCCGGCAGGACAGTGAATAAATAGCTGGTGCTTAATAAGTGCTCCCTGCTTTCATTCATGATTAAGCAATGCTCTATGGAAAAGGCACTGAACTTGGAGGCAGTGGCCTGAAGGGCTGGCCAACTTCAACTGTTAAAACCTCAGTTTGAATCTTAGTTCTTGTGTCTGTAACTTAACCTCTCAAAGCCTCGGCTTCCTCATCTGTAAAACGGGACAACAGATGCTTAAGAGTATGGGATCAATCAGCACATGATAAATGGAAAACCAAAAGCTTAGTCCAGTCCTGGCTCTAGTGCTGTTAGGCTGTAGGACTTCTAGAAAGTCTCTTCCCATCCCTAAAATCTGCCTCCAGACCCACTCCCAACATGCCAGGGAACAAGCCCTGTGGGCTCCCACGTGCTGTAGCGGCGCCTGGATCAGTTCCAGGGACCTCAGACAGGAGTGCTAGGCTAGGCCTGGGGCCCCCTGCTCCCTCACTTGCCCCTCCCCTCCTGGCTACCTGCCTCTGTCCATTTCTCTGCTCATTATCACCTCCACAGGGTGGGGGGAATAGAGAAGCAGGGCAAGGAGGTTAAATTCAAATCCGTCATTTGGTCACTTGCTGCTAGGAAGCAGGTGGAGTGAGAGGAGAGACTAGGGTCTCAGGTGCAACCTGCGGGCAGAAATGAGCCCTGGTAATTCTCAGGAAATTTCCTATATGTTTCCACGTTGGCCCAGCTCTGCTACTGAGAACTCTGGGAACCTTCAGCAGCTGCTAATCATGTTGTCTGTGGGCGCTGGGGCTTCCCTGCCCTGGAGGAACGCCTCTGCTGGGGAGGGAGTGAGAGGGCCTTTTTCACCACGTCTTCAATGTCTCTAGTAGCTGAGCATCCTGAAGACTCCATCATGGGGGTCGTTACAATATAGCAAAGGGCCCCAGATTTTCAGCTCTGAGGCTGAGTAATACTTCATACTGCCGGAGGATCAAGAGAGCAAGTGAGTAAGACACTCTTCTGAGGCTGTGGAAATGACACCTTCTTTTTCACAAGTCTAGTGGCAAGCGTAAAGCCAAATTTCACTGAGAGGCACCCGGCAGATGATGCTACATGGGACCAGTGGAGACCGTGGTCCCAGTGCTGGACCAGGCCAACAGGAAGTCCCAGGAGCAAAGTCTCCTTGTGGAGGCACCAGGCTAAGGCTCTTCCTGATGTCAGCCAAGCTCACCCTCACTCACCTTTGAGCTGCGGTTGCAGAACCCTCGCCAGCCTATGAGGATCCACAGCCCACCCACAGCTGGTCAGGGGGTCACCATGCCCCAGACTTCAAATTACCTACTACTGTCATCTCAAACCTCCTAATTCTACCACTGCTTCTACCCTGGGGTTTGCTCCCACCCCAAGCCCTTTCTAACCGCTCCATCACGATGGCCCTTCCTCTAGTCTTTCAATAGTGAGAAAACTGGGACACAGAGAGGGAGAGAGTGAACTAGACATCCAGTTGCTTCTTGTGTCTTAGGTCAGATGGAAAGCAGGTTTCCATTAGCAAAGAAGAATCAAGTCCACCATCCTCCAGGGCCCCCAGCACAGCATGATCCCATCTCTTAACCCCCAGAAGAGTCATCAACAAAAGTTAGTGAGGCAACTCAGATGTCAGGCGTCAGGGGCCTTTGATGGAGCAGATGGCCTTGACCTGGTCACTCAATGCCCCCCTCTGAGCACAAACACACACCTGGGGGCCCTGATTTATCACTGCAATTTAAACAGAATCTACAGAAGGGACTGAGAAATTTCTCAGCAAAATTGTACTTTGAAATACGGAATCTCTCCCAGGGTGTTACTTTATTATTATAGTAATTTCCTCAGAAGGGCAGGCATCCAATGCTCTGTTTCTGCACCACCTTTGGAGACATGGAAATCTAACGGAAATATTCAGGTTGCTTTAGTGGCTAATGCGGAAGAGAGAGACATAAAGGGAGCTCTTCCAAGAAATTCGGACTCCTGGAATCCAGGTGTAGGGATTGTTCTAGAAGACTGGGGGAGGGGATGAGGTAACGGTCCAGTGTGCTCCCTCCACTGCCCCCAAGATGCCTAGGGAACCCAGGCCCATCTCCGTGAGGGGCCTTGTCTGCAATTGTTTCTTCCTTAGGAGAGCTGGCCAGGGCAAGAGGAGGAACAGAGATGCTCCCTGTCTGCAATTGTTTCTTCCTTAGGAGAGCTGGCCAGGGCAAGAGGAGGAACAGAGATGCTCCCAGTCCTGCTACTAAATTCCTCATCAGAAGCCATGCCACGGTGCAGATCCCCAGCTCTGCACCTGCATGTGTGCAGGGTGGGGCAGGTGGATCATGGTTAAAGGGGGGCAGGAAACCTGCTCCAGCTGAAGTGTCGAGACTATCTGAACATTTCAACATCTCTTCTCCTGTGACCATGGAAACCTAGAGTCTCCAGTAATCAACAGAGTACCCAATGACCAGTGGCTGAATCAGCATTAGAATGTTTCCCATCCGTGAATTCAGGCAGATCTGAACCTTTCTCCTCGTAAAGTTCACAAAAGTGGTAAAGTGAGGTGGAGTGGTTAAGAACGTTGACTACCTGGGTTCAGATGCAAACCTCTTACCAGTTTTGTGACCTTATCAAATTATTGAACCACCCTGTACCTCAATCTTCTCATCTGAAAAATGGGAGAGCAAGGTTGATAATAATACCAATCCAACAGGGTTGTCTAAAAAATAAGCAAATTAATTTATATAAAGTACCTAGAATAACACCGAGCATTAAGTATGAGCTATTATCAGCAGTTTCCAAATATACCAGTGCCAGGCTGTCTGCATCTTCATCACTGGGGACCTTTATAATTGATAAAAATGAAGATGCCCAGGCTGTTCAGCAAGGGCAAAGTGGAGCAACACCTGCCCAGGATTTGTTACTGTAGCTATTTTAGAGTAATTCCCCTGGGCAGAGTTTCCAGGATGCAGGATCTTTTGGGAGGCCAGAATACAGTCTTTCAGAATCTATCCAGACCTGCTGAACTTTGGCAGAAAGAGCCCAAGAGTCTACAGCAAATTGCCCAGGTGGCATGAAGCTGCCTAAAGCCAAAAACCCTGCCTGAAATGCCATTCCCCTCTGTTGCTTCCAAAACTGCCTCCGCCCTTTGCCCACACTGGAAACCCGACACTCAAAACCGTAGGGTTTCTAAGAACTCTTGAGGATTAACTAAAATGACTGTTTTAGTTTAATAATCTGAATGTATCTTTGACTTTAACAGCATCTTTATTTTTAAACTAGTTCAGGGATATCCTCATAATGTGTGTGTTACCTGTCTGACTTCCTAGGCTGGAAAGGCTGAGTATCACCAGCCACTGGTAGCTCTGCTCTGCCAAGTCAGAAGGTTCAGGACTGGCCAGGGCTGGGCCCAACCCCTGCAGCTGTCTACACTGCCAAGACTCTTCTCAAGAAATAGCCCAGGGCTGCGTTACCCTACCTCACCAGCATTCCACTCAATGGCTTCGGGTGCCCCTCCACAAACACTGAGTAACGGCAACCATTTTACAATGCACAGAAAAGAAAGTGTGCTAACGGAAAGAATTCTCTCCAATTTACTTTTCCCTCCAGATATATATATATATTTTAAAACTTCGGTGCCTGCTACTGCTTGCTGGCTCAGGATATCCAAACCAGAGGCACATATAACAAAGACACATTAACCAAAAATGCAGAAAGAGTCAATTGCTGCCTGACCTGGTAGCCTGTTGTAGGCATGCAGGCTGAGGCTGGGGGTTTTCACCACCAACCTGTGATAGACTTAACTGTGGATGGTGAACTTAGGGCCCTTGCATTTCAAGGTGCGGCATGTGTGTTCATGCACCAGCGATTCCTTCCAAGAATCCACTATTTGCTAAGTCCTGAGAAATCTACCACCAAATCAAACATGTGCACACTCAAGGTGGCAAGTCCTGGATTTCACTCTGGACCACATCAAAGAGCAGTTCTTCTGGGAGTGCTCTGGCTGGCCAGCCAGCGTGGCAATCAGAGGCCACCTGCATTTGTTATGGTCATTCACGGACACTGGTGCTAGGGCTAGGAGGATGCTACTGTCAGTGGTTCCAGAGCACTGCCTCCAGAAGGGCCACCACGCTTAGCTCAGGAATATTCTACTCTGAGGGAGAGTGTCTGCTTCCAGCCTGACATCATAGAAGCCCAGGTCTCCAGACTCCATCATGAAGGGCATGGGCCGAAGGGCAGCTCAGAGAATGCAGCCTACAGACACCAGCAGCCCATCGACAAGTGCTCAGATCCAATGTGAAAAGACATGAGCTTCAAGAGGCAGCTGTTTTTCTGGAGACAGAGAAAAGAGGTCTAGTTCTCTGTCCAGAAGTCCAGGATACGTCAGCATCCCTGCCCCCATCCCCACCCCCTCCCCAAGCCTGCCTGCTCCTCTCTGAAAATAGATTTAGAAAGCCTTTGCCCTGCAGGCCATCTCTCTCCAGAGCAGAGCCAAGGGCTAGATGGAAGTGGGGAGGAGAGGGCAGAGAGCAGGAGTGGTGTCCCTCAGCGTGGGCCTGCCCCTCTGCACGCAAGCCACTCCCTCTTCCTTCCATCGAGGCAGAGGGTCTCACAGGACACTGCTTGCTTCTGGCTAAGTGTCTCCACCTGGCCCATGGTTTCTGCTAAAGCTTTGGTCCGGCCCTGGCCTGGGCTGAGGACCTGCCTGGTCTTGGAACTGTTTGCCGTGGGTGATTAGGCCCCACTGAAATTCCATCAGGGACCCAGGACAGAAAGACCACAGGCGGACCCAGAAGTGGCCAAACCCGCCAGGAGGGGCGCCCCCTGGCCACGGCAGTTTGAGAGGGATCTGCGATCTGCGTAGGCAGCTCATTGATCCACTTTTCTGATAATTATTCCTCACTCATCACTAACGAATGACGCTGGCCCCAGCCCAGCCAGGCAGGCGGGAAGGCACCGCCGCATGTGCAGAGGAGAAAATGAGCCTGCCTGTGCTCACCCGGGAGAGGCAGGAGTGAACGGTGTGTACTATCTCTGTGCACTGAGCAGCAGGCCGGGCTGCTTTAATATTCTGCTGAACGTGGCGTTTCTTTTAACCCTTAATGGAGAGACGTTCAGCCCAGAAGCCAGGCTTCTTCTGGCTAGGCTAAAGGTAAAGTTTCTGGGCTGCGCACAGAGAAAGGCCACAGGCCCCACACTCTGGGTCACTCCAGAACCCACGGGTGACCGGACGGGTACACGGGGCTGGGTACCGGCACCACAGCACCCTCCTTGGGGCCGCTCCAGTAGAGGGGGTCTAGGGAGGAACCAGCGCGCCGCCAGACGCCTGGGGACTTCTCATACATTTACTCCCCAATTTCGCTCGAATACAAAATTGCAAGTGCCCTCCTTCAACGTGGAAACCCAACCCTGAAACCATGTTCCTAAAGTGGGCACCTATCTGCTCTCCGAAACCGAGCCGCTGACCCTTCAGCAGACGCCAAGAGAGGCGGGCAGGATGCGCCGCCCCAGCGCTAGAAAGTCCAGTGTGCCCTCGACCATTACAAATGCCCGCTCTCCCAGGTCGTCCTGACCGCTTTGGAAGTGTGCCTCGCCCACCCGGCCCTAATTCAGCCGCTCCTGCGCTTGTCCCTCAAGAAGCCAAACCAGAGCAGCCCTTGCGCGGGGCGTTGATAGCGCCCCACAATGCTCCAGTCCCTGCACGACCCCAAAAGCAACCCACAAGCACAAAGACCCAGCAGCCAGAAAGGGCAGCGGCACGCGCAGGGCAGACAAAAAAACCACCTTCAGAAAAGCAAGAGCGAGCTTTCTAGGCGTTAATCGCCGCACCCCCGCGCCGCCACCAGAATGAACGCGGGATATGGTGGTCTTCACCACCAGGCCGGGGAATCCTAGCCCCGCCCGGGGCCCAAAGGCCCCAGTTTTGCTTGGAGAAGAGCAGCGCTTTCCGGAGGGGTCGGGGCGCTGAACCACGGGGCTGTGGGGCGGATGGAAGGTTCCGCTGGGCAACCAGTAGCAGTAGAACAAGGACCCGGGTCAGCCCAGCGGAGCGAGCTCCCAGCTCTGAAGGCGGCGCCGGCGCCGGGGGCCGCGCGCGAAATCCTTCGAAGGAGTTTCACCCGCGCCGGACACGGGTACTGCGAGCGGGGCTGAGGTGCGCATTTTCCGGAGTTGCTTTCATCCCGGCACTAAACTCCGCTCCAGGCCGGGCTGTGTTTCCGTAGGGGGGTGCGACCGCCGCTCAGCTGCGAGGAATGGGGCGGGAGAAGAGGGCGGGTGGCGGGAGGCGGGAGTGAGGCAGGGATTTCCCACAGGGATTCGCGGGCGCTGCCGAGCGCGGAGCTCCCTGCTGCGCCAGGCGCGGTGCCCGCCGAGCGCGCTTTCCCCGCCGCGGCGGCGGCGGAGGCACAGTCAGGGCTGAAGTAGCGGGGAGAGCAATGCTGCGCATAGGCTACCTTTCCCAGCCAAAGGGGAGAGTGGGCGAGTTTCGGCAGGACCAATCACCCATCCTACCCCACCCTCGTTTTCAGGTGCAAGAGGCCACAAAGGTGTCCACTTCTCCCCGACTGACTCGGGAAGAATGCAGCCCGAAGGCTCCCGGACCACCAAGCTGTCCCCCGAGAGTCGGGCCATATAACTCAGCCCCTCTCATTCGGCACCCACTTGCAGGGTACCAGGGCAGCCCATCTCCGGTCCCCGCGCGCAGCGCCAGCCTGCCGAGCCGAGTCCCGGAGCCTGCGGACCCGGAGCGGGGGAAAAGGAGAGGTGGCGCGCGGCCGCCTAAGGGCATCGGTGCCCGGGATAGGAAGGGAGCGGACAGACGCCCGCACTCCAGCGGCCGGACGGCCAGAGGCGCCCCTTCTTCCCCAACGCCCAGTTGCACCGGAGCTAAGGAGCCTGCACCGCAATGCAGCGGGCTCGGTGCTCTCCGAGGCTGCGGGCGACCAGGGCTGCTAGGGAGCGCGGGAGCCAGGGGGCTCCGCGAACCAGCTGCGGGTGCCGAGAGCCAGCCGGGGGCGCGCGGGTGGGTGCCGCCCCAGCCCCGCGCTCAGTCGTGGCCGACGCTCTCCTACAACCTGGCCCTTGGGTCTCGGGATGAGGGCGACGCGTAACAGCCAGAGAAGCCCTGGGGATACAGCCGCCAACTTGCTCCGCGGAAGCTACGTTACCTTCCATTGCGGCCACTGCGGATGCCAGGAGGAGCAGCAGCAGGAAATCCAGGGCCATCGCCGGCCGGCGGCCCCCAGGCCGAGCCCGAGCCAAGGCGGCCGCGCGGGGAGGGCGCCGCGTCCCGAGGCGCCGCTGCGCTCCCCGCCGGTGGCTTCTCCGTATCCTTTCGCGCTCGGGCCGGGACCGGACTTCCCGGAGCGCGGCGTGGGCGTGGGCGGGAGTGTGCGCGCGTGGGGCGGTGCGGGCGCGCGTGGTTGTGGGTGTGCATGTGTGTGTGTGTGTTTATGGGAGAGGTGGGTGTGTGCGTGCCTGTGTGTAAGAGAGAGAGGGCGAGGGAGTGCGAGCCGGGTAGAGCGCGCGAGTGCGTGTGCGTCCTGGTGTCACATTGCGAGCTACATCCGAGCCTACGAGAGGACGGAGCCGGCCAGACTGACGGGGGAGGGAGCGGGATCCCCCACCATCAGCTCTCTCCCCACCCCTAACACCTCCTGTCCAATCAAGGAATCAAACCTGCAAAATTCCCCCATCCAATCAGGCGCGAGCACCTCCTTACACTGGCATTGTTAGTTTAAGAAAAACTTTTGCTTGCAAGGCTATGCGGGAGGGCGCGGAAGGCACTGGAAGGGGTCGGGGCTCCCCCTGGTGGTGCTCTCGGAGAACCGCACCGGCCGGCCCTAGCTCTCCACGCCCTGATTTAGGGGGCCAAAGGAAGAAACGGATTCAGGCCCTTCCCTTTACAGCCCGCCAGGTTTAGGTGAGCTTTAAATAATTAAAATTTTCTTCTTTCATCTTTTCAGCAAGACTACGCTGACTACCCTGTTTAATGCAAGCCCAATGGTACACCTTATTCCTCCTGTCCGTAGCACTTCACTTAACATGTGGTTTTATAGTTATCCTGTTTATTGTGGGTCTCTCCTTAGTAGAATGGGGTCTTTATTCTTGGGATTCGTGTGTGCTTTGTTCACTGCGGAATGGCCAGTGCCTAGAACAGTGCCTGGCCCGTCGAAGGTCACGGCGTACATCTGCTGAGTGAATGAATGAGGTTCAGAGAATCTGGGGCCATCAGCCCAGTGTGCAGAGCAAGGGATAGGCTTCCTATCCAGCTCCCTGCTGCTCTCCTCCCCAAGAAGCCCCCGACTTCTCACTTCCCCATGTGTTCTGTGAACACCTACCGAGGACCCCATTCCCAGAAGACAGGTCAGGTGGGAATGACCAGTGGTCACATAACCCCTAGAGGGGTGTAATGCAATAAGGACAGCTGAGAGCTCTGCAAGGAAGTGGGCAGGGGGAGCACCCGTACTGTGGGGGAAGGACTGCAGAAAGGGACCGGGCATTGGAGGCAGGAGTGATTCTCCCTAGCCCAGCTTCCCCAGCTCTGCTTTCTTTAGCTGGATGGCTTAAGATCAAGGGCCTGCCCCGAGGCTGTAACGCCAGGCCGGAGAAGTGTCCTCACTGTACCGCCCCTTCTTCAAACCTGCTGATGGTCTCCTCCTTTAGGATCAGGGACCACCTGTTAGGCCACCCCTCCCCCCGACAGTCACCTCTTTCCCACCAGGCCTTTCGCAGACTTGTCAATGACTTGACAGTGGGCAAATGTGATGGCCTCTTCCATGCTCCCTGCTCTCCTCTTACAGCGTTGCCAAACCAAGTTCCCACCCTGAAATGTTTAGTCTCTCCTCTGCTTGGGACTGCCCCTATTCAGTCCTAGCCAGACTTCTATCTCCATTCTGACACTGTTTTGCTTCCCCTCTCTGACTCAGGCTACCTCCCTCTCCACCACCCTCCATTCCAGCTGCCTTGGCATCGGCCTTCACTCCCTCCTCCTCCTCAACACCGTGCCAGCTGCCCTCTGCCCCATCACACTGCACCAAGTACATCCCAACGACTCTGAAGCCATCATCCCAGGAAGAACATGCTCCCATTACCCACAGTCCTCCTAAGCCCCCAGCACTCCTGACATTACAGACCAGTTCTCCTGGAGCTCTTGCCTCAGCTTCCATGGTGCCCACTTTCCTCCTACCTGTCTTAGCACTTCTTACTGCTCCCTTTTCAGTTGTCAAGGAGGTTCCCCTGACCAGGCTCCGTCCTTGGAACCTCTGCTTGCTGAGTTCCTCAGCAGCTTCACCTGCTCTTCTGCCTCCAGCCCTCACCCTATAGATGAACAGATAGATGAGTCTCAGACTCCTTTCTGTCCTTTGTTACATCACAGTCTTAGGAGAGACATATCAGGCAGAGTCCCCTCTGCCATAGCCTGCTCCCTTGTCCCAAGCCCATGAGCCTGTCCTAGGGCCAGCCTAATGCCTTGGCCACCCAGCTTCCAACCCCTCCCTTCCCCAGTCCTTCTGCTGCCAAACCAGTCCTCCTCCAGCCAAGCTTGATCTTATCTCTTCTCAGTACAGAAACCTAATGGCTCCTCATTGTCTGCTAAAGAAAGACAGACCACTTTGGGCTGGCATCCAGACTCCTCCACAAGCTCCCTGGAACCTGCCATCTCAGCCCAGACTCCACCAGCCTCCCTGTGGACCGGGCCGTTCAACCAGCTTGATCCCCTAAACACAGCCCAGGCTTTCCGTCCCTTGCATCTGGCTAGCATGCACTCACCCACTTATTCCAGGAAAATGTATTGGGTAATGACTACTAGCCAGGCAGGCCTGCTCAAGGCTGTAGGGACGCAGACACAGCCCCTGCTCTGAGAGAGCTTATGGCGTAGTGGAGAAGGATGACCATAAAGAGGAAAGAGGTGTCATGTAACGGGAAGGACTGGAGAGTCAGCAAGGTACCAGCTAACGGGTGATGGTGGGTGGTGAGAGCAGGTGTTTACTGAGCACCTGCTGCATACAGGCATTGTACCAGATGTTTTGTGCAAACTGAAATGAAGTAAACTTCCTGCCTTCAACTTCTTCCCAAAGCCCACCTCTCTCAGGAAGCCTTAGTGTCCCCTAACTGTCTCTGTCACTCACAATCTTGTGCACATCTCCTGGTGTGGGCACCGAATGGCTCTTCCAGACCCGGCTGAAGGCATTATCCAATCACAAACCTCCCTCCTGGGAGGACCCTGGGCCGTCACAAGTGCAGGAATGCCAAGAACCATGCCAGGCACTCTGAACCTGTGCCAGGATCACAAGGATCACCAACCTAATATCGTCTGGCCCCTACGGCTCACCCTGAGAATTGTAAGTTGGTAGGGATGAGGTAGGGCTGCAGATGTTTTTTACAGTCCACACCCTGATGGGTTCTGCTGCTCAGAGAGGCTTGGCGGCCACTGTCTAGGAGTTTCAAGCTGTGCTCCGAGGATCTCTCAGGGGACAAGCAGGTGGGGAAGTACGGGAGCAGTCAGAGGATGAGGCTTCAGACCTCACCTCTGTTAAGACAGCCTTTTGTTTTACTGGGCGTCTATATCAGGTTTTGTTGAAAGGAAGGTTTCTGTGACAAGAAGAGAAGGAGGCAGAGGAAAAGGAAGAGGGGTGAGAGGAGAGAATTGGATTGGGGTGGGGACGGGCACATCAGTTCACAAGGGTATGAGGGAATGGTGCTGATGACGTTTGGGTAAAACGTTCAGGTAAAAACAGCTTCAGTTTAGGGCTTTTGCTAATTTCCCTAATAGCCCAGGGGATTGACTTTTCCTGAGCAAGTTAAATATTAATTTAGCCGTTCAGCAGATTGATCTCTCTCGCAACACGTTATGCTCTGTAAATATCCCTGAAAGCACCATTGGTTGGAATTCCAAGCCTGGGTGCCCATTTTCCCCAAAGCATCTCCTAGGCTGTTTTTTTTCTCTCTCTCTCTCTCTCTCTCTCTCTCTCTGATGTCAAATGCTCACTTGTTTTCTTGATTAATCACCCCTCTATTTGATATCACTAAATCACTCCTTCAAAGTGACAGATGTTCGCCTCTAAGCCAGCAGTGAGCACTCTCAGGCACCCAAGGGTGACTTGACCCTTTTGCTAGGACTCAGAGGCCCTTCTGGTTGGAAGGTTTGGGGGCAGCTAACTAGGTCACTCCCACCTCTAAACAGCTTTGTGTCTCAAAGATTGAAAAGCATTTCTAGTGAAAGCAACTGCCCGACTTCCCTTCTATACATTATGAAGCTACTCTACTAGAAAGTCCCTGCTCACCTCCAACCTGTGTCCCTTTTGTTGTAGTTTTAGCCTGGTTTCTTCATTCTACTTAGTAGTGGGAACATAGGTAAATAGTAAGCAGTTTGAGAATGATATGGATGTCTTGTACATGAGATCTTAAGTTGCTCCTTTATCCCATTGTTTTCTTTCTAAGCATTGCTTAACTGCCCAAATGAAAGGTTTTGTTACACAGTCCATGACCAAGCTACTTTTAAGTAGATTCTTAAGCTGCAAGACACATCTTCATCAATTCTTTTTGGAGAAGCAGGTGGATCACGTGTGGGTTATTTAAGGCATTTTAACAATGGATAATAGGCAGAGAACAAAATTTTCAGTGTTTATTGAGCAGGAATTCCATATTGGTGACCAACAAGGGGCTAGAAATCGGGTGATGTCTGTGACCCCAAGCCCCCTTTAAGGACCTCAGGATCTTCCTGGGAAGACAGACACTGAAATGCATTGTGGGACTTTCTGTACAAAGTGGCCTCTGGCTAGTAGCTTCCAACAAAGTTTCTCCTTATTTCTCAGGAAAATGCCTCAGCAAATACAGACATATATGAAGACTCAGAGTAACAAGGTGAATGAACACTGACAGACAACCTAATTGCCAGGATGCAGAAGGAACTGACAAGCCTTATAAGGCCGATGAAGCTGGGTGGAGAAAAGCTATCAAGCACACGTATGACATATGCCAAATTCTCCTCTATAGAGAGAACTTGCTCTAAAGAAACAGGTAGGAAGATACGTGGTAATTCCTATTCTGTCAACACCTGACTCAGACACCCAGGATCTCTGCTAACCAGAGGATGGAGTAAATATCCATTACCATTACTGATTCAGCTCCAAAGCAAATGAAGAACAGTTTCCCTGAGGCTTCTTCCTCCCTTCCCTAAGGTCTTCTTATACCCAAGAGAGTCTGAAAACAAGCAAATTCAGTTCAGTCGCTCAGTCCCGTCCGACTCTTTGTGACTCCATGAACCACAGCATGCCAGGTCTCCCTGTCCATCACCAACCCCCAGAGTCCACCCAAACCCATGTCCATTGAGTCGGTGATGCCATCCAACCATCTCATCCTCTGTCGTCCCCTTCTCCTCCTGCCCTCAATCCCTCCCAGCATCAAAGTCTTTTCAAATGAGTCAGCTTTTCTCACGAGGTGGCCAAAGTGTTGGAGTTTCAGCTTCAGCATCAGTCCCACCGATGAACACCCAGGACTGATTTCCTTTAGGATGGACTGGTTGGATCTCCTTGCAGTCCAAGGGACTCTCAAGAGTCTTCTCCAACACCACAGTTCAAAGGCATCAATTCTTCAGCGCTCAGCCTTCTTCACAGTCCAACTCTCACATCCATACATGACCACTGGGAAAGCAAGCAAGACAACTGTGCAAACGGATGAGCTGATGGAGACACAATGCGTTCCAGAGGGGATGAAAAGTCAAGAGGCTGCCACAGACATGGTAATAATTNCCCATGAAGTGATGGGACCGGATGCCATGATCTTCGTTTTCTGAATGTTGAACTTTAAGCCAACTTTTTAACTCTTCTCTTTTAGTTTCATCAAGAGGCTCTTTAGTGAATTAATCTACCATAAGCAAAATTCAACCAACAAAACTGATTTCATGGCCTAGCAAGGTTATGCTCAAAATCCTTCAAGATAGCCTTCAGCAGTACGTGAACCAAGAACTTCCAGATATACAAGTTGGGTTTTGAAGAGGCAGAGGAACCAGAGATCAAATTGCCAAGATTTGTTGGATCTTGGAAAAAGCAAAGAAGTTCCAGAAAAACATCTACTCCTGCTTCATTGGCTGCATGAAAGCTTTTGACTGTGTGGATCACAACAAAATATGGGAAATTCTAAAAGAGATGGGAGTACCAGACCACCTTACCTGTCTCCTGAGAAACCTGTATGCAGGTCAATAAGCAACAATTAGAACTGGATATAGAATAACTGACTGGTTCAAAATTGGGAAAGGATTTTTATTATTGTCTCCCTGCTTATTTAATTTATATGCAGAGTACATCATGGGAAATGCCAGGCTGGATGAATCACAAGCTGGAATCAAGATGCCAAGAGAAATATCAACAGCCTCAGATATGCAGATGATACCACTTTAATAGCACAAAGTGAAGAGGAACTAAAGAGCCTTTTGATGAGGGTCAGACAGGAGGGTGAAAAAACTGGCTTAAAACTCAACTTTTGAAAAACTAGGNTCACAAGCTGGAATCAAGATGCCAAGAGAAATATCAACAGCCTCAGATATGCAGATGATACCACTTTAATAGCACAAAGTGAAGAGGAACTAAAGAGCCTTTTGATGAGGGTCAGACAGGAGGGTGAAAAAACTGGCTTAAAACTCAACTTTTGAAAAACTAGGATCATGGCATCTGGTCCCATCACTTCATGGCAAATAGATGGGGAAAAAATGGAAACAGTGACAGATTTTCTTTTCTTGCGCTCAAAAGCTGCTGCAGACAATGACTGCAGGCATAAAATTAAAAGAACCTTGCTCTTGGAAGGAAAGCTATGACAAACCTAAAAGCAGAGACATCATTTTGCCAACAAAGCTAGCTCTAGGAGATAGTGAAGGGTGGAGGAGACTGGCATGCTGCAGTCCATGGGGTCGCAAAGAGTTGGACATAGCTTAGCGACTAAACGACAACAATTATAGATCTTTCAGAAAAAGACTTAAATGTCAGTATTTAAAATAAAACACTACAAAAATTATACATTTGAGAGGGAAGCACATAGAATAGGAAAAAAAATAAAGACACTGGAATAAAAACCTACATGGACAGTCTTAAGAGAATAAATATGCTTGAGGAAATGTTTACAGGAACTTCAAGTTAAACCTGAGGAAACTGGCTGTAATGTAATACAGAACAGTAAAGAAATGTAAGATATTACAAGAGGTTGAGAAATGTAGATGATGCAAATAGAAGGCTACCATATATTTTTAAAATATTTTGTTGTGTTGTTCAGTTAGTCGTGTCTGACCCTTTGCAACCCCATGGACTACAGCACACCAGACATCCCTGTTCTCTACTGTTTCCTGGATTTTGCTCTGACTCATGTCCATTGAGTCAATAATGCCATCCAACCATCTCATCCTCTCTTGCCCACTTCTCCTCCTGTCCTCAGTCTTTCCCAGCATCAGGGTCTTTTCCAATGAGTCAGCTCTTCACATCAGGTGGCCAATGTATTGGAGCTTCAGCTTCAGCATCAGCCCTTCCAATGAATATTCAAGGTTGATTTCCTTTCAGATTAATTGGTTTGATCTTCTTGCTGTCAAAGGAACTCTTAAGAGTCTTCTCGAGTACTACAGTCTGAAAGCATCAATTCTTTGGTGTTCAGCTTTCTTTATGGTCCAACTTTCACATTCATACATGACTACCGGAAAAAACACAGCTTAGATTAGATGAACCTTTGTTGACAAAGTGATATTTCTGCTTTTTATGGCAAAATGAGTACAGTATTGTAAAGCAAAACAAACTAAAAAAATAAAAATTAAAAAAAAAAAAAAACCACTGTCTAAATTTGTCATAGCTTTTCTTTCAAGGAGCAAGTGTTTTTTAATTTCATGGTTGCAGTCACTGTCTGCAATGATTTTGGAGCCCAAGAAAATAAAATCTGACACTGTTTCCATTTTTCCCCATCTATTTGCCATGAAGTGATGGGCCCAGAGGCCATGATCTTCATTTTTTGAATGTTGAGTTTTAACCTAGCTTTTTCACTCTCTTCTTTCACGTTCATCAAGAGGCACTTTAGTTCTTCTTAAAATACTTGACGAAATAATTGAAGAAATGGTGGGGGGTGGGTGTAAGCAATATTAAGAGAAAATAGAAAAATCTCTAAAACTGTTGGAAGATATAAATTGTGGGTTTAGGAAGACTTGAGCAGAATAAACAAAAAATATTCATCCCTAAACAAATCATAATGAAACTTCCTTAGTTTCACCAAAGACAGAAAAAATCATTAAAAGTGAACAGAAAGAAGTGACAGTTCCTTTTAAGACATGACAATTAGTTTTCTCAGTAGCAAAATGTTAATTACAGAAAGAAAATAACCATGAATCTAAAATTTTGCATAACATAAAATCCTGCATGCATGTTCAGTTACAGAGTTGTGTCTAGCTCTTTATAACCCATGGACTGTAGCCCACCAGGCTCCTCTGCCCATGGGATTCTCCAGGCAAGAATGCTGGAGTGGATGCCATGCCCTCCTCCAGGGGATCTTCCCAAGCCAGGGAACCCGCATCTGCTGCATTGAAAGGCAGATTTTTTAACCACTGAGCCACCAGGAAAGCCCAACCTAAAATCTGCTAAAGTTGTGTTCAAAATTGAACGCAAAATAAAGCCATTTTGAAGCAAGGTTTAGGGCATTTATCCCCAAGATACTATCTCTGAAATCTACTAGAAGAAATAGTTCACAAATAAAAGAAATGAACTCAGAAAAGCAAAATAAGATGAAAGAAACAATAATGTGGGCAAATATTTGAAGTTTATAAAAGCAGGATAACACTAAAATACTGAATATAAACAACATCAAAGATGGGAGTTAAAAACCTAAATACGTTTTAAAACTCTGTTGCCATTTTGGAGGCAGGCAGAGTTAGCCATGCTTTAGAATGTTAAGAGTAACCACTTCCCAGATAAGCAGAATGGAAAAGCAGGAATAATGAAACTTAATTAAAACAATGGGGAGTAGGAAAAAAGAAAAAAAAAGGGACAAAAAGCATAGCGTACTATATTCTGATAAAAATTAATATGAGAAAGAAAAGCATAGCATAAATAAAGCATAAAATAAGCTGGTGGAAATAAATCCAAGGATACTAGCAATCATATTAAATGTATCTGTAACATAATAGATATAAATGAAACAAACTAATTTAAAATATGAATCTCAGATTGGTTAAGAAGAAAATCCAGTTATATATTGTCAGAATAAACACCTTAAAAATAAGGATTCAAAAATGTTCAAAATAAATGGATAAGAAAAAAAATATGCCAGGAAATGCCAGGAAAATATTTATTTTAGAAATCTGTTATAGGTAGATTAACACAGAAAATAAGGAAAAAGCATTATTAGTAACAAAAGAAGCATTACACAATAATAAAATGAAGAATTTTTTAGGAAGATACATGAATTCTGAACTTTTGTGCGCCTAAGGCATGGCCTCAAATTATTAAAAGAAAAGCGCAAAATTTTAAGGAAAAGTTGACAAATCAACCATAATAGAGATTTTAAAATAACCTCATTTGGTTATGTGTAGATCAAGTAGAGGAAAATTGATATTAGAAGCCTGTAACGACATAACTATTCAATTTAAAAGAGATGGACACAGAGTCCTATCTAATCACTAGTGATTGCCTGTTGCCCTCAAGTATAAATAGAACAATTGCCACAAGGACGTCTCAGCAAAGGCCAAACAACTGGCCATACAAATCACATTGCGCGTGCGTGATAAATGGCTTCATTCTCGTCCGACTCTTCGTGACCCTATGGATCGTAGCCCGCCAGGCTCCTCTGTCCCTGGGATTCTCCAGGCAAGAACGCTGAAGTGGGTTTCCATGCCTTCCTCCCCGGGATCTTCCAAACCCAGGGCTCGAACCTGTGTCTCTAATATCTCCTGCACTGGCAGGCGGGTTCTTTACCACTAGCATCGCATAGGAAGCCCCACAAATCACATTATCTGGCCTCAAAGTAATTCAATTAGAAATCAATAATAAAAGAAACTCTGAAACACACTTTAACGACCTTTAAATAAGGAGGTGTGCTCTCTCTCTTTTAATTGATTTGGCTGCACCGGGTCTTAGCTGAGGCACACAGTGTCCCCATTGTGTCACGTGAGAACTTTTCGTGCAGCTCATGGGTGCCCCAGTTGTGGCACACAGGCTTGGTCGTTGTGGCACGCAGACCATCTAGTTGTTCCTTGGCATGTGGGATCTTAGTTCCCTAACCAGGGACTGCACCCATGTCCCCTGCTTGCAAGGCAAATTCTTTATTATTGGACCACAAGGGAAGTCCCCTAATTAAGAAATCTCAATGGGAAATGAAAAATATTTCAAATTGAATGATAATTAAAACTCGATCTCTCAGAATTTTGACATGCAGCTAAAATGATATTTAAAGGTAATTTTGTATCTTGGAATATTATAAAGTTGAGAAGAATAGAAGTTGCTAAGTAAAACTTCTCTCTCAAGAAGCTAAAATAAAGGCAATAAAACCTTTAATAACTCAAAGGAAAGAACCACAACATAAAGAGAAACACATAAATATACAGGAATGGAAAATACAGAAATTATTAACAAGATACCATATCTCAAAGCTCACTGTCTGAAAAGAAGGAACAAGATGGAAAAGCTTCTGACAAGATTGAGCTAGTTTGCAAGGAATCTGTAATGAGATAAAGTGTTAGGGCTGAAAAGAGGGACATACATATATAAAAAAAAAACTTTGACGTTTTAGAGAATACTGTGAACCACTTGAATGAAATAGAAAAAATATAACATATGCAATCTGATTCACAAAAAGTAGAATATTTGAGTAGACTCATTACCATGAAATAACTTGAATCAGTAAAATCTATGCAATGAAAAGGTAACAATATTAAATCCAGACGGTTTTGCCAGTGAGTTCTAGTCCAAATATTCAAGGATGTTTCTAAAATCATGTTAGGAACAGTACCGGAAAACAAAGGACCAAATAAATGCACAAATAAACAATAAAATATTATCAAACTGAACCCAGAAATGTACCGTATTCTCTTTTTTTTTAATAGAACAAATTTGGGCTTTCCTAGGATTGTAAGGATGGTCTAACTTTAGATGAATCTATTTACTTCATTAACTGATTTAAAAACGAAACGTATATACTCATCTCAACAGACACATAAAACCTCTGACAAAAATTCAGAGCTTTTTTCACAATTTAAAAAGTATTTAACTAAAGAAATAGAAAATAACTTTCTAATCTGAACTATGGAATATACCAAAAGCAAATAATACACTGGATGATAAATATCAGAAGCATTCTCTTTGAAGCTGGGGAAAAGAAAAGGATAACTGCTCTGTTTGTTTCCATTAAACATTTTACTGCAGGTCCTAGCCAGCACTCTAAAACATGAAAAAGAAATGAAAGTTATAAAGAAAGGAAGGGCGGGGAGAACATATTGGGTCATAAATAGTAAGATTATCTAGAAAACCCAAGAGACTGTACAAACAAATCATTAGACCAAACATGAGAGATGAGCAAGTTTGCCGATAAAAAGTCAATATATAAAAATCTACTGCTTTCCTAACAAGGATGGACCTAGATATTGCCATGCTGAGGGAAGTAAGTCAAAGAAGGAGAAATATTGTATGACACCCCTTATATATGGAATCTAAAAAGAAAAGATACAGATGAACTTATCTACAAAATAGAAACAGGCTCACAGACTTAGAAAACAAACTTACGGTTGCCAGGGGGAAGACTGGAGGAAAACGGAGAGTTAGGGGAGTTTAGGATCAACATGTACACATTGCTATATTTAAAGTGGATAATCAACAAGAGCCTGCTGTATAGCACAGGGAATGCTCAGTGTTTTGAGGCAGTCTGGATGGGAGAGGAGTCTGGGGGAGAATGGATACATGGACATGTATGACTGAGACCCTTTGCTGTCCTCCTGAATATCACAACATTGTTAATCAGCTATACTTGAATAGAAAATAAAAAATTTTTTAAAAAGAGAAAAAATTCACTGCTTTCCTAAACATCAACCAAAAAAATAATTTTTAATATCATAGCATTTGATAACACAAAAATGGAAGTATTTTAGAACAAATTTAAAGAAAGTTTTAAAAGACTTGTATGGAAAAAAAAGTATAAGACTCTATTATAGAGTACTTAAGTAACCAGAGAGATACACCATTTTCATGAATAAGAAAATTGATATCAATTATCCCTGACTTTAAATATAACTTCAATACAAACACAAGAAAAGCATTCACACTATTTTTGAAGAATTTGATTGTTTGACCCCAAATTCAAAGGCAAAAAGACAAGAACAACCAAGACGATTTTGAAGACAAAAGAATGGAGTATCTTGCCTGATCAACTTTTCATGCTTATTATAAAGCTACCATAAATAGAACAGTGTGGAAGTGATGTAGTGATTTAGGACCAATGTATAGATGGAAAAATCCATGTCAAAAAAGAATTACAAAGTACTGGGGAAGGGATAAACCACACTGTAAATGATGCTGGGAAATTTGAAAAAATTAAAACTAGATATTTTTCTCACACCAAATATAATCGATTTCAAGTAGACTAAAAATAAACATTAAAGGTAAAATTCTAAAGATGTTTTTGAAGAAAATACAGAATACCTTAATGAAGAGCAGTGGGTGGAGTAAGATTTCATAAATAAGACACAAAAAGCCCAAATTACAAAAGAAAATATAGGTACCTTTGACTACATATGAGAAGCTCTAGTGCAAAAAAGCACCATAAACATAGTTAAGCCAAATACTGGGAGAAAATGTTTGCAACCCATTTAGTGAAGAAAGTATTCATATCTAGAACACATAAGGAATTCTCCAAACCAAAAAGAAACATTTAAAAAGTGCCCAAGTGCTTGCTTTGACAGTGTGTTAGAACTAAAATTGGAATCATACAGAAATTAGCATAGCCCTTGAAACAAAAATTCATGAAGTGTTCCATATTTTTCCACCAGACACAAAAGGGCAAATACTGTATGACTCCACTTGTATTAAATATCTAAAATGGCAAATTCATAAAGACAGAAAGTAGATTGGAGGTTAACAGGGTGTATGGAAAGGAGGTGTGGGGAGTTACTGTCTAATGGGTCGAGTTTCTGTTTGAGGTGATGAAAGGCTTTTGGGAATGGTGATGCACAACATTGTGAATGTAATTAACATCACTGAAAATGATTAAAATGCAAATTTTGTATTGTATATTTTTGACTATAATATTAAAAGCACTCACTATTAAAGAGGGCTAAAAATTCAAATAGACATTTCAAGTAAAGGGACATGTGAATGAGCTAATCATATTTGCAAAGTTGCACAACCTCATTTGCAAGTGAAAACAACAGCAAGATAATACTTCTCACACCACTAGGCAAAAATAATACAGTCAGACAATAGCAGGGTTGGTTTGATGTGGAGCAACAGGAACTTTCACATGTTGTTAATGGAGGTATCAATTGTTTCAAACATTTCGGGCAGGAGTATAGCATCAGTGAGGTTTAACATGTGGTTCCTTATGCAGTAATTGAGGTACAGGCTGCTACAATAAAGATACTAACAATAAAATGCTAACAGTAAAATGGCTTAAAGGTAAAGAAATTTATTTTTCTGATACCTTTCATTCTTGAAGTTTATAGTCCTGATTAGTGGGACAGCTCTGATCCTCATGGTCAACTTTGATCAAGGTCTTTGATCCTTTTCAGGTCGTGCCTCTGCCATCTTCTAGGATTCTGTCATTTTCTGCAAAGTTGAAGTTGAGTCACCACCACCTATGGGTTTGGGCTAGAGGGAAGAGAGATGAGAGCATGGAAGTGGTGTGTCCATTGCCTTAAGGCTCTGATCTCAAAGTAGCAGGATGGAAAGCTGCGTAGATTTTATTGGGAAAAACTTAGTCGCACAGCCACATCCAACTAAAAGGAAAGCTGGGGAAGATGTCTATCTGAATACCTTCCATGAAAGTGGGGAGAATGGATTTGGATGGACAACTGGCAGTCTCCACTGTCCCCGAGGACTCAGCAATTTCACAGCTAGGTATACCTTAGCAATGCTCCTGCACACGTGAGCCAGGAGACATGCTCAAGAAAGCTCAGATTTCAGACAACTCATCAGAGGAAAAACCAGGAAATAATCCAAATATTCATCAGTGTAGAAACATTAATTTTGGTATATTCATATACAGCAGAAAAAAGGAATGAATTACTGCTGCATAATTAGAAAGATGCTCTTAAAGACAATATAATCAGTTGAGTGGTAGGCATTAATATTAAAACTGCATATGCATACATACACACATATGTACATCCATTCATTACATAGAAGTATATATGTTTGTATTTATAATAACAAAGTTACTTCCTCAAAATTAACTAGATACTATATTTCACCCAGCAGACTGGTGAAAACTAATGTTTGCTAACATCAAATGTAGGCAAAGGAGGTGTGGGCAGATGGACAGTAAAAATATAAATTGCAGTTTTACTCTTTAGGGCACTTTGGTAGTATCTAAAAACCTTAAACTGGGCTTTTCTATGAACTCCAGTTTCACTGCTTAACACAAACATAAAGAAATAGTCGTGGAGGCCCATAAGCAGGCAATGTGCTAAGATGTTTGATGCAGCAACTTTTAAAATAGGAAAAAATTGAGAATAACAGTTTTTCAGTCTCGAAGTCATGTCCAACCCTGCAACACCATGGACGTCAGGCTCCTCTGTCCTCCACTATCTTCCGGGGTTTGCCCAGATTCACGTCCTTTGAGTCAGTGATACTATTTAACCACTTCATCATCTGATGCCCCCTTCTCCTTTTACCTTCAATCTTTCCAAGTATCAGGGTCTTTTCCTATTGAAAAAAAAAGTCGGCTCTTTGCATTAGGTGGCCAAAATATTGGAGCTTCAGCTTCAGCATCAATCCTTCCAATGAATATTCAGGGTTTATTTCCTTTAGGATTGACTGGTTTGATCACCTTACAGTCCAAGGGACACATAAAAGTCTTCTCTAGCACCACAATTTGGAAGCGTCAATTCTCTGGCACTCAGCCTTCATTATGATCCAACTCTCCTATGCCTACATGACTACTGGAAAAGCCATAGCTTTGACTATAAGGACCTTTGTGGGCAAAGTGATGTTTCTGCTTTTTAATGCACTGTCTAGGTTTATCATAGCTTTCCTTCCAAGGAGCAAATGTCTTAATTTCAAGGCTGCAGTCACCATCTGCAGTGATTTTGGAGCCCAAGAAAATCTGTCACTGCTTCCACTTTCCCCCCTCCCCGCTTTTTTTTTTGGTCATAAAGTGATGAGATCTGTTGCCATGATTTTAGTTTTTTTAATGTTGAGTTTCAAGCCAACTTTTTCACTCTCCTCTTTGACCTTTGTCAAGAGGCTCTTTAGTTCCTCTTCACTTTCTGCCATTAAAGTGGTATCATCTGCATATCTGAGGTTATTGATATTTCTCCTGGCAATCTTGATTCCAACTTGTGCTTCATCTAGCACAGCATTTTACATGATGTATTCTGCATTATAAGTTAAATAAGCAGGGAGACAATATACAGCCTTGTCATACTCCTTTCCCAATTTTGAACCAGGCAGTTGTTCCACGTCCAGTTCAAAACTGAAAATAATCTAGATGCCATTAATTAAGGAAGTAACCAAGTAAACTATGATTCAGCTATACTACTAAGTGCCAGAGTCAGAGGGATACGGAACTATCTGTGCTTAATGTACATGGATCTTTAAGACCCAATGTTCTGTGAAAAGGCAAGCTGGAAAATAAGTGAAAGTAAACAGTGTTATGTCTCCCAGAAGGGTGTGTATATATATTTTTTGAATTATCTTCAAAAAGAATTTGCTGTTTTAAGAAAGCTGTACGAGTAACTATTGTTTTAAAATATTAAGCTTGAAAACATTTTAAAAACCAATAAAAGACATTTGACTATCTAAATAAAACTAAGTGAAGAGATGATACAACTTATCGATTCATTTAAAGATATTTCTTGAAAGCATACAATGTGTCAGATTCTGGGCCACTGCAATGAGTTACAAAGTCTCTTCTTTGCAAAATTCAATCATTTGAAGGATTGAATCTCACCAAAAAGTACTAGAGCTTCAGCTTTAGCATCATTCCCTCCAAAGAAATCCCAGGGCTGATATCCTTCAGAATGGACTGGTTGGATCTCCTTGCAGTCCAAGGGACTCTCAAGAGTCTTCTCCAACACCACAGTTCAAAAGCATCAATTCTTCGGCGCTCAGCCTTCTTCACAGTCCAACTCTCACATCCATACATGACTACTGGAAAAACCATAGCCTTGACTAGACGGACCTTAGTCGGCAAAGTAATATCTCTGCTTTTGAATATGCTATCTAGGTTGGTCGTATTTGGCCACCTCATGCGAAGAGTTGACTCATTGGAAAAGACTCTGATGGTGGGAAGGATTGGAGGCAGGAGGAGAAGGGGATGACAGAGGATGAGATGGCTGGATGGCATCACTCAATCACTCACTCAATGGGCATGAATCTGAGTGAACTCTGGGAGTTGGTGATGGACAGGGAGGCCTGGCATGCTACTATTCATGGAGTAGCAAAGAGTCGGGCACGACTGAGTGACTGAATTGAACTGAACTGAAAAATAAAACTTAGAAACCACAGTTGCTAACCATTTCCATATATTTTCCTTAAGCAAATGCCCCCGGTTTTTTTTTTTTTTTTTAAAGAAAAAAACTGAGTCATTTGGAAAAGTCCAGTAATTGTTCAGAGCCTTGGTTTATCCATCTAAAAAATGAGGTGAGTATATATCCTTCTCAAAAGTCAGCTAAAAGGCATTTGAGAGTGCAAAATCTGATCATTCTCTTTATGAAGTGCTACGTGTGGTTGATCAAGAAGAAGAAATGAAGGCAATTTATCTTGCTCTTCACAGAATCTAAGGTATGAAGTGCTAATCATTATAATAAAAAATACAGTCCAGATCAAAATACTGTGAGACGATCACACAGTTAATTGGAGAGTGAGAACCAAAGAGGACTTATTAATGGTAAAATCCACAAGTATTTTTCAAGGAGGTCAATGTGAAACGTGTGCCTTTTTCAACACCCACACCAAGGACTCAATAATGCAATAGAATGCATGCTGGTTAAATTTGCATTTGTCACTTCTCACCTTTGGAAATCTTTCTTTTGAAAAATTAGAGTTAAGAATTGACTTAAAAGTCAACAAAAGGTTGACTACCAGAGATGGTTTCAAAGACCTTAAAAACAGTGGCCTGAAAGTTCCTCCAGTTCCTCAAGCAAGTGGTCCCTATCTGCACCTCCTTTTTACAGCCACAGCATCAGCCACTGCCCCACTTCTGTGATCTCCAACTCTGGAAATTGCCCTCTTGGATCAGGACCTCCCAGGCTTCCAGCCCATTCCTTCTCTTTTCCCACTCATCATTACCCTTCAGTCTCATTGTGAGTCTCAGTCCTCAACTGCAATCCAGCCACCCCACACCATTAAGAACATCAGGTCCTTCTGGCTTCACCTGCCTGTAGTCCAGGCTAGATACCACAGTTTGGCCATTTCAACAAAACCAGGCTTACAACCAGACACTATGGAATTGAGCTCTCCAACATGGTCCCCATTAGCTACATGTGGTTAGTGAGCACTTGATAGGTGACTAGTCCAAACTGATATTTTTTTGGCATAAAATAGGCTGGCATTTATGCCATTCTTCAAGAATTAAGGATAAAAAATGTAAAAATATCTTGTAATTTTTATATTGATTGCATGTTGAAATGATAGTTTAATATACGGTGTTAAATTATATTAAAGTGAATTTAACCTGCTTCTTTTACTTTTTGTGTGTATTTATTAGAAAGTATATAGTTTGTATTATATTTCTACTTTAACCAGCTGATGACTGGTATTGTGAAACAGAATCTGGCTCAATAGGGCCAGGGGTTGGTGAGGATTAGGTGAGCATCAGGACCACACAGAGGTGGGTTATAGTACAGGGCATCCAGAGGGACTAGGCTGCCACACAGGGGAGGAGCCCCACAACACCACAGATGCCTCTGCCCACAGACTACTGGGCAAGGAGGTGGCTTCCTGATAAAGCAGCTAGCCATATAGGTAACACCTGGCCCTTTTGCCATTTCAGCTGTTAGTGCTCACTGTGTAGCTCTGATACAAGAAGGGGGGATTGGGCAGGCAGAAAGCCCCATATCCACACCTGAATGACAGGAAGAAGACAACTGAAAAAAAAAAGGGGAGCGATATTCCACACAGAATGAGTGATGGAGAGAGAAGAGGTCACTATCTAAATAACCCCCCCAGTTATCCAAGAACCAAATGGACAAATGAGTGCTTGAAAAGACTATTCAGGGATCTGATGCCTCCCTTCTGGAGATGTAGGTAAATGGTAAACCTGTCTTTCATCCATACACAGAATCAGACCCTGAGACACATCAGAACGCCAGCCTATCTGGCCCCTTCCCTCCACTGGCCAGAGCACCCTTTCTCCAGCTGTGGGCACTGGTGGCTAGCAGGTCACAGCTAGCCCTTTTCTGGAGCATTTGTCTTTGGCCAAATGGGCACCACCTCAGCTGGGATATGTCTACCCACCCCCACCCTTCAGGGCAATCTTCAGGAAGTAAGTAACTGAAATGAGGGTTCCAAAGGTCAGCTTCCTCGACTCCAGGGGGACTAACTTTGAGGTAAAGTCTGTGCTCCAGAGTTCCCCAAAGGATCAGGCCGAAGCCATCTCCAGCGAAGACCGTAGCTTTGCTCAGCCCTTTCCCCTGCCCCACAACGGTTCTCTCAATTCTCACCTGAAAGCACTCCCCACTAAGTCATCTGGCCAAGCTTCAGGCTCTGCTTCCAGGGACCTCACTTAGACAGGAGGGGAAGGAAACAGAGAGGTGAGTGAGGAAGTGAGATAATGGAGAAGTAGCCACCAACCCAGCACCGCCACGGGCGACGCAAGGTTAACTCCGTGCGGAAGCCGGAAGCCAGTGCAGAGCATATGCCTACAAGTCATCCAGCCCAGTGAGCAAGGAAGCAGGGGTATTTATACACCAATGCTCAGCAGACATTGGTTCAGGCTGTCAAAGTGGAGAACATCCACTCCACAGCACTCCCAGCTGCGTGAGTATGGCCGACAGCCCTCCGAGGTCCAGAGAAAGGCCTTGGGCCCCAAAGCTGGCAGCTGAAATCAGGCCTCTGTGACTGCAGCTAGGGATGAAGGAATGTGATCAGGGCAACTGTAGTCTCAAACTTGTCTCTTCTTCCTGAATTCAACGCCTGGACCTCCACTACCTCTCCACTGGGCACCAAACTGACCCAGACACACACTCATCACTCTCACTCAGAACTGTGTGTGTGAGGCTGACTCCACTGAGGATTCAGCAGTGATGACAGAGATATTTACTTTGCAAAAATGCAAATAGACTTAGAGAACATTACATGTTCCTGTTCTTCGAGGTCCTCCAGCAGCCCCACCCAGGGGACCCTTGCTGCTGCCTTGCTCTAGGCTATCCATATGGACAAGAGCCAATGAGGGGATTGGGCGGAACAATAGGGTCGTTCATTTTATGGGACTCAGTCTCCTGAAGTCAAATTGGCCTTAGGAAGCATTTGTATGAACAAAGCTAGTGGAAGTGATGGAATTCCAGCTGAGCTATTTTGAATCCTAAAAGTTGATGCTGTTCAAGTGCTGTACTCATTATGCCAGCAAATATGGAAAACTCAGCAGTGGCCACAGGACTGGAAAAGGGCATTTTTCATTCCAATCCCAAAGAAAGGCAATGCCAAAGATGTTCAAATTACTGTACAATTGCATTTATTTCACATGCCAGCAAGATTATGCTCAAAATCCTTCAAGATAGGCTTTAGCAATATGTGAACTCAGAACTTTCAGATGTACAAGCCAGATTTAGAAAAGTCAAAGAAACCAGAGATCAAATTGCCATCACATTCTGGATCATAGAAAAAGCAAAGGAATTCCAAAAAAAAAAAAAATCTATGTGGACTTCCCTGGTGATTCAGACAGTAAAGACTCTGCCTACAATGCGGGAGACCTGGGTTCAATCCCTGAGTTGGGAAGATCCCCTGGAAAGGGAATTGCAATCCACTCCAGTATTCTTGCCTTGAGAATTCCATGGACAGAGAAGCCTGGTGGGCTACAGTTCATGGAATCACAAAGAGTTAGACATGACTGAGTGAATAACACTTTCACTTTCTGCTTCACTGACTATGCTAAAGACTTTGACTATGTGGATCACAACAAACTAAGAAATATTCTTAATGAGATGAGAATACCAGACCATGTTACCTGCCTCCTGAGAAACCTATACGCAGGACAAGAAGCAGCAGTTAAAATTGGACATGAAACAACAGACTGGTACAAAATCGGGAAAGGAGTATGTCAAGACTATATATTTTCACCCTGCTTATTTAACTCATATGCAGAGTACATCATGCAAAATGCCAGGCTGGATAAATCACAAGCTAGAATCAAGATCGCCAGGAGAAATATCAACAATCTCAGATAAGCAGATGATACCACTTTAATGGCAGAAAGTGAAGAGGAACTAAAGAGCCTCTTGATGAAAGTGAAAGGAGAGTGAAAAAGCTGGCTTAAAATTCACATTCAAAAAGCAAAATCATGGCATCCGGTCCTATCACTTCATGGCAAATAGATAGGGAAAATGTGGAAACAGTGTCAGATTTCATTTTCTTGGGCTCCAAAATCACTCTGGATGGTGACTGCAGCCATGAAATTAAAAGGCACTTGTTCATTGAAAGAAGACTATGAGAAGACTATGAGAAACCTAGATAGTGTATTAATAAGGAGAGACTTATCACTTTACCATCAAAGGTCCATCTAGTCAAAGCTATGGTTTTTCCAGTAGTCATGTACAGACGTGAGAGTTGGACCATAAAGAAGGCTGAATGCTGAAGAACTGATGCTTTCTAACTGTGGTGCTGGAGAAGACTCTTGAGAGTCCCTTGGACTGCAAGGAGATCAAACCAGTCAATACTAAAGGAAATCAACCCTGAATATTCATTAGAAGAGCTGGTGCTAAAGCTGAAGCTCCAGTAATTTGGCTACCTGCTGTAAGAAGCCAACTCATTGGAAAAGACTAATGCTGAGAATGACTGAGGGCAAGAGGAGAAGGGGATGACAGAGGATGAGGTGGCTGGATGGCATCACTGACTCAGTGGACATGAGTCTGCACAAACTCAGGGAGATAGTGAAGGACAGGGAAGCCCCTCCTTCAGGGAAGGGAAGCCTGGTGTGCTGCAGTTCATGGGATCACAAGGAGTTGTACATGACCTAGCAACTGAGCAACAACAACAACTCTCCTGACAAGGTACTTGTGGATGAAGAAAGCAAATTTTCCTCTCCATTACATTAATATTGTGGCACGCTGTTACACTGCCTCCAGTTTTAAGTTTGTATGTTAACTTGGAGAGTAAATCATTTGTGTCATTTCTTGGTTATGTGACTTAGCACAAGGGAAGGAACTAGAATGCAGTTACCAGCACCTCCCAAAGAGTCTGGAGAAGGGAGCAAAGGGGAAGGTGAGGAAGCCAACATTGGCCTATTGAAGGAGGTCATGGATAGGATGTGACTACTGGTCGACTCCTGAGCTGACCCAGGCCATCAGAGGCTCCTCATACTCTCTCCCTGAAATGTACATTCTGCCCACTGTTCCCACACTAGGAGCCATTCAAGGACATAGCCTTGAGACAGCAGTGTGTTACAGTAGACTCATGGCGGGGAGCTGTCAATTAGATAGCGATACCCCTGGCCCCACCAGTGGGAAGTGTTTCCTTCCCTCTAGCACCCAAAGGACAGTCCTTACCCTCTTCCCCCATCCAGGAAGCCTCTGCAGCAGCAGGGTGAGGCCCTCTGTTCCTGCTATCAGTCAGTGATGTACTCGGTACATATTTTCTGACCACTTATTGCATCCTAGGCACCATCCCGGGTACTGGGGAAGCAAAGACAGGAAAGTCCCTGTTCTCATGGGTGTGAAATTATGGAGGAGACAGACCCTCCCTTCACAGACTACGGCTGCTGCTGCTGCTGCTGCTGCTGCTGCTGAGTCGCTTCAGTCGTGTCTGGCTCTGTGCAACCCCATAGACGGCAGCCCACCAGGCTCCCCTCCCTGGGATTCTCCAGGCAAGAACACTAGAGGGGGTTGCCATTGCCTTCTCCAAGGCATGAAAGTGGAAAGTGAAAGTGAAGTCGCTCAGTCGTGTCTGACTCTTCTCAACCCCATGCATTGCAGTCCACCAGGCTCCTCTATCCATGGGATTTTCCAGGCAAGAGTACTGGAGCAGGGTGCCATTGCCTTCTCCTTCAAAAGGCTAAGCAAATACAGTAAGATCATCTCAGAGGGCATCAACCAAGAACCATGTAGGAAGTAAAACACTGCATGACAGAGGGTGATTCTTGGTGGGATGAGGAGCACGCTTCACCCAGGGCCATTTGGGAGGGTATCTGTGGGCACATGACACTTCATCAGGGGAAGGAACCAGAAATGTCAGGGACAGGGGAGGGCAGTGGGACTGAACCCCAGTGAGGAGCCAATAGCCGAAAGTGTAGGGCATGAGGTTGGGAAGATGGGCAGGGTTCATTTATGTGGAGCTCTGTTCTGATACAATTTTAAGTATCATATTCATGGAGATGTATGCTGAGGAATACACCTGTGGCCAGAGGTAACATGGCAGGTTTCCCTTGGATTTTCTTCCTCCCATATGGGCTAATACCAGCAGCACCTGGAATTTAATGCCCAAGATAGACTTGGATTCTATGGGTGCCATTGCCCAGGCTAAGGGAGTGGCTTAAGTGGCCTCCCAAAGTCATGCCCAGCCAGGCCATGTAGAGAGGGCTCTGCCCATCCACGAGAGACTGTCTCTTGCAGGAAGGGAGCCCACGTGTCTGTGATGGCAGGGTCTCCTGTCTTTTCTGAGGCCTTGGCTCCACCCTTGGGTGCTGGTGGCAGCAAACAGGAGCAGGATCCTGCAGCCAGGGATGGAGAAGGAGAGCGAGGAAGCTGTGCAGTGTCTCCCCACTTGGCCAGTGAGTGTCCCTGCTCTCTCTCTATGAGCGCACGGGCACTGGTGGGAGGCTTGGGCTGGCAAGCACACTCTGAGGGATTCTGGGCTCCAAGGGGCCCTGGGCACCTCTGGGAAGACCCTAGGGTATGTGTAAGAGGAGCCCGTAGCTGCCTCCCATGCTTTGGAATCTGGGGCCTCCTTCCCAGGAGAGGTGCCTTGGCAGCACCAGCCTGGATAGCTATCACCAGCCTGGATAGCTATCTCCACCCACCAGAAACCAAATTCCCTTGCCCTCACCCCAGAAGACTGCAAGGGGCATAAACTGGAAGCTGAGCTCCTGGAAACGACCCTTCAGAGCCCGAGAGGGCCAAGCTCCCCAGTCCTTCTCGGGAGCAGTCAGACTTCACAAGCCAGTGCTTGCACTCTCTGGGAACATCACTGGGCAGCAGCGGGAGCCCGTTGCTCTGGCACTGCAGAGGCCCCACCTCAGGGGCACCCTTGGTGGGGACACAATGGGTAGAATTTAGGGAGCTGAGCAACCCTTCAAGCCAAGTCAGGACAGGCTCTGAGTCCTTCTCACATGGATCACTTCTAGACCACGAGGGAGAGCACGAGAATGAACGAGGGAAGAAATGGAGGATAAGAGAGGAGGGGGAGGGGAGAGAACAGAACAAGAACCTGAAGAGGAGCCTCACCTGGGTCTCTGTCAAGTGCCTTCCCCCGAAGCGACTGGCATGCATACAAGGTGTCCACAAGCCAAGTGTCTCCTTTGCAGCCCTTACAATCTCCCATTATAGCTGGCTAACAGAAACCTATCTTCTTAATGCTGCTTCGAACAGAGAAGGCACCTGGCCAAGTCTGGCAAGAGGACCCAGCCATGCACCAGCTGCACCGGGTGTCTGGCATTAGAGGGTCAGGTTTCTCCCATCCACCTCTTCTCCTGGCATCAAAAGAGCATAGGGCCCACAGTGCCTCCAAGGGGGTAGGGGGGGGAGGGTATCAGGCAGCCAAGTGTGATGTTTCAGACAGGCCCAGCCAGGATGCCTCTGCTCAGCGCCCCCATGTCTACTTCCACCCCACCCACCCTGGATGGCTGGATCCACTTTCCCTGTGTTGATGTCTGCAATTCGATCTCACCAGCACGTTCGCAAATAACCCCTCATCCCTCAAATGTTTTCCCCTAAGTCAGGGAGCCAGAGTGCACATGGTTTTAAGAGCATTCCAGCTATTTCTCAGTGTCAGTGGACAAGAACTGGAAGAGAGAAGAGGTCTCCTGGATCCAGTGCCTTCTAAGGGTGGAGACTGTCATAGATTGCTCTTTGCTGGAACTTCAGTCTGCCCACCTAGCTCGGCCTGGAGAAGGGACAGTAAAAGCTCTCTTAGCTGGTCTCAGGAAGCTGGCAGAGTTGATGGTGTGAAAGCAGGAGGCAGAGTTGCCCTGCCTTCAGAAGCTGTGAGGCTCAGCACCCAGGAGTGGAAGTGAGGATGCAGGCTCCCCTGGTTAGCATCTGTCCAAACGAATTCTTACAGTTACCTTCTGGCCAAAATGGGTTGATAATTTCGTCTGGAGTTTGGGGGTGGTTGCTAAGGGAATCAGGAGGAACGTGTTCGGTATGTAAATCTTATCATTGTTTTCCAAATTAGCATCCATACAATCTGTAACTTTGGAAGACTTGGAAGCTAATTAGCCCCTGTTCTAATGATTAAGACAAACAGACACAAGAGGAGAGAACTCAGGAGTGAGCCTGATGATGCTATTAACTATTTATGGTTTTTCCTTTGCCACTTCATAAGAAGAAAGTGGAAGCTAAGAGGGAAAATGGCAGACCTCATGGCTAGGGACCCCTCATCAATTATGATACAGTTAACCAATGTTTGCAGCTAGGAAGGGGGAAAAGTAAAAGCATCTTGAATGGTGTTTGATGACAAACTAGTTCAATGCCTTAAAATCACAAGGGGGAGATTAAATTCATAAATTAGTTTAGGATGAGAAGTACCAGTAAATCTTGAGAAAAGAATCAGGTTAGTGGGGAAAAAAGAAGGTAAGTAGATAGAACTGTAACTATTGTGAAGTATTGATAATTCTTTAACTCTTACTCTAAATTCCCTTTATTGATACAACCTTTTTGCTAAAGCTAGTTTACATTTAACAATGCTGGGATCTTTTTATAGAAAGAACATTTCTTTGTGAATAGAGGATGTTAGGATGCAATGATTCCCAAGCTCACATGGACTGGAGACGTCAGACTCTCCTGGGGTTTCTATTATAAGCTCAGCTATTGAACATCGCGATCTAGTGGTTCCACACTGAACCTAGCAATATGAATTGTCACTTTCCAGGAGATTTTGATGGGCAATTATATTCGAGAATAGTCTGGTGTCTCTTCTATCCATGTGCTGGAGATGACTAGCTATTTGGACTAAAAAGCCAAGAACCTGTCACACACTTGCTTACATTCATGGAGAAAGCAATTCCGCAGGAAGATAAATCGCCATGACCTGCTGCTACTGCACATCAGTGACGTGATGGGGACGAAGCTCTGAGGAGCTGGTATAATATGGTTCCCCCATGCCTCAGAAATGAACTCGTTTATACTCCACAGACTGATGTGATGTAAGAGGAAATAGAAATAACTGTAGGCTCTCAACCTACACCTGCGTCTCATTTCCATGCCTTTTGGGTTAACTGAAGTAGGATGAATCAGAGGTCAGAAAAGTGTTCAGAGAAGAAGATGACAACCAGGACCAAGGCTGGTTTGTCCCTCTCTCTCCCACAGCTCCTGAGGCCCTTAGGTTCTGTCTTCAGGGTTGCTCCTCTGATAAAGCTATCCCTAATATCAAGGATCTTTCAAAGTATATTATTAAACATCCCTCTGGTTAGGAAATATTTATCAAGGCTCAATTACATGCCAAGCATCTGGGTAGCAATTTTAAAATATTTATTTCATTTTATTTAATTATTTGTGGCCATACCACATGGCATGTGGGATCTTAGTTTCCCAATTAGGGATCGAACCTATGCCCCCTGCATTGGAAGTCTGGAATCTTAACCACTGGATCACCAGTGAAGTCTCTGGGTAGCAATTCTTATTGTACATTACAGGTGCCGGAGAAACTTAATTACAAATGTCTAGCCCCACCTTAAGCTTCCCCAGTGCCTCAACAGTAAAGAATCCACCTGCAATGGTGGAGATGCAGCTTCCATCCTTGGGTTGGGAAGATGCCCTGGAGAAGGAAGTGGCAACACACACCAGTATTCTTGCCTGGAGAATTCCATGGACAGAGGAGCCTGGCGGACTATGGTCCATAGAGTCACAAAGAGACACGACTGAAGTGACTGAGCAGAAACGTGAGCCCCACCCCAGGAATTTTTAGTAAATTGGTCTGACATAGGGTCTAGGCAACTGTAACTTTTTAGAGCACCCTAACTTCTCCCAATCAACAGCTGAGATTGAGATTAGGATTGTTCTAGATTGTTCTAGTTGAGACTAGATTGTTCTAGTGTTACTGCAGTGATCCTCAAACATGAACCAGCAGCAGGACCACCTGGAGAGCTCAGTGAAACATAGACTTCTGCCTTCACCCTGAGATGTTCTGACTCAGCTAGGCTGAGATGGATCCAAGAATTTGCTTTTCTCTGGGAGTCCAGGTAACGCTGATCCTTCTTGTCCTGGTTCAGGACCACACTCAGAGCTACTAAGGTACTTAGGGCCTACATCTCATGAAACTTACAGTCAATTGAAGCTACATTCTCATGCTTGTTTCTTAGTTAACCTCAGAGCCCACCTAAAGTCACATCTCCCTCACCACAGCAAAGCTGTTCTACCTTGTGAATCTCCAAGCCCAAGCCCCTGGCCTGCCTTGAGGGCTGTTTGATTAGAAAAACACAAACAGCTGCATTCCTATGGGAGGGTGGTGGCGGGGGTGCAGAGACCTACTCCTAAGCCCAGTCAGGTTGTTACTAGAATCCAGTTCCGTGAAGTTGTAGGACTGAGTTCCCTGAGTCTTTCCTGGCTGTCAGTTGGTGCTCCTCCAGAAACCTCTCTGGTCCTTGGGCTCCATTCCCTCTATCCTAGAGCCAGCAACAGCACATCAAACCCTTCTCATGCTGGGACTCTCTTCTGGGACCCGCTTCTGCTTTTAAAGTTCATGTGATTGTATGGGACCCACCTGGACAGCCTGGGCTAACCTCCCTGTCTTAAAGCCCACTGAGTAGCAACCTTAATGCCTCTTCAGAGTCCCCTCACAGTTGCAGATAGGTTCGTGTTGATTGAATAACCAGGGTCAGGGGTTTTGAGAGACATCTTTCGACTCCTGCCCACCATGCCACTCTGGGGCCTACCAGGTGGCGCTAGTGGTAAAGAACCTGACTGCCAATGCAGAAGACGCAAGAGACTCAGGTTTGATCCCTGGGTTGAGACGATCCCCTGGAGGAAGGCATGGCAATCCACTCCAGTATTCTTGCCTGGAGACTCCCATGGGCAGGGAAGCCTGGCGGGACACAGTCGTTAGGGTTGCAAAGAGCTGGGTACGACTGAAGTGACTTAGCACTCACACACGCATGCCCCCATGGCACTCTACCTGTTTAGTGGTGCTTTTCAATGAGCAGGCACTTGGAGAAGCTATGCCTTCCTAGTGTCAGCCATGTAAAATAGCACCTGGCTAACCAGAATCCCAGGGTTTCCAGCACCTGGGCCAGCCCACAGTTAGGAAGGGGTGCCAGTGCCAGCTGAGAAGAAAGAAGGGTTCTCAGCTGCTTCTGGCACCATGTGAAGAGGAAGAGAAGGAAAAATGCCTCTGGTCACTTAAAGCCTTTCATGGCCTTAATTAGAGCTCCAATAACTTCTAAGTAGGGCTTGCAAAACTCAGATCTGTAGGCAAATTCGGTAGCAGGACAAATGAAGTCCTGTTCCTGGGAAACTCAGGTCTGTCTAGCTAAAGATAATCCTCAGTAATGGGGCAACTTGTTTTAGACACCCTCCAGGCTCACTGCCTGTAATCTATGGGCCAGAGCACAGCCACCATAGGGTTGTCCAACATGCAGATATGATCGTGTCCCTGCCTGTTTCTGATCCTTCCATGGCTCCCCATTTGATTCCAAATGTTTCGAGTTCCTTGAGTATAGGCCTTCCAGAGAACGCCCTCTGGTCTGGTCCCTGTCAGTCCCTCCACCCTCATATCCTGTCACTCCTGGCGCCACACTGTCCTCCCTAATTGTTTCAGCTCCCTGCACACATCATGACACTCACTTCCCCAGATCTCTGCCCAGGCTGAACTGCCTAGAGTCTTTGACTAATCTTTAATCAACCATCACTCAGTTCACGTGTCTGCTCGTTCAGGAAGGCTTTTCCCTTTCCATGACTAGATCAGATTCATTGCCCCTGTGTGTCCGTTTTCCAACGAAACATCTATCTCCTCTTTGAATGAACTCCCTGAGCGGTGTGTGGGGCCATGCTCTCAAAAAAGTTGGCTCACAAACAGCAAGAACACCACCTATGGCAGGAACTTCGTGCAATCAGACCTAGATTTGTACACTGAAGGTGAGTTGGAGTAATCAGTGTGGAGTCAGGAAAGGGCCAGAACAGGGCCCCCATCTGCTGGACTTGTCTCTTACCTATAGTGCCCTTTGCAAAATAAAAATGCAGATCTCCTTGTTAAGCAGTTATTAAGTCACCTCAAGATGACAGAGCATTAAACCAGATGTTTCTGAGTATGGAGCCCTGTGGGAATTCACAGGTCACACACCTGTCAGCCCAGCCTTCCAGCCTGGAATCTTGACGTGAGCTTAAAAGGGTGAAGACAGCAAGGCCAGGACACTCACCTCCATTTCTCCTAATCCTCAAGTGTCTACGATGTTAACCTATTGAAAGAGTCCTTATGAGGGAGTCTGTGATCCAGCATCCAGTTGAGGCCTCTCGAGCTAAGAAGGGAGATACCATGTGCCCAACACCCTTGACCACGTGGTATAAAGCCTGGCTCTGTTGTTGCCTGGGGCCTGAGTACCTGAGAGCCCATTTTCCCATGTAGTGGTTGCCAAGGCCAAGTTACTCCAACCTACACATCCACAGCCAGCCTTTTCCCAGCCCTGGGCCTAGAGGGCTCCCAGTAGCAAGATGGAGCCAAATGGGAGGCCTGGGCTGCAGACCAAATGGTCCTCAAGAGCAGAGCACCATCCCTGGGGGTGAGCTGGGCATCCACGTGGCAGGAAGCCTCTGGACAGAACCTGTCAATCCCAGGCACATCACCAACAACAGGGAGCCCATTGAGAGTCAATGAGCTACAAAGAACAGAGACTTCTCAAGCCAGTTTTTCAGTTCCGCTGGGTATAGTGGAGAAGTGCTTTCACTGGATACCATGGAGGGAAACTGGGGCACACCAGGCCATGGGCAAATTGGAACTTAAGGTGATGGGGTAAAGGGCAAGGACAGCGAGCTTCTCCCCAGGTGCCTCTGCTCTCCCTTGCCCCTGCACCGTCTTGCCTCCCCTCTCCTCTCACCAGCTCCTGCCAATAGATGGTTTCTGGCCCTACATGACTTAGACTGCTCAAGCCCCCAGGGCTGTCCTGGCCTTCTCCTCTACACCATGGCTCTCTCTCCTGCAATCTCTATGCTCATGGCCCCATCCGGTCCGTTTTCCACATTTTCCTGGGAGGGGTGTGAATTGGCCCAACATTAGCCCAGACATGGTCTCGGATGACCAGGCAGGTAGGGATGGTCAGATGACCACCCTGGGTCCAGCTGGTGTGACTCTGGTTACAGGTCGTGTAACAGCTACAGCCCCCAAGTGGGCCCACTCAGCCCCCACCAGAAGAGTGTGGTCAGGGCAGGTGGAAAGGCCTTTTCTTGTACAAGACAGAGCAGGCCCTGCAGGGAAGCCTTACTGGTAAAAGATCCAGAGAAAGCAGCATTGTAGGCACCAGAATGTGATTTGTGCGGGAGGAGGCAGGGTCCCAAGAATCTGAGGAAGGCTCTCAAATCAGGACGCAGGCACCGGAAGTAGAGGAAGGACAAGGAAGAGTAAGACCTGGCTCAGAGCCGTGGAGACTCTTGGGGCTGCGCAGATTCACATCTCTGAGCCTCCACAATCAGAGCAGTCGCAGCAGAAAACCACAGGGGAGGCAGATCCTAACGCGCACACACACAGCTGGGCCCTGAGTCCAAGGACTTTCACGGTATGAGCGTGTCCAACCTCAGTTCTCGGGCATCCTTTCTTCCCACACAAGTTGACTGAGTTGATTCTGTTGTAGGTGTGTGCTGTATTCATAAGCGTGTTTGAAAGTCACGGGGAGCCAGGCTCAGCCAATACCTCCACCTTCTGACCCCTGTGAAGAGGACCCCAAGGCCTTACTTCAATAAAATGATAACATAAGAATAAAGCTATGCACAGAAATGACATTGTAGACAGTCTCCACACTGGCCAAAGAGAGGCCTTGAAAATACAAGTAGGTCACATTACCATTTCGTTTAAATTCTTTCCCTTGTTCAATCAAGCAACAACTACATGTTTACTGAGAGATGGTTCTGTGCTGTGGATACTGTGGGATCAAATCCAGATGCTCTAACAGGACTTATGTGGCCTCTGTCCAGTCTCTGCCCACTTCTCTAGTTGAGTAACTCTCAGACATGAGCCACATCACGTCCCCTGGGGGGCTTGTGAAAACAGAGATGGCTAGGCCCCACCCCCAGACTTGCTGACTCAGCAGGTCTCTATGGTGCCCAGGTACTGGCATTTCCAGGAAGTTCCCTATTCATGCTGATGCTGCTGGCCCAAGGACTGTTTGGAGAGCCCTTGCTCCAACTACCATGGCCACCTCCAGCTTCCGTCCTCTCTGGCTACTTCCCATCCTCCTCTCATACACAGACACCCTCCCCATTACCTGAACTCCCAGGTTCCATATCACACCATGCCATTACCTCCCCTGATCTTTACACCTGATTTCTCCTTTACCTGGAACACATTCCCTTCCTGACGTCCTCTGGCTCACCCTTATTTCTATTTGAAGATCCAGCTTAGATGCCTCTTCTTCCAGGAAGCCTTACAAGACTTCTCCCTTACTTACTTACTCACACAACAGACTGGTCTGGAGCACCTGCTCTGAGCTTCAGCAGCAGCCTGTACTTTCCCTCCTATTGTTCTGAGTCCACTGTATCATCAGACCTGATCTTTAAGGAGAGTTTGCATTTCTAAGAAGTTCTCAGGTGACATTGGTATTGCCAGTCCAAGAATCACACTTAAAGAAACATTGTAGTACCATATTCATAAATATTAAAATTCTTTCTGATTTAAATGTAGACTAATATCTTAATAAGATAATGATCAGTTCATGTTGTCCATTCATTGATTCAGCAAATATTTTCTGACTGATTGCTGGTCACTGGTATGTGTGTGTCTATGTTTCCATCTGTTGATGGGTACCTAGGTTGTTTCTATATTCGGCTGTTGTAAATAGTGCATCAGAGCTGGTGTGTCTTGTACTCTGAGAGGGCAGGAGCCAGAGCAATCCTAGTCACCACTCATCCTTAAGGCCTGGCTAGTGACCAGTAGCCAGTCAGAAAATACTTGCTGAATAAATGAATGAATGAATGAACACAAACTTGATCATTTGTTCATTAGAATATTAGTCTACATTCAAATCAGGCAGAATTTTAATACTTCATGCATACACTACTATAGTGGTTTTTAGGAGTAATTCTTGGACTAGCAATACCAACATCACTTGAAAACCTTTTAGAGATGCAAATTCTCCTTGCAGACCAGCTCTGATGATACTGTGGGCTATATGGGCTTCCTTAATGGCTCAATGGGAAAGAATCCATCTGCAATGCAGGAGATACAAGAGATGCGGGTCCCACCCCTGGGTCAGGAAGATCCCCTGGAGGAGGGCATGGCAACCCACTCCAGTATGCTTGCCTGGAGAATCACGTGGACTGAGGAGCCTGGCAGGCTACAGTCCATGGGGTCACAGCATTTGCAGCAACATGGATGGACTTGGAGAGTATTAATCTTAGTGAAATGTCAGGCAGAGATGACAATACTATATAATATCATTTATGAAAGTAAAAGTGAAGTCGCTCAGTCATGTCCAATTCTTTGCGACCCCATGGACTGTAGCCCACCAGGCTCCTCCATCCATGGGACTCTCCAGGCAAGAGTACTGGAGTGGTTTGCCATTTCCTTTTCCAGGGGATCTTCAAGAAAAACAAACTAGTGAATATTAAAAAAAAAAAAAAAAAAACAGACTCACAGACACAGAGGGCAAACCGGTGGTTACCAAAGGGGAGCAGGAAGGGAGGAAGGGATTAAGCAAGTAGGGGTAGGGAATTAAGAGGTCCAAACTACTCTGTATAAAATAAGTAAGCTGCAAGGATATATCGTACAGTACAGGGAATATAGCCAATATTTTATAATAACTATAAATGAAGGATAACTTCTAAAATTGTGAACTGCTATGTTGTACACCTGAAACTTACCCAATATTGTGCATCAACTATACCTCAATTTAAAAAATTTAAAATAGAAATGTAAATTCCCCAGCCCAGACTAGTTCATCAGAAACTCTGGGGTTGGGGCCTAGTCATCTGGCTTTACTAAACCCCAGGTGGCTCCCTCAAGTTTGAGAACCACTGCCCAACACACAGCGAGTCTTCAAAAGACCGTAAGCACTGGAGTATTTTATGGGTGATTGCACTCTCAGGTACCATGAGGTCAGCCATATGTGAACACCGCTTGAAGGATGCTGGACACAAGTCTTGAGGGGGAGGGTTTGCACTCAGTAGAGCCCTCTCCTTGGAGCAGTTCAGTTTATTCTCCAAGTTACTGGTATGAATGAAGCAATGCCTCCAGGGATGGAGGTATCACTACAGATGAAGAGTTCGGAGGGAAGATCAGTTCTCTGTCGGGTGAATAATTTGGAGACTAAATTGAAAATTGACAACAAAGAAAACCCAGAGAGCTGAAGGCCAATTCTGTGGCTGGAGTGAGTAGCACTGGGAGGGGGAACGTGTTCCATTCACAGCAGGTTCCAGGGAGCAAGTCCTTTCCAAATTCTGCTTGCTGCCCCTTTGGGAGAAATGAATATCTGGGTATTGATGTCTGAGTATGAATGTCTAGTGAATGTCTGAGTATCTGGGTGTGAGAGACAAATGTTGCAGAAGTGACAACATGGCTGTGGGTGTTTCTGGGCTCAGAAGGAAGCTCCAGGACAGGAACGGGGTCACAATAGGGGTCAGGATAGTGAAGGGAGCCTGAACCAAAGAAGTACGTTAGTGCCATACAGCGAGGCAGGTATTGCCATGTACTCACTATAAAAGAAGGGACAATCTGTTTGTAAGACATATATTAACCTTAAAAATGCATTCCAATATATATTAGGTGCGGTCAAATATTGATTCCACTCATGAGATACCTAGAAGAGTCAAATTCACAGAGTCAGAAAGTACACTGGGAGATGTCAAGGACTGGGGGTGTGGGGAACAGGGAGTGGGGAGTTAGTGCTTCATGCGGACAGAGTTTCAGTTTAAGAAGGTAAAAATTTCAGGTGATGGATGATGGTGAAATTTGCTCAACAATGTGAGTGTACTTATTGCCACTGAACTGTCCAGTTAAATATGGTTAAAATAGTACGTTTTATATCATGTGACTTTTACCACGATGAAAAAACACTTTTTAAAAAAGGCAAATGAAAGGACCCAGGGCTGTGCTCAAGGGGAGAGCTGACCAAGGTGGCTCAGAAGGCTCTGGAAAGAGGAACCCCAACCTGAACTTGGGGCTTGTCCCTGAAGGCCCACCAAAAAGAGCTCATTTTTCCTTTAAAGACTTGCAATATGGGAACTTGTGCATTGAAACTAACTTAAACTTGGCGTTGAAGCCGACTGGAAATAGAGCTGACTTGTTTGTTGAACTGTGCCCACGGCAGGCTGGGGTTCTACTATGTGCTTCTGGATGGTCCAGCTCCCCGCAGCGTGCTTTCAGACAGCCTTCATGTGCCAACAAAGTATCCTACCCAGTAAATGAAGTCGACCTTGGGCTACCCTGATGACTCAGAAAGTATAAAGGTGAGGCTTGTCACCCTACCTGGCGCCCGCAACATGGGACCCTAAGAAATGAGAAGTCAGTGGTGGAGACCTCCACAAGAAGCGGATTTGCCACATGGAGCCAGAAAAGCATTCACTGGGTCACTAAAAACAAGGCATTATTTTAAATGACTGGGTCAAAGGTCAGGGCTAAGGACACCAAGCTCAACATCTCAGATAACCTAGGGGAGACACTTGACCCACAAGGAACTGATTGCTCTAAGAGAAAGTGTTTTGCTGATAAACACTCCTCCAATACACAGCTAACTGTGTGATCTTGAGCAAGGGACTTAGCTCTTCTGATTCTCGGTATAACCTGAGAGACAAAACAGGGGTATAGCACAGGGACTTTTATCAACATCTTGTGATAATCATAGGTTATGGAAAAGAACCTGAAAAAGAATAAATAAATAAATATATATATATAACTGAATCACTTTTCTGTACACCTGGAACATTGTAAATTAATTATATTTCAGTGCTAAAAAGGGGAGTGAAATATCTACTAGGCAGGATTTTTTTTTGAGCATTAAACAAGATCTCAGTGTCTCTCATGGAGAAGGCAATGGCATCCCACTCCAGTACTCTTGCCTGGAAAATCCCATGGATGGAGGAGCCTGGTGGGCTGCAGTCCATGGGGCTGCTAAGAGTTGGACACGACTCAGTGACTTCACTTTCACTTTTCACTTTCATGCATTGGAGAAGGCAATGGCAATCCACTCCAGCGTTCTTGCCTGGAGAATCCCAGGGACAGCGGAGCCTGGTGGGCTGCCGTCTATGGGGTCGCACAGAGTCGGACACGACTGAAGCGACTTAGCAGCAGCAGCAGTGTCTCTCATATACCCCCATAACTGTTAGAGGTACTCATCTCAGACTTCTTGATTGCGGAGTCTGGGCCTGTCTGAATCCTGGTTCATAAAAAGAAAGAAGATATGGGACACAGCCTTGAATTATAGAAAGCTGTGCTTTGTAGTAAGTCATAAATTACTGTCAAAAATCAATGATGAAGCTGCTGCTACCCCCTGCCCCCACCCACCACAGTCTGACTCTGCAAACTGTCTTCTTATTTACAGTGGGCAGAGTTGCCAGCACAAACCCTAGAAATAGCATCCACCCACTTTCTGGAACCCCAGGGGAACTTCTCATACCCTCTTATTCGCTAAGTCCTGGCATCTGTAGCTGTTGCTTATTGTTCAGTCACTCAGTGGTGTTCGAGTCTTTGTGAACTCATGGGCTGCAGCACACCAGGCTTCCCTGTCCTTCACTATCTCCTGGAGTTTGCTCAAACTCATGTCCATTGAGTTGATGATGGCATCCAGCCAGCTCATCTTCTGTTTCCCCTTCTTCTCCTGTCCTTAATCTTTCCCAGCGTTTGTAGCTAGAGGTGCTTTTTGTTTTGTTTTGTTTTGGCTGATAAAGTCCCCTTTACAAGTTTCCAAGCACTGCCCACAGCAAACTGGGTGCTTAATCCACATAAATGTGTTGAATCACCATTCTCTGAAATTCAGGGGCTGGCAGGATCTCACACGAGCCGGGGGCTCTATAGGAAGAACCTGCCCAGACCTTGCTCTGTGGCTTGAAGATGGCCGTCTTCTCCTGGTGCCTTCACATCATCTTCCCTCTAGGCAGGTCTCTGCTCAGATTCTTCCTTCTTCTCACGACACTGGTCCTATTGAATTAGGAATACCCTAATCACTTCACTGTCACTTGATGAACTCCATGAATCTCTATCTCCAAATAAGGTCACATTCTGCGGGACTAGGGGTTAAAGCCTCAACATAGGAACTGGGAGGGACGTAATTCAATCCTTAAGATCCCTCAACCCTGCTTATGTACACTTGTGCTAAATGGGGGATGTGAGTGCAAAGTGGCCTGGTCCAGATCACCAGAAAATGGCACATTCCTACAGTGCAGGGGAGAAATCAATATAATATTCATTCTCAGCAGAGTCCACCCGGGGTAGCTAACCAGCAAGACGCCCACTTGGTCTGGCTCAGGCTTACTTGCCACAGGCCTGCGGATCTTTTCAGAGTCTGGACCGACCTATTGCAATGACACACATGTATCTATGGGTCTCACACATGGGGAAGTATGCAGAGTGGTCAACACCAAGGTTTCTCGCCTCTCCTTCTCCCCAGCTAGCTACAGAATGTGACAACTCCATTAAATCTCAGAATAAGAACTGCTAGAAGGTTCTGTTCCTCAGGAAGCATCAGGAGCAGGTGGAGAGGGGAAGGAAATCCAGTGTCGTCTATCGAATGTGGAGCAAAGATGCCCAGGGCTCCTTCTGCTTGCTGTCAGGCTGGGTGACTGGCAGCTTCGGAGGCAACTCCTCAGCAGCACCCCGCCCACATCAGGGACAGAAGAGGAGGAGTCAGGGGCTCAGGTGCCTTCGAGGGTTTTACACAGATAAAATAAAGAGCTGAGTCAGCTCTTTGCAAATCCTGCTCTGAATCTCCTAGACAAATCTGAAGCACAGCGGATGAACAGAGTGCCCAGGAGGCCACGGGATCCCTGCTCCTCACAGCCTTGCTGCCCAGGATGGACGCAACACTTCCCCCAGTGGCCGTCTCAGCCAAAGCAGGAAGTTTCTTTCCCCTCTGCCGTTTTTTGGACAAAATGACTGTTTTCTTGTCTCAGCTTTAAAATGAATCCAGGGAATACCTCCTAAGAGCCGTTCTCTCTGAAGACTCAGCCCAAGGGCTGCACAGTCACCAGGAGGTGCCCTGGGGAGCCCTGACCTTCCCTGTCCAGGCAGCAACAGGCCTCTCTCCACACCGGGTCTTCTCCTGGCCCCCTTCATTTTCCATATACCTGCTTATAAAAATGAAAAGCCCTGAAGATCTGCTTGGGGGACCGAGGTGGGAGGATAAACGGCTGAGCTTGATAAGCAGTCACAGGAAGCTGGTGGGCTCCTGGTGAGGTGCTGTCTGGGCCTTTAAATGGAAGAGCTCCGTGGATGAGCCGAAGAGTGACCCCAGGGACAATAAAAGCTGGATCCACGTTCCTCCTCAGTGGCAAAGATGAAGGGCTTTTGCTATAGAAGTTTATCATTTAAGAGCAAAAAGAACCCCCAACCTTTCCTTAGAGCAGCATTTTGAACAACAGGCTGTCATTCCAAAGAATTAAAAACTCCAAATACTCAGAAGGATCCCAGCATGAGAATTCAGTGGAGTGCTGCTGAAAAAAGCGCTCTATAGGCACTGAGGCATGAAGTAAGCATGATTCCTTGTTACCTTGAAAAAGTGCCCCGCAACAAGATGGCACAATCCATCAAGGTCTGCAAGTGGTGAGGAGCTGCTTGATTGGACTCTGAGTTCTTCTCACACCAAGAGTATATGAGCATTACAAGCTCTGGCTTGACCACACTGACAATTAGCTGTGTGACCTCACAAGTTCCTTAACCTCTCTGGTCTCCACCTCATGGCACTATTATGAGACTGAATGCACGCATGATAATGGACTAACACCATTCCTGGCAGGCATGAGTAACTGCTTATTAACCCTTCCAACTATGCCGTGGGGCTCTGCTGTGTGGATATACCGGACACACACTGAACAGGGATGGCAGTGGCCGCTTTTCCTTGGACCAGTCTCTTGACCTCAGTTTTCCTTACCTGAAGAATGGACTGAAAGACTTCTGCCTGCTGCTCTGGGGACCAAAATGAAACCAGGTGCTTTGGGATCTGAGATGATGCAAATTAATATCCTTACATTTGATCCGAGTGCATTCCCTAGAGTCAGACTCAATCGTTTGATCTCTCTGTGCTCCAGTTTTCCATCAGCAAAACAGGGATAATAAAGGCAAACATCTTGTAGGTTACTGCAAAGATTAAAACCATGTGCTAAATGCTTGGGAGAGAGCCTGGCACGCAGTAAACACTCATTAGTCCTCTTGTTGTTTCCGTCACTGACCTCACTGTTATGAACAGGAGTATATGCAGTCCTCGTGGCCAAGCCTCTGTTTTCACCATTGCTTGCTCCCTAAGTGTTCTGTGCTTACCCCTCACTGCCAGAGACCCCTGCCCGTTACAGAAAAGTCTGAACATCAGGAAAGTGACTTGGTTTCCCTTCTTCCCAGTAGCCACCACTGTAACGAGGGTGCTTTCTACTCCACAGTCCTATAAATCAGACTTGGCTAGGTCCCAGTTTTCAAATCCAGGTGCTGCGAGTCAAATCAGGCCCCGCCTGTTCCCAGCTCATTTGGATTAATTCCCTGCTGGGAGGATGCTGATGGTCTCCTGGAGACAGCTGGGAGGGGGGCAAGGTTTCCCTCGTCAGGATTGTCTTGAGGGGATGATGCCAGAGGCAAAGGAGCAACCTCTGTAGGAGACCAGTTTGTGGGAAACAGCAATGAACCGGCAAGGAAAGGCTTTGATTGCTAAGAAGTCACGGCTGTAGCCATAAAGGGCTGCCCCTCTAACAGTGGAGAAAGACCCATTTGGCCACAGACTGTATTTGTTTATGACTGCTGTAAAAAATGACCACAAACTTGGGGGCTTAAAAGCACACACATTTATTATCTTATAGTTCTGCAGGTCAGAAGTCTCAAATAAAAGGCATCGGGAGGGCTGTAATCCTTCTGGAAGTTCTAGGAAAGACTCTGTTCCCTTGCCTCTTCCAGCTCCTGGTGGCTCCAGGCAGTCCTTGGCTTGTGGCAGAATCTCTCCAACTTCGGAGTCATCTTCACAAGGCCTTCCCATCCTCTCCCCTGTGTCTTTTCCTCTTATGTCTCTTATAAGGATAAACGTCACTGGATTTAGGGCCTGCCTGGTTAATCAAAGGGAGTCCTTGGATGCAAGGAGACCAAACAGTCAGTTCTAAAGGAAATCAGTCCTGAATATTCAATGGACTGAGGCTGAAGCTGAGGCTCCAATACTTTGGCCACCTGATGTGAAAGAATTGACTCATTAGAAAAGACCCTGATGCTGAGAAAGACTGAAGGCAAGAGAAGGGGACAGAAGGACAGAGGATGAGATGGTTGGATGGCATCACCACCACCGACTCAATGGACATGAGTTTGAACAGTCTCCAGGAGTTGGTGATGGACAGGGAAACCTGGAGTGCTGCAGTCCATGGGGTCTCAAAAAGCTGGACACGACTGAGCAACTGAACTGAACTAGTTAATCCAGAATGACCTTGTTAGACCTTACGGTCTTTTCCTAGGACCCGTCGCTCCAAAGATCACCGAGATTCGGATTGGATGCAAACAGCAGGAGGATTTATTGGGCCAGCGCGCCGGGGTTCAGTCACCTCCGGGGAGGAAGGAACCCCGAACAGTCGTTACAGAGCATTTTTAAGCACAAAAACCACAAACGGGTGCAGCTAGGGTGGGAACAGTCTGATTGGTGCGCAGGTCCTGACCTTTACAGGGATAGGCTCGTTTGCTACCAGGTCTAAACGGCTGGTCGGGGCCACATTCCGACGGCCTGGAAAAACAACTTCTTGGAAAGTCCCCGAAGGGAAAACAACCCCTGAGAGACCCTAAAGGCCATATTGCATGAGATAAGAACATGCTCTCAAGGGTTTAGCAAAAATTTTAACTTTTCCTCTCAGTCTCATTTCAATATTAATAACTTAATTGCATCTGCAAAAATCCTTTCAACAAACAAGGTCATATGCAGAGGGACTGGGGGTTCGGACCCCCTCTTTTGGGGCGCTCACTACAGAAGGAATTATTGGATAAATGGATAAACAAATGAATGGGATACTTGCCTGTTCCTTAACCAGAATCCCATTCTGTGGGGAGGTACATACAGGGATGGTCTATGAACTGGAGGGACCCCAGGGCACCCCAGCTCAGTCCTAAAGAAGCTGAGCCCCCAGAGGAGAGGGTGAAACCCACTGGGTGTCAAAACAACACACACCCTGGGAAGCTCTGAGTCTGGGTGCAGGTGACAATTGAAGCGAAATGGAGCTGCCGTTGACTGAGGCATCCCAAAGTTGGGGTGACAAAGGGCAGAAAGAGAATAACGCTGAGGGAGTGTCCCAGGCTGGCTTGGGAGTGGGCTCACACTGACTGGGAAGCCAGGGTGGCCATGTCTAGGGGACCAGGATGTGTTTGCAATGGAATAAATGGGCCCAGAACTGGGCAGAGATGGGCCCAGCAAGCCCATCTTGTTACGGAGGGGCAGTCGGCATCCCCTAGAGCTGCCCCTTAGGCTGCCCACTGGGGAGAAATGGCCTGTCCGGTTCCTGGACAACCCTCACCTTACAGATGAGGAAATGGAGGCCCTGGGAGAGGGGAGCATCCCCCACAGTGATCAGTGGTACAGCCACAGCCAAAGCCTGGGCTCAGCTCCTGGCCCTGTTCCTCCTCCCTGTGTGTACAGCTGGAAAGCATGGCTGTGTCCTGTGAAGGGAATGGAGCCCACGTGACCACATCTCCCAGAAAGTCATCAGGCCCGTGGTGGTAGAGAACAGACATGATAAGAGTTCAGTGTGAAGCTGGAGTTTTGCCTAAAATCAAGCAAAGTGAAATGTGAACAATAGCGAGTGGTGAAAAATGCACCCCCTGCAACCTTCTGATGGAACATGCCGCCCTTTTGGGGGAAAGATTTGCTGTGCATCTGACGGAGCCAAGGCTTCAGGGTAGGGGCACCTGCCTGGGAGGACTCTAAAAGGCAGGGAAGGGGGAAGGAGAAATAGGGGAGAGCTGGGGCCAGGGGGTGAGCTGAGGAGGGGACAGAAATGGAGCAGGTGGGTGTGACGTGCCCACAGGGGACAATGAATGCTGTGAGAGAAGCGGCGGCCGCTGGCTGCCCTGACACACACCCAGCCTGGCCATCTCTTCCATGATCCCTCAGAGAAGCCTGCACAGCCCAGGGACGGACGGGGGTGGGCTTCTGGAGCCTCTGGGCAGCCCTCAGGGAGGGTTGCTTTGGGTGATGTAGAGACCAGCAGTGTCACGCCAGGCCAAGGTGTGAGAGGCTTGTGTCCAGATGTCTGCAGACAGATGGGGGAGCCTTTGGCCTCCCACACACCAAGCAGCTGGAATGGACTTGGGCCCCTCTCATGCCACTGATCCTTGGGTTACATCTTTTAATGACAGCAGTCCATAAATGGTCGATGATTGTCACAGCAGCTGTGATCAGAGGTGACTTGGTCTCACACAAGGTGGGCTTTGAATGGCTTTTCTTATTTAATCCCACCTCTACGCAGTTTCTCGGGCTAGTCCCTCTGGGCTTAGCCCCCACCTGCTCACATTCACACACGAGGGGCATGCACGCTCACGGCCAGGTTCACTCCCAGACCAAGCCTTCACTGACTCCCCACTCTCCTGGCCCCTCTCAGGGCTGGGGCTGAAGTCCCCACACCAGCCCCCTTCTCTCAGCCACTGCCGGAACTGCCTCCTACCCTCCCACCGACTTCTGCTCTTTCCTCTGACTCTCCCACCAAACCCCCACATTCTATCAAGTTCGCCTCAGGCTTGAAAACCGGTCCTGCCCTGACCCTCCTGTGACTCATTCTGCTTCCCTGTACTCATGCCCTTGGCACCCACTCTTGGTGTCCCCCAGCTGCACCCAGCCCCCCTCCAGGGTCACCCTCCTTCCCTCTTTCTCCCCAGGCCTTGGCCCTGCTGACAGAAGTGTCAACAGGCGGTCTCGTCCTTGTCTCAGGGACTCTGCGCCCTGGTGCCCTCTCTCCTCCTGGCCCTGCCCAGTCAATCTTCATCCCCTCACACATCTGACTTTAATAAGTCATTGCTCTTCAGTCCAGAAAAGAGTGAATGTGTGTGTGTATGCATGTTCAGTCACTTCAGTCAAGTCTGAGTCTTTGCGACCCCATGGACTATGGCCCCCCAAGCTCTTCTGTCCATGGGATTCTCCAGCAAGAATACTGGAGTGAGTTGCCATGCCCTGCTCCAGGGGCTCTTCCTGATTTAAAGACTGAACCCCCGTCTCTTACATCTCTTGCACTGGCAGGTGGGTTCTTTACCACTAGCACCACGTGGGAATCCCGAATATATGTAAACATATGGCCAATTCACTTTGCCGCACAGCAGAAACTAACTTTGTAAATCAACGATTCTCCAACAACAAAAAATTTTTAAAAAGAATGTCATTGCTTGTCTCTTCCCTAATTTCTACATTCTTTCTCTCTTTAGGACTGAAAATTTTGGAATAATTCTTGATTCTTCTTTTTCTATGCCCACTCTTGCTATTCTGCCAGTTACTAAATCCTGTGCATATTTAACAAATATTGTTCAATTGGACTGAAGAATTGATAAAACAGCCTAGTTGTGGAAAGGCAGAAGTTTCCATCCAAAGTCTAACACAGCCTTTGTTACAGATCTGTTTGCGTATCCGTGAAAAGGGGGTTGGACAAACCCTAGACATTGCTAAGAGATTCTCTCTGCCATTGAGTGCACTCTGGGGCCATAAGGAAGTTTGTCCTACCAGTGCCATCTCCCCTTCAGCACTGGATGGACAGAATGTGGGGCAAAGACTCTGTCCACTGGGTCTCCTCTTTTCCAGGTTTCACTGGACCTTCTCCTGTCAGGACAGGACTGGTTTCCAGACCCCACATCATACTGGTCCCTGAAATGTACCAGACACCACAGCCCCTCATCCTGCACACAGGAGGACCTGACTTCCCGCACAAGGCTCTAGATAAGGACACTCTGCTCAACTATTTAGGATCCCCCTGGCACTTTGTCAGGTGTTCATTGCTGAGATGAGGGTTTCCCTGCTGTTCAAGAGGCATGGGCCTTCTACTCTGATCTAAATCTGAACTCAAGAAGGCTAGAATGTATAAGCTAGAAAGAACTGCCAAGAGATGCCACTCAGACCAGGAACACTTGAAACTGTCCTGTGGGTGCTGAGAGGAGGCTGCCCCTCAGACTGGGCAAGTGCCCCCACACAAGGGGCTCAGTGACTGTCAGGAGCCTCTCTGTCCCTCCTGCCTCCAGCCCCACTGAGTCCAGCTCCCCAGCAGGACCCAAAGCTCCTGCTGCTCCAGCGTGCGGCTCAGGCCGCTGTGGATCACACGTGCAAGCCTTTTTCCAAAGCAGGGGCGAGTACCTTGCATTGTCCCTCAGGGGCTAAGCGGGCCCCCACTCTGTGCTGTTTCTTAAAGGCTGCATCTGGGGACACATGAAGCACCAGCCCAGTTCTCAGAGCTCTTCTGGCATCAAGCACTCAGCTGGCCAGCTGGGCATTCTGCACACAGCTCCTCAGCGACAGGTATCGGCTGTGTGGGAAAGTGACCAAAGCTGGGGTTGCTCTCGGGATCTGCTCCTCAATGGGAGCCCAGGCTGAGGGAGGGGAGGGGCAGAGGCTGAGATGTGGCCTCAGCCACAGAAGAGGCATGTTGAGAGGGGCTGGGGGAACTACTGTGTGGAGAGGTCCCGGCTCCAAGAGGTCTGCACAGGAAACTGAAGAAAGAAAGAGTGAGCGCTCCCCACAGAGAGGCTTAGGCCCCCGTGGGGCAGCCCTGCAGCTGTCTTCATGCCAGATTGTTCTGTGTCGACAATGTCCTGGGTCCTACCCCTCGTCTCCAGCCTCCTGGAAATGCCCTCTTGGAGCTGAGAGGCTGACCACCTGAAGGCCTCCAATCACAGACTCTCCACTAGAGGGCAGCCCTGGGTGAGGGCAAGGCTCTGCCCCTCCTGTGAGCTTGCTGGCTCTCCAGGCTCAGGGCCCTGACAGGAGCTTCCCAGATGGTGGAGGATAAGGCACTCCCCTGCGCCACCCTCTTTTGTACCTGTTGGGTCCTCCATAAATCTGCTCTCACAGGCCACATGGCCCAGCACCCTTCCTCTGAGCTCCGAATAAGCTGACCTCACACCCAGCTGCCTAGGAGGTCCCACGTGTCCTGGCGAAGGGATTCGTGGTGAAGAGAGAGCCTGGACGCAGCTGAGCTCTGGAAAGGAATGTCAGAGTCTCACAAGCAGCCCACTTGTGGCCTGCTTTCCCCAGGCCCACGGGGCAGGCAGAAAGGATTTGAGGGGCTGAAAGCTTGCCTGGCCCTGGTTAAAAGTCGGTGTGAAGGGTGGCCTGGAGACCTTTTTAAGAAAACATACCGAAATGTGGCAGGAGTCAGGGTGCTGCCTAGCCAACTCTTAGAAGGAAGCCCAGTTTGCAGAACATAAAATCAGGAGTGGAGGATAAATAGACTCTCATCCCCTGAGTATCCATAACTACCCACCTTCTCCCCCTGGCATCGATCGTCACTGAAGCACCTCACTGAGAGGCTACAAGTCTCCAGGATGCAGCTTGAAACAGCCAAGCTAGGCTGCACGCGGCCTTGAATGGCCAGAAGACTGGGCAGCCCTGGGTCGGAGCATGTGGGAGGGTGACCTACTTTTGGAGGAGCCCCTCCCCACACTGGGGCAGCGCTTCTGTTGACAAGATGAGCTGTGTCCTTCACCAGAACCCTGGAAGAGAATTTTGGCCTCTGAATGTGTTCCTGATGGGCGACATGGGAGCTGGGGGTTTCTGCGTGTTCACCTGCTCTCAAGGCAATCACAGGGGCACAGACCCAGCAGCGGCAGCCCCGGAGTAGCCAAAGACAAGGCCTCAAGGCGTCCTGGAGGACAAAACATTGTTGCCTGTCTGGCCCAGGCCCAGTCACCACGCCATGCGGTGCAGGACGCCAAGGCAGGCAGCAGTGTGCTTCAGTCCAGAAGGGGTCTTGCACCTGGCAAGTCCTTTGGGCTCAGAGATGCTGTTTTGTCACATTTTCAGTAAAGCCTAAAAGGGGTGCATGAGCAGCACACGTAGAGACACTCCCAATATGTTTGCACGCACAGCCTCTCAGATACTCATATGCAGGCGTGCACACCAGTGCGTGGCTGGCACAGATTTGTGGCCCACATATAGGGCCCTGTGATAGTTTTGCAAAGTGGTCAGGAAAAAGGACTGGGGGCCAAGAGCACTGCTGTCTAGCTCTGTGTCCTCTGATCAGTTACCCTACCTCTCTGAGCCTTTTCGTGTGTCAGAACCGTCTGCCTCCACAGCTCACTCTGAGGGCAGGAAGGGAACCTGGCTCCCAGAGCCCTGGCCTGAGATGTGTCCCTGAACATGGGGATGCTGGCGAGGTGTGGTCATCAGGGACAGCAGTACTGAGTCGGGGCTCTCAAAACCAGAAGGACTGGCTCCCCGTCCATGTGGTGGACTGTGGACTGGGGGGGCTATTGCTGTTTTTAGGCCAGTCTTCCAACTCCAGTGATCCACAGGGGAGGGTCCTTAGCCAGCATCAGGAGAGGGATGGAGTTTGGGGAAATTCAGCCTACAAGCTCTTTTCTGGAAGACTTAAGTGTTAATAAGTCTGCACAGAGGCAGGCACTGACCCAGGGAGACAATGAGGGGAAGGAGAGCTGGGATAAATATAGAGGAAGAGAAACTGTAAATAGAGCGGTGACGGATGCTAACGGAACGAGAGAGGGCCGGGATACAGGGCTCAGCTGAGGAAGACCACACAGACACAGCCAGCCAGAGACCCACTGACAGATGGACACAAGGACCATTCTTGCAGGTTCACAGGCTTAAGTAATCTCCTATGCCCAGACCCCTCAGCTGGGGACAGAGAACAAAGGATGGAAACAGAATTCCTTCTGCCAGTGACCTTGGCGCCCACTTTGTGCTTGGACTCCCCAAAGGCTCTTCTCTCCCGGCAGCTGAGTCCCTGCCAGGTTGCTGGCCATCAGGCCCATGTCGTGCCTGGGCAGTGGCAGAGCCTGCAGGGAGGGAGGCATGGGGGCAGTGCAGGTCACCCGCTAACCCAGGCATCAGGAGAAGACAGCGGAGCTTCAAAGAGCTCTGTCCCTCCCACAGCCATAGGCAATCGCCCAAGACCTTTACACGTCAGCCCTGCTTTTTCGTGACATGAGACTTGCTGCAAATTTCTCCCTGGAGGAGTTGCCTGCCTTCTGAGCCCTGGCTCTGCGAGCCCGCCCCTCTCCCCGGCTTCACCTGCTCTGTGAAGCAGTGTGGCAGAAATTCTTTCTGTCCTCTTTGTATGCTTGTGGTTAATTCTGTCCAAGAGGGATAAATGACAGGCTGTCCATGGACCTAATCATCTGCCGGCCCTCCGCTAATTCACCCCGGAGAGGAGTTGGCTGCCATCCCACCACCAGGGAATGTGGGGCGGGAGAGGCTGGGCCATGCCTGGCAGGCAGAGCAAAAGACGCCAGGCTAGAGGGCACCCAGCAGGATGCATGCTTCCCTCCCCTTGGTGGGAGGGTGCATGTCATGTCACAGGCTCATGGCCCTCCTGCAGGGGTGCTGGCTGCAGTGATGGTCACATCTGACATGACCTCTGTCCAAGGAGCTGATGTCCACGTGTCCACACACAAGGTGTTCTTGGGATGGACTTACTCATCTTAAAATATCTCGTTTGTGGGTTCCCTCTGGTTCCTTCCTATCTCTCAGTGATTTTCTTCATCTCTTTCCTTGATTACTCTTTTCCCACCCACACTTAATTGCTGAGGTTCCCCAGGTGCCACTCTGGGCCCTCTCATTTCTCACTCCATCACCCTCAGGACCCACTGGACAAGCATTGCAGGCCCTGAGCCTGGCCCAGGAGAGCAGAAGGGACAGACAGAGTGTTCCCTGCCCTCAGGAGCCCAGTCTTCCAGGACAGCAGCAAGAATCAAGTGATGGTAACATCCAGGGGTCCCATGCCTGGGGGCCATCGACGTGCCTAGGTAGCCCAGTGTTTTTTTCCTTATATGGAAAATGAGACTTTTCTCAGAGGTGGTTGGGATGATGGAAGAGTCGAAAGTGCTCAGAGCAGTGCCTGGGAAGATACGTGCTCAAGTAGTTAAGATGAATCTGATGGCCTGAGACACTGATGAGACCCACTTCAGCCTCAGCCCAGACATTCCCCTGTGGATGCAGGTGAGCACATCCAGCCCTTCCCCTAGGCATGTCCACGTGGGCATCCAGTGGCATTGCAAATCTAGCAGGTCTCAATGGAACTCATCCCCCACTCCCTACGTGTGTGCTGGTTCACAACCTCAGGAGTTCCCCAGGTGAAATCTGAAACTGAAATCCTCTTCTCTCTTTGCCCTGAAGAAGAGGAAGGGGGCCCCCAGTCCAGTTTGGTAGGCAACAGGTTTCATCAGGAAGGAAACTCACATGAGAGGCCTGTCTTAGTTGAGTATATGAGTAGACTTCCATACCCACCTGCCAGAAACTTAAAACTTTATGTAGAGGCTTAAAGAGGTTCAGCCTAGATGTATTCCATGACTTTGTTCTCTCAGGGCTGTGTCCTTAATACAGCGCCTCGTGCAGGAACAGTGGGCAGGATGTACATCCCAAGGACAGGAAGGGGGAAGGAGCCTGATTGCTTCAGTCCAGCTTTCAGTCAGCTGGCAATGGTCATGTCCTCTTGATAACTTGCTCCTACGATGCACTCCATAGTGATGGCACCACTGTTCATCCCTTGGTCCAGTTGCATGAGCGGGACCCTAGAGGCCATCTCCTATCCAAACCAAGCAGTCACAGTGTCCTGGGAACTGTGAGGAACTGGTTCGGATGATATAGGAAAACTCTTGAACTGCAAATAAGTCTCCTCAAAAGATAAACAATGAATTATCACATTATGAACCCGTTCCTACATATCATTCCAATTCATAGGTACATATCCAAATAATTGAAACATGCCAGGAGCCAGCATAAGGAACTCCGCCCATGGCAAAGGTCATGAGGAAGGAGGCTCAGCATACGCAAAGGCAGGATCGAGCCTCAGGAGACCCCCTGTTCCCAAGCATCTACCCCCAAAATCCAGAGTCTGCCTACTTTACTGCTCTATGCTCTCACCTACACCTCTGACTTTACGGGGGGCTCTCCCCCACCACCTGTCTCAGAGAAGGAGTTAACTTACAGCTCCAGTTAATAAAAATTCCTGGATGTGACAAGAGTGTTTCAACTTACAAACTCCTCTGAAGTTTCTCTAGCATTCCTGAGCAGGTTCGTCTGGCCACGTGATTGTTCATGGCCTCCCAGCCATGAGAGGCACGAGATGCTTTAAACTTTCTAAATACAGACTCTTTTGAGAAGTTAGAAAATTATTAGTATAGTATAGTGGGTTGATTAGAAATTATATTAGTGAAGGGTTTTTCATTTGTTGAGCCAATATTTGCTGCTAAATCTCCATATTCTCTGCCCTTATAATGAATATAACTAGCATATAGGAGAAATAAGTATTAACCTTTGATATTAATCATGTTAAACCTTAGGCTAAGTAAATTCCTTTCTTAATTGTAACCCACTGCACCTTCACCCTATAGGAATGCAACTTTATCTGGTGCCTTCTGAGAGTGGCGCCTGGTTTAAGAAAAATCACCCCTGAAAAGTAGGTTTTCTGGTTGACCATTATCAGAAAGAAAGGGCCATAAAATGTCAGCAGGCCTCACGGCCAGAAGATGATGTAAAGCCACCTAAGACCTTTTGTATACATTTATATGAAACACCTGATTTTGATAAAGGTCAGGTCTGCTGACCCCACATGACTTTGTATTGCATCTCTATGTATAACAAAAAGTATATAAGCAAACCTGGAAAATAAAGAAATCGGACCAGTTCCTGGAAAGACTGGTTTCCCCCATGTGGTCTTTTCTCGTTCTCTTCTTTTCTGGCTGAATTCCCATCTGGAGCATGGAGGCTCGCCATGTCTACTTACTTGCCCTGGCTTCTAAGACCCACGTGAGAGGGAGCACAAGGCAGGGCACCCTCTGCCATTCAAGCAGGTGCCAATGGCCTACATAGATGGTGCAAACTCCTTGTCTTGGAGTTTTATTGGTTTTCCACGTAAATCAAGTTATTCAGCCTCTTTTTCTCCACTAAATTTTCCTACTACACTATTTCTTTCTAATCTCTCTTTTCTAATTAAATAGTTCTTTCCTAGGATGCCAACTCTGTCCCCACTTTGAATTACCCTGGATCCACCGGGGTTAGACGCCGGCAGAAACAGGTACTCAAACAAATCTTTGTACACAAGTATTTGTAGCAGCACTAGTCACAAGAGCCAAAATGTGGTAACAACCCTGATGTCTATCAGAGGATGAATGTATAAATTAAATGTGGTATATCCACACAGGGGAACACTATTCAGCCATAAAAAGGAAGTACTGATCTATGTGGATGAACTTTGAAGTAGTAATGCTAAGTTAAAGAAGCCAGACACAGCAAGTCATGTACTATGGGATCCCTCTGATTTTAACTTCAACTCCAAAATGTGAGGGTTTCCCCGCATGCTTCTAAGCAATTCCCTGACCCCAACTGGGTATCCTACAATTTGACTCAATTCTGACCCTATCACCTAGAGACAGCATCAGGTTCCACAGGTTAAGGGCTCAGTGCCACAAGACTGACTCCACTTCAGATGACAGTCCCAAGTCCAGGTTATCATCTATGCTTCTGACTGACTGGCTAGAAATCAGAGGGTCTCCTGACTCCTTCCTGGGGTTGAATTTATCTGCTCTTAATAGAATGGCTCATGGAACTCAGGAAACCAATTTACCCACTAGATTATCAGTTTACTCCAAATAATATCAAAGGGTGAAAATCAAAAGCCAGAGGAAGAGATACCTAAAGTAAGGTTCTGAACAAAGGAGTTTCTGCTCACTAGAGTTTGGGCCCTGCAGGTAGCATGAGGAAGAGTTCTGATCCACCAGCCTGGAAGCTCCCTGAATCCCTTCCTTTGGGGTTTTTATNCTGAATTCCCATCTGGAGCATGGAGGCTCGCCATGTCTACTTACTTGCCCTGGCTTCTAAGACCCACGTGAGAGGGAGCACAAGGCAGGGCACCCTCTGCCATTCAAGCAGGTGCCAATGGCCTACATAGATGGTGCAAACTCCTTGTCTTGGAGTTTTATTGGTTTTCCACGTAAATCAAGTTATTCAGCCTCTTTTTCTCCACTAAATTTTCCTACTACACTATTTCTTTCTAATCTCTCTTTTCTAATTAAATAGTTCTTTCCTAGGATGCCAACTCTGTCCCCACTTTGAATTACCCTGGATCCACCGGGGTTAGACGCCGGCAGAAACAGGTACTCAAACAAATCTTTGTACACAAGTATTTGTAGCAGCACTAGTCACAAGAGCCAAAATGTGGTAACAACCCTGATGTCTATCAGAGGATGAATGTATAAATTAAATGTGGTATATCCACACAGGGGAACACTATTCAGCCATAAAAAGGAAGTACTGATCTATGTGGATGAACTTTGAAGTAGTAATGCTAAGTTAAAGAAGCCAGACACAGCAAGTCATGTACTATGGGATCCCTCTGATTTTAACTTCAACTCCAAAATGTGAGGGTTTCCCCGCATGCTTCTAAGCAATTCCCTGACCCCAACTGGGTATCCTACAATTTGACTCAATTCTGACCCTATCACCTAGAGACAGCATCAGGTTCCACAGGTTAAGGGCTCAGTGCCACAAGACTGACTCCACTTCAGATGACAGTCCCAAGTCCAGGTTATCATCTATGCTTCTGACTGACTGGCTAGAAATCAGAGGGTCTCCTGACTCCTTCCTGGGGTTGAATTTATCTGCTCTTAATAGAATGGCTCATGGAACTCAGGAAACCAATTTACCCACTAGATTATCAGTTTACTCCAAATAATATCAAAGGGTGAAAATCAAAAGCCAGAGGAAGAGATACCTAAAGTAAGGTTCTGAACAAAGGAGTTTCTGCTCACTAGAGTTTGGGCCCTGCAGGTAGCATGAGGAAGAGTTCTGATCCACCAGCCTGGAAGCTCCCTGAATCCCTTCCTTTGGGGTTTTTATGGAGGCTACATTACATAGGGGTTTCCCTGGTGACTCAGATGGTAAAGAATCTGCCTGCAAAGCAGGAAACACAGGAGAAGTGGGTTTGAACCCTGGATGGGGAAGATTCCCTGGAGAAGGGAATGGCAACTCACACCAATATTCTTCTGTGGAGAATCCTATAGACAGAAGAGCCTGGCTGGCTATACTTCATAGGGTCATGAAGGGTTGGACACGACTGAGCAGCTAACACACACACACACACACACCACAGGCGTGATGATGTCATTGGCCATTGGTGATTGGACTCAACCAATGTTGAGTCCCTTACCCCTCCCCAGAGCTGGAAGGTTGAGGGTGAGACTGAAAGTTCCAAATTTCTAATCATGTGGTTGGTCCCCTGGCAACCTTAGGGGACCAAGGAGCTTTCCAAAAATCACTTCATTGATAAAGCAAAAGACACATTTACCAGTCTCATCACTTAGGAAATTCCAAAAGTTTTAGGAAATCTGTGCCAGGAACAGGGGAATGCTGCTGCCCTGGACTCAGGAGCATCTACCTGGACTGCTGGGGAGCCCTGCTCTGGAAGTTCCTGGAGTCAGGAGAAGGCAGGATAGGATCTATGAGGCTGCTTCTCCAGGAGGTGCCTAAAGGGGCAGGGACATTTATTAACAGAGAGTGAGAGGCCCTAACCAAAATTACAGCAGAGGGCCTGCTCCATCACACTATTCAACCCTGGTCAATAGCTTGCCTACACTTGGATAAAAATTCTGTTCTTGAAGGAGTCCAGAAGAGCTCACACTGGGACTTCTATCCAGGGGCTGCTAATGGTGATTCAGTTCAGAGCCTTGCAGGGTCTAGGGAGAGCAGCCCAGCCACAGCATTTGAGGTAGTAAAGTGTCACTTGGCTGAATGGATCCCTTGCTTGTAAGTGCCCCCTCCCTCCGACACCAAGCTAGTGTCCTGCCGTGGCTGGGAGCCAGGACTTAATCATCTGCTGGGAGACTAGACCTGCCACAGAACACCCATTAGCATCTGGGAGACCCAACCCTCCCCCCGAAAGGCCCAGGGCTGGAAGCACTGGTCTGTCTGTTCATCCTCTCCCCCCGCCTCTCCATCTGCCTTGCTTTCCTGTTCGCTAGCTTCCAGCTGGCGATCGATTCGTTGCTTGTCTCTCCTTTTGTTTTATCATCCCACTTTATCTTCTTTGTGGCATTTTTCCTTTCTTTGAACGGTTTCTGCTGCTCTTCTAATCAGGAGGGGGAAGCGGTGGAAGGAATAAAGGGAAGGGGGGTCTGTCTGCCTCTCTGTACAGGTCCCTCCAATGGACACCCTGACCCCCAGTCTGGATGTGNACTTTATCTTCTTTGTGGCATTTTTCCTTTCTTTGAACGGTTTCTGCTGCTCTTCTAATCAGGAGGGGGAAGCGGTGGAAGGAATAAAGGGAAGGGGGGTCTGTCTGCCTCTCTGTACAGGTCCCTCCAATGGACACCCTGACCCCCAGTCTGGATGTGTTGAGATGGTGATAAGATCCACTTGCATTCTTATATATCCCTTTCCCAAGGCCCAGAAGCCCTATTGACTCTCCTTGCCATTTCTGCTTCCCATCCTCCTCTCTCCATCCCCACACACTGGCTCAGGTTCGTTCAGCTCCCTGCTGAATTGCTGCAGCAGCCAACAGCCTTCTAAGCTTCTCCAGCCTATCCCAGCACAAAGCTGAGCCCTTCATTTTGCTTCAGTGGTTCTCAAAATGCGGGTCCCAGACCACCAGCATCCGCATCCTCTGGGAACTAGATAAAAATGCAAATTCTTAGGACACATCCCAGACCTACTGATTCAGCAACTCCAGTGCAGGGCCCAAAGCTTTGTGTTTTAACAAGCTCTCCAAGTGATTGTGATGACTGCTAAAGCTGAAAACCACTGATCTACTTAAAAGCCCTCATTGACTCCCACCTTCTTCAACTCCTCCCGCCTGCCAGTGGTGCCCTGAGCAGGGCTGGTCCAGGCCTCTGTGCCATGGGCTCCTCATTTCAGAGCACACTGGCCATTTCCTTTTGTGATGTCTCCTCCAGCCCTGACTAGCCTTGTCCCTCCTGCCCTTAGCTGTCAGCCTGTTGCCCTCACTCTCTCTAGACTAGGAACTCTTGGAGGGCAAGGCCATGTCTTGGTTTGTGTGAACTCCAGTACCATGCACATATGTGGCACCTGATTCAACACCATTACTTAAGTACTGTCCCCTGGGTCATCGCAAGATCCCTAGACACGTGCTGGCACAGATTCACGGTTATTTCATTTTACTATTGAGCTTACTATTAATACAGAGGGGTTGGTGGGCCCCTGGGGGATGCACAGCAAACCCCTGCAGCTCTCTCAGACTGTGCTCTTGAAACACAGCTTCTGGAAGTACCTAGAGTGTGTGGGAAGAACAAGGGAGTTGGGGTCTGATGAGCTATACTGATACTCTGGTTCTGCCATTTTTCAGCAGTATGACCTCAGAAAAGCTCCAAGACTCATTTTTCTCATTTGTGAAATGGAATTGTTGTATTACAGTTAGATAAGTTTTGGCCTAATTTGAGTGCCCCTGAGAGCAGGGCCTGAGGCAAAGCTTTAGATGCAGGGATTTACTACAGAAGGGATCCCAGAGAGTAGGAGGGGAGATTTGGGAAGGGCAAGTCAGAAAAGAGGAAACATTCATGTAATTATTACTAAAGGTGGTGGGAGGGTCCATCCTGCTGAAACTTCTGAGAAGCACACAGAATGTGCCCCCAGAACTGCCCACCCAAAAGACAGGGTCATTTATCACATTTCCCACATCCCATTGGCTCAGAGCTGCCAAGGCCCTCCCTCTTACAGACTGTTGCTGAGATTCTCCAGTCTGCAGCTATGTGGGTTCTGAACCTTCAGGGAAGGCCAGAGGCAGAGAGACACAGAGGTGGAAGGTGCACTTGGGTGGTACTGGTTTGTGACCTGCTGCTGAAACTAGAGGTGGGCTAAGGGAATGCACAAGGGGCCCCAAGAGCACCTGCTCCAGTCTGTGAACACTCCTACCCATCTGCCAAGAATGCATCTGCACTCAATATGCCAGCAAATGTGGAAAACTCAGCAGTGGCCACAGGACTAGAAAAGGTCAATTTTCATTCCAATCCTAAAGAAGGGCAATGCCAAAGAATGTTCAGACTACCACACAATTGCACTCATCTCACATGTTAGCAAGTAAAGCTCAAAATTCTCCAAGCCAGACTTCAACAGTACATGAACCGTGAACTTCCAGATGTTCAAGCTGGATTTAGAAAAGGCAGAGGAACCAGAGATCAAATTGCCAACATCCACTGGATTATCAAAAAAGCAAGAGAGTTCCAGAAAAACATCTATTTCTGTTTTATTGACTATGCCAAAGCCTTTGACTGTGTGGATCGCACAAACTGTGGAAAATTCTTCAAGAGATGGGAATACCAAACCACCTTACCAGCCTCCTGAGAAATATGTATGCAGGTCAAGAAGCAACAGTTAGAACTGGACATGGAACAACTAACTGGTTCCAATTCGGGAAAGGGGTACATCACGGCTGTATATTGTCACCCTGCTTGTTTAACTTATATGCAGAGTACATTATGTGAAATGCTGGGCTGAATGAAGCACAAGCTGGAATAAAGATTGTCAGGAGAAATATCAATAACCTCACATATCCAGATGACACCACCCTTATGGCAGAAAGTGAAGAAGAACTAAAGAGCCTCTCAATGAAAATGAAAGAGGAGAGTGAAAAAGCTGGCTTGAAACTCAACATTCAGAAAACTAAGATCATGGCATCCAGTCCCATCACTTCATAGTAAATAGATGGGAAAACAATGGAAATAGTGACAGACTTTATTTTGGGGGGCTCCAAAATCACCGCAGCTAGTGACTGCAGCCATGAAATTAAAAGACACTTACGCCTTGGAAGGAAAGTTATGACCAACCTAGATAGTATATTCAAAAGCAGAGACACTACTTTGCCAACAAAGGTCCATCTAGTTAAAGCTATGATTTTCCCAGTAGTCATGTATGGATGTGAGTGTTGGACTATAAAGAAAGCTGAGTACCAAAGAATTGATGTTTCAACTGTGGTGTTGAAGAAGACTCTTGAGAGTCCCCTGGACTGCAAGAAGATCCAACCAGTCTATCCTAAAGCAAAGTAGTCCTGAATAGTCATTGGAAGGACTGATGCTGAAGCTGAAACTCCAATACTTTGGCCATCTGATGTAAAGAACTGACTCATTTGAAAAGACCCTGATGCTGGGAAAGATTGAAGGCAGGAGGAGAAGGGGATGACAGAGGATGAGATGGTTGGATGGCATCATCGACTCAATGGACGTGAGTTTGAGTAAGCTCCAGTAGTTGGTGATGGACAGAGAAGCCTGGCATGCTGTAGTCCATGGGATCGCAAAGAGTCAGACACAACTGAGTGACTGAACTGAACTGATTTGCCAAGACTGCCTCTCACATGGCTCTGCTGCTTGATCTGAGGTGGCCTGTTTAGCTGTCTGTATCCCTCACTTGACATGAGTTTTCTAGGTGCCCATTACTATATCCTCAATGCCAAAGCAAGAGCAGTGTACAGACCACATCCTCAGAAATATCTTTTGAGTGACTGAATGAGCAAAAGCACTCTTCATGTAACAGAGACTCAGGACCATACACTGTGGCACTAATCAGACTTCTGAACTGAGGGAGAGAATGTACTGCTTTATCATCATGTTGCAAAGAATCATCCCAGGTGGCACAGTGGTAAAGAATCCACCTACCAATGCAAGAGACGCAGGTTCGATTCCTGGGTCAGGAAGACCCTCTGCAGTAGTAAATGGGAACCACTCCAGTGTTCTTGCCTGGGAAATTCCAGGAGCCTGGCAGACTATAGTCCGTGGGGTTGCAAAGAGTCAGATGTGATGGAGCACACACAGAAAGAAAAGAAATCCATTATGAGTGAGTTGCAATTCCTTTGTATTCAAGATGGAGTAACAGAGAAAAGGTTTACCTCTGCCCTGAAACTACTACAAGCCCAGACAAAACATAGGAAACAATGATGCTCGAGAGTTTGGACTCAGAGCAAAAAAGAAGGCTCATCTCCGAGAGGAAATGAATGAGGTGAGCCGTGTGACTGCCCCAGCTTAATGGCTGGAGAAAGTTTCAGGCAGCTGTGGGAAGCAGGGGTGGGAGTAAAGGATGGAGGGACTTACTGCAAAGGGGCATGAGGAAACATATCTGGGTGATGATCAGTTCACTGTCTTTATTGTAGAGATTGTTTCACAGGTATATACAGAACATGGCAAAACCTATCAAATTGTACACTTTAAACTACGCCATTTAATTGTATATAATCATACTTGGATGAAGTTATTTTTAAAAATAATAAATAGAAAACTGATATTTCTGCTAGGTAATGGAGACTACATTAGTAAAAACACATGTAGAAACTCATTAAAGAGTATGTAATGAATCAACATCTTTCTGGTAAGATCCTTAGCTCTCTGGCTTTTGACAAATAATCTTTGTCTAAAATTTGGATCCAGTTTTCAAAGGAGGGTTCAGAATTTTGTCCAGCAGGCAGGCAGATTGAAAACATTTGTAAATTACACCTGAGTTACTCTCTCCTCCCTATCAGAGCCTGTTGCCTTGGGAGGGGCACACCTACTTCACTAGGCCACAGGCCAGGTTATCTCCTCTGGGGGATTCAGACGTGTCTTCCACATCCACTGCTTCCACCAGCAAAGCCCCAGGGAAGCTTCCCTGCCACACCTGGATCACTATCAACCATCTTTGAGATCTCTTAGATGCCCTCTACATGTCCCCACTACCTAGAGGTTCAGGGACCTCTCAGTCTCCCACCTGGAGACTGGAGGTGCTGGCTCCTCCACTGACCACTCCCCTAGTGGTTTCTTGGGCCCCTAGTGGAATAATTCTCTCAATGCATCACCCATTTCCCCAGCAGAATAGCTTCAATTCTTAAAGCCACAATGCTTTCAGCCTAATCTCATAAGCACTTCCTCCCAAGAAGCAAAGGACATCTCCAGGGGACTATGCTGGAGTATGTTCAACGGATGCTGTTTTCTCTTCAGTACCTTAGGCTAAGTTTGACCGCTGCACCAAACCCTGTATGTACTAATGTGAGCATGTTTTCCTCAGAGTTCTGTGGTCCTTCTTGACAACCTGTCATCATTCTGACAATACACTCCTCCTGCACACACCTAATCTTCCATCAAACTGTGTGCAACTGAATCTTCAGTGTGGACGGGGCTCTGGTTATTTTCTGTTGGGATGCTGAGCCCAGGGAAAGTCAGCCTAGGTGGCTGGGGTGACCATTACACTTCCCAAGGACCCCCAGGCTGGGCCACATAAAGCTCTGCAAAAGGACCCTGCCTTCTAGGTTCTGCCTCCTGTCCATAAAGCTCTTATAAATAGTTAGGTGTAGGGGTTTTTTTGTGAATGCAAGTTTTCATTTATCTGGGATAAATGTCCAGGAGTGTGACTTCTGAGTCTTGTGGTACAATGCGTGCCTGCATGCTAAGTTGATTCAATCATGTCAGACTCTTTGAAACCCTATGGGTTGTAGCCCGCCAGGCTTCTCTGTCCATGGGGTTCTCCAGGCAAGAATACTGAGCAGGTTGCCTTGCCCTCCTCCAGAGGATCTTCCTGACCCAGGGATCAAACTCATGTCTCTCACACATCCTGCATTGGCAGGTGAGTTCTTTATCACTAGCACCACCTGGAAAATCCAAGTGTATAGTAGAAATAGTTTTAACCTCTTTTCCAATTCTTATACCTTTATATATATGTTCTTATCCAATTGCATTGGCTCATACCACAAAGGCAATGTTAAAGCATACGAAAGGTAATGAACACCTTTGCCTTAGTCAGAGTCGCTCTAGTGTTTCCCCATCAAGTAGGATTCTGGCTTTGGGCATCTGTGGCTTATATATTTTGACATGTTAAGGAAGTATCCATCTGTATTAGTTTCCCAGGGCTGCTTTGACAAAATGCCACAGACTGGCTGGCTTCAAGCAACAAAATTCATTTTGGGGGTTGGAAGCCTGAAATCAAATTGTCGGCAGGGCCACAATCCCTCTGTAACTTGTAAGGGAGAACCTGTCCTTTCCTCCCAGTAGCTTCTGGTGCCTTGCCCACAGTCTTTGACATTCCTTGGCTGGCAGCTATAGCAGTTCAACTTTCCCTCTGCTGCCACGTGTTGACCACTTCTGTGTCTATGTCTCTGCGTCTCTTCTGTTCTTATAGGGACCCTGGTCATAGTACTCCAGTATGGCCTCATCTTAACATTACTAACTATATCTGCAGTGACTCTTTCTCAACCCATCCCCACACAACAAAACATTCAATTCCTGCCTGCCTTTATATGTTGCTCTTGAGAAGACTGCTGGAAGCTGAATTTTCTCATGCATCCAATGAATTTTATAGTTGGGCCTGGAATCCCTGAGGATTTCTTTTTTTTGGTCTTTAAAGTCTAGTAGTTTATGTCTCAAATTTGAGATTTGAACATTCTGGGACAATTTTCAAAGTATATGTGCTGGGAGACAATTCTCTGAGTCACTCACATTTCTGTATATATTGCAAATATATTGTATAGCAAATACATTGTATAGCAAACAGCCTCAGAAGACAGAGACAGTTTTGTCCTCCAGGACAAAAAGAAGACACGCTTGGTGTTCAGCACAGTGAAGCAAAAGGAAGGGATGATATCTACTCATTATGAAAGACTCAGGTTCCCCTAGCTAAGAGTTCCTCTCCTATTATAATGTATGTGCAGATATTCTCTAGCCCTCTGTACATCACTCTTGAATATTAAGGCTGAGAGGATCAATGTCAAAAGGACAGTATATTGGGTACTAATATTTCTGTGAGTAATGAGCTATCTTTACTCTCTGACCCAGGAATCTCATGTTTTCTATTGGCAACCATAAAACTGTGGCAAGCTAATGTGGCAAGCTAACTTATTAGCTTATAAGTAGAATAAAATATAAGACTCTTCATAGTTCTTGACAACATGCTGGGGCATTTTAATATGGTTACTTACTTTTTGTGAAAAATCTTCTTGAATACAATTTTAAATATTTGTTGTTCCTGTGTTTGGTCATTTCAACCCGGGACTCCTATTATATGTAGGCTGAATCTTCTTTGCCCATCTTCCTTTTCAGTCATTTACAGAACCATTTTGCCTCTTTTGTTTTTATTATTTTTGTTGTTTTCTTTGTTTTCTGCCTTTCTTCAGTGTTCCTTTTCAAATTTTCACTTCAATATATTCCTCCTTGTACAGCTTGCAATTTATTCTTTATTTCTGAAATTGTGTTGCCCTTTTTTTTCAGTTTCTTTCCTGAGTTCAGTCAATTCATTGCATTTCTTTTGCTTTGCTCATCTTTGGTTTTAGATTTTTAATTTCTGATTCTAATGTTTTAATTTACAAATGATTTTTAACATATGTTCAATTCATAATGCAATGTGTATTATCAGTTTCTTCCATTTTGGAGAAAGGGAGACTTTTGATCAGCTCCCAGTCTTATATGGACTTGGTTTGATTTATTTTCTATTTTTCCTATTCTTGAGCACTGTGTGGACAGAGTTTATAGTTTAAGAGTACCCTCTTCTCAGCTTTTTTTGTTTTTTTAAATGGATAACCATGAGGGGGATGAAAAGGACTGGGATATCTTATTCTTTTTTAAATTTCTGCAGAATCAATATTTTCCCTCTCTTCGTGAAACTTTTCCTTCACAGCCAGTTCACAAAGGACATAACTCATCTCTTTATTTCATTATCTCCCAGAAGCTCTGCATTTCTGAGGCACCAGTTCCAGTCCTGTTCACTTGCAAGCCATTTTCTCTTTGGCTGTTGCTGGGAACTACGATGTCCGAGACCTGTGTTCAACCTTTTGACATTTACTATTGTACTTTCTTTTGAGGGAGTAATTCTGTGTGTGTGCTATCTGTGTCCTCTTCCTCTAATTTCCCTTTTTGCAGATTCTCATAAGCCCCTCCTCCTCTACTCAGCTATCTCTAGCAGCACAGACGCTCTACTGAAGCACAGAGCTTCCTTCTCAAGTTGTAGTTCGTACAAAGTTTGTGGTGGTCTCTATGTCCTAGAGATGTAAAGGTGTGGACCAGGGATGAACTTGTTGTTTTTTCTCTTAACTTAATTGATTTTTGGATATGAGGTAGAAAACTAAATGGATGCAGAAAGCTGCCATTATTTTTCAGACCATTCCAAATATTTTAAATGCTTGTTTTTATTTTCCATTTGATCTATTGTTACTTAGAGTTTGTTCTTAAATTTCATAATTTATACGTTCCTAAAATTATTTATCTCTTTACTTTCACCTTAATTGCATTGGAATCAGATATGTGGTCTCTATGTTATTATTGATTCTTTAAAATGTACAGAAATCCAATTAACAGCCTACTTTTGGGTTAGCTTTATACATGATCCTTATGTGTCTGAGAAGATTGTACATGCTCTAATTTCTTACTACAGGGTTCTCCCCGCCCCATATATATACATATATATATAGGATCAAGTTTGTTAATTATAGTGTTCAAATACCATGAAAGATTTGTTGTCTGTTTGATCTAATTACTGAGAAAAGCATATCAAAAATTTCCCAATGTGATGTATGTTGATCAATTTATGCTTGTTGGTCTGTCAAGTTTTGCTTTATATGGTTTGAGACTATGTTATTAAGTATATATTTAAAATATACTTAATTGACTTTATCATTATATCTTGATTGACATTCATCTTTTTTAAAAAATATGATATTGATATAGCTANATGTTGATCAATTTATGCTTGTTGGTCTGTCAAGTTTTGCTTTATATGGTTTGAGACTATGTTATTAAGTATATATTTAAAATATACTTAATTGACTTTATCATTATATCTTGATTGACATTCATCTTTTTTAAAAAATATGATATTGATATAGCTACACAAGCTTTCTTTTGGCAAATATATTATTTCCATCCTTTTATTTTCAGCCTTTTCATGTCCCTTTGTTTTAGTGTGGCTCTTGCAGGCAGGAAGTTTGAATTTTTCAACTTAATCTGATAATTCTATATGTTAAGTAGAGAGTCTGGTGCACTTGTATCATGCTATAGACATACAAAATAATGTATGTCAAAGTTATTTTTTACATTTACTCTGCTTTTATTATTTTTTTTAATTTAGGTTTCTTTTAAGGAACTGATTTATCTTTCAGTAAAATCATATTTATCTGGAGTTTAGTAATTCTTTCATTTACATTTTTATGTTCTGTCAAATTCAAGTAAAATTGAATATATTATTACATACTCATGTATACATATACATACACATATATCTATGTATATCTATTTTTCCTACAATGTATATATATTGCTTTTATAATCCAAAAGTTATTTAGAGATAGTTTAATATGTAAATGAATAAATGAAATCATATCTTTTTTTATTTTTAACATGGAAATGATGTTGTTATAACCAGGTATATTTATCAACAGCCATAAAATGGAAATCACCTGAAGGCAGAATCTCCTCAACTTCTCCTGCCCTGAATATTCTCTGTTGAGATTAGTAAATGCCTGCAGAAAAATCAAGGATGCTGTCAGGAGGTCGTGAACTGTGTTGCTATAGTGAGATTATCAGATTTAGCAAATAAAAGCCTTATGCAGGATATACATTTATGAACAATTTACACACTGTTTATCTGATATTCAGATATAACTAGATGTCCTCTATTTTATCTGGCAACCCTAGCCTATGGATCGCCCTTTCCCATGCATTTCACTGGAGAGTGGAGCAAAGCAGATGTCTCTTCCTTGTAAGACCGTGACCTGTCTCTGCTGAATGGATCTGGGAAGAGGTAAAAATGTCCACTCTCTATTTGGACACCCACACTCGTTGTCTCTTATTTGCTAGCAATCTCTCAGAGACCCCTTAGCACTTAATCTAGGGAATGAGGACACTATGCCTTCGGTTTTCAGCCTGCTAGAATTTCCATCTGACCTGTTGCCAACAACTCCAACACCAGCCTACCACACACAAACACACATCCAGACTTTCTGCCAGTGTCAGACCTCAGGAGCTGGAACCAATCAGGGAAACCCCACACTGAAAGGTCATGGCCAGGTTCTGCTTCCTCCCTGAGCTCAGGGAAAGACTGCTAACCAGCTGCCCACTCAGGACTTCCTTATTGAAAAACAACAAATTTATTGATCCGAACAGGTACGGGTTCCTCAAAATCACTGCAGTGTCCTCCTGGATCTTCTGATCACTCCCTCTCCAATCCTTATCCAGGAGTTTTCCTGCTCACAATTATTCAGAAGTTTCTGTTGTTCCTTCCTCTAAGCCTAAATAATTATAATAAGCTAATAATTAACTTTTGTACAAAACCCTAAGCTCCTTGTGTATTCTTTTATTTGTGATAATTAGTTCCCAGTCCAGCTCTGACTGAAAAAGCATGAGCTCTGACCCTGACAGGCTTGAGCCCAAGGTCAAGATCACTTACTGACTACTTTGGCTTTGATCAATTGGCTTTGACCAATTCACTGAGCCTCTCTGAGGCCTCTATTCCTCATCTATAAAATGGGACTCGGACAAATGTCTTTGAACCAATCCTTATTCTATTAGACACCATTCAGACTCACAAGGGAAAAAAAATTTGCAAACTCCACATTTGAACTAGATCGTACTCTTTTAGAAGCGTGAAGGAAAACATGCAAACTTCATTGGCAACAGAACTAATTAGACAGACTTCAATATATCTTTCACGCAGTCAGAATGGTGATTGGAAAGGAATTTCCAGACACAGAGTATTGCAGAAAGGAATGAGTTTATTAAGAACAAAGAGCAGAGATAATGTGTAGCACAGTGGTCCAAACTCCTGATAGACCAAGAAAAGTCGACAGGACAATGTTAAAAGAGCAGGCCAGCTCAAGGTAGTGCTGACTGAAGGGAGACTAGATAGTGAGGGGTTTAAAAATACAGTGAACCGACTTCCTGAAACACCAAGGAGTTAGCAGCCAATTTTTATAGCCTCCAGACAAAGAAAATTCCTGCTAGAAGGGTGGCGTTAGGTAATTGGTTAGGGAGCTATAGGATGAGTGCCAAGGCGTGCATTTTTGCCTAACTTGGCATCAGGAAGCTGGCCGGTAAGGATCAGGGGTCTTTTGGCAGCAGTTACAATGGGGCTCAGTCAGTTCCGGAGATGGACTTATTCTGGGCTCTACTTCCATGGGCCCAGTGCAAGACCACACAACTGTGGCCTTGGGATAGGACTCCACAATGTCCACAGTAGATTAAAAGAGGAATTTCTTTAATCCTCACAACAATAAGAAGTAGACTGCTTTTAGTGAGAAATGCAAGATGGGAAATAATATGCATAATATGTAACATTTTGTATAAGGAAGAAGGAATATGAAAATGTGTTTATTGTATTTGCTTATTCTACATAAATAATACACAGAACTTAATGAAAATAGTTAAATCCAGTGTGAAGATTGGGGATGGTGATGCAAAGCACAGTGGTTTAAGGCAGGGATATTCTTTAAGTATATATCATTTTATATTTTTTGGATTTTGGAACCATATGATTTGTATTTTGGAATCCATTCAAAAATAAAGATAGGAAGTTGAACACTTTTAAAAATTAAAAGTAAAGTCCACCTCGAAAAGTTGTCAGTTAAATGAAACTATATATGCAGCATGTGTGTGTGTGTAGTATTATAGAACTATGTATTTAGATAGAGAAAATTTTGCAAGTTAACTTCTAAGGAAAAAATAATCATGTATTATCCCAATGCTCAGAGGCAAATCTGTTAATATTTTTCATATTATCATATTGTTTACATTTATATTTTATTTAAATATTTTTACATAGGGAATATGTACAGTTTTTTAACCTGCATTTACCTTAAAGCAAAGCTATCCTTTGTAACTTGTTTTTGATACCTGTAGGATACTTAATTATGTAAATGACCTATGTCACGTGTTTACTTGTCTGTGTTCCCATGGCCCTATCAACTCCCCAAGGACAGGGCCTGTGCCTTAATCATCTTTGTGTTCCCCAAGTGTGATTTGTGAAGGGATCTTGGTAAGTATCTATTGAATAAATGCACACACTATTTGACCAAGATTATCTAAGGAGTCACTTATTGTTGGGTATTTGGGTCATTTCCAATTGTTTTCACTCCTCTGAATAATGCTAGCACAGTCATGTGTATATGAATCACAAATCACTATGCACGTCTTTACTTGTTTCCTTAGGCAAAATTCCTAGAAGTGGAATTACTGGCTCAACAGATAGGAAAAATTTAGGGTTGTTGAAATCACACTGCTTATTTGCCGTCCAAAATGTTGTCCCAATATGCACTCTGGGCAGCTGCCACAGGAGGCCTGGTCCTGACATTCACTGAAAGTAGGAGCTCCTGTTCATAAAATCTTTGCTTATTGCAGGGGAAGAGAATGGCATCCGTTTGCAATCCTATGCACTGAAGTTTCTTTAACTTTTTTTCAGTGAGTTTGAACAGGTTTTCTCAGACAATTTTTTTTTTTTTTTAATTTTGTTTGCTCATGCACTTCATACATCTATCTACTCGGGCTTTCATATTTTTCATCTGTATCTTCTCATTTTAAATTGTGAATCTGTCTGCTTGTCTCTTTCCTCATAGGTTACCTAATTTTCTCCAGGGAATTTTTTAGAGGTTTAGGGGAGATACATATTATGGAAAATTTCCAATAAACAAAACAGTAGAGAGAAAAGTACAACAAAGTCCCAAGTTCCTGTCACCCAGCTTCAACAACCTTAAGCACTTTGACAATTTTATCTGTTTATCATGTTTCTTCCCCAACATACACAGACATTTGAAAAACATTTTTTTCCTAGAGTATTTTAGGCAAATCCTAGACATCACAGCATTTTCCCCATAAATAGCCAAAGAATTTTTAAGCTGCCATATGAGTATTTCTATTTAAGAAGAGCACGGATTGACTCCACAATAAGGAATTTATTTATAACAGATTGGAATCCTGCCCTCTATCATTTCTCCACATTCAATGACTCTTTCTTTATGTAAAACGTGGCCTTTGTCTTTCTTCAGCCTACCTGCGTGTACTCCATGGGAGGCTGCTGAAATATTGCAGCCATGAATTTAGGCCAAATGAATGGCCCAGGCCTTGTCAGAGTCACCCAGGTCTGCAGGAGAAGAGAACCATCAGTTTGCATTTGCTGAGCATATAAACAACTCATCTCCAATGTTTGCTAACTGATTGCCCACCATCATCAAACTCATAATTCAACAGTGTTAACGCTGTTAAGTCTTAATTCATCTTCATTAAATAGAATAGCAGCTTGCGTTGAGAAGGGAAACGGGTTGATTTCCGTCCCCTCCCTATGAAATGGCAGCTTCTTTGTCAGTCTGGAAACAACGAATCCCTCCGCAGACTGGGCTTCATGTTTTAAGCAGAACTCAAGACAGTGGCAGTATTTTTATTTCCTTTCTTGGAACCATTTCACCCAGTTTCAAATATCTATAGAAATCAGAGTCCAAAGAAACTTTCTCAAATGGGAGGACTCTAGGTGTGCAGGGTGGAAGGAGAGAGAGAGAGAGAGCGTGAGAGCGTGTCTGCAAGACAGCAAAAGCCGTTTTTAAAAAATAAGTGCTTGCAAAGACAGAACTGCAGCCAGGCTGGAAGAAGAGAAGGCCACGCACCCCCCTGTGCTCCGGCCTGCCGTTCCCTGTGCTAATCCCGGTGACAGCAACAGAAGCTACTGGAATCTGAGCCGCCAGCCTGACTTCAGCACCTGGCGCGGGAGGCCGGGGCTGGGGATCTGGGGAAGTTACGCTGTGGGAGCAACGAAAGCCCAGCTTATTGCGGCCCAGACCCACCGTGCTGCGGATCCTGAGGCCAGGCCATAGATGTCGACATGCCTTTCATGAACCAGCACTTGCCTGCATTCTGAGCCAGCCCCTTTGCCTCTCCTGGCCTGGTGTGCTGCATGGAGAGGAGCCCGTCCCTAAGATCAGGGAACGTTCTTGCTGTGCGTGTGCATGCTTGTGTGTGCATGCGTGCATATGTATGAGTGTGTGTGTGTGCGCGCGCGCACGCATATGAGTGTGCCTGTATCTTGCTCTTGCTTCAGGAGCTGGAAGTTACAAAGCATCACCTTCAAAATGAAGCCTGCTGTCAAGTGGTAAACAAGGCGGATTCTGGGGATTAGAATGTCAAGCCAGGTCTTTGCTAACATGCACGGTGGCCGGATGGTGCCCAGAAAGGTTTTTAAAGGCTGGAGGCGGCACGAGGTGTGTGAAACCAGAGCTTTCCCTTTCCGTGGAAAAAGCAAGGGGGAACAGGAGGAGACAGGCTCTCTCACACTGAAACGTGTTTAAAGAAGAATCATTTGAATTAAAATAGATGCGCTCCCGAAATAATCTTGTTTTGAAAGCTCAGAAATCTTAGGAAGAGAAAAAGGCTATCAGTACACTTACCCTTTGAATCTGTTATGGCCCTTGCTATTTATAATTTATTTTGCCTCCATGTGTCTTAAAATAATCAACAGACATTATCACATTAACTCTTGCAATCCCCCTCGCCTTTCCAGAAAGTCCTGTCCTTCGAGCCACAAAGGACACAGCCCCAGCCCTGTGGATGTGGCCCTACTTGCGCTGGTGCCCTGAGCCCCCTGGCCGGCCCAGGCCTGGGGGAACATTCTGGCCACCGTAATTCACGGTCTTTTCTCATCTGCCCCAACGCCAGGTGGCCAGGAGCCTGTTGGAGGACGTCAGCGAAGGAGAGCCGTCAGGACCCCAGGGACACCCTAGGCCATGCCCCTGCGTCAGTGTCCTAACGGTGTCACTGCAAGGCCCACAGCAAGCTACTGTTAACAACAGTAAAGCTCTGGTGTTCACAAATTGTTTACTTTTTAAAAAAAGCAAATTAGAGAAGGGTAAAGTTATCTCAAGAGAGGGTGGGAAATAGCAGCTCACACAGTAGGTATGTGTTAACTTTAAAGAATTGACATAAAAATTCATATTATCAGTTTCTTTTGGAAAACCCAGGGCTGGGGTCAGCCCTTGATGGGAGCTAAGTGTCCCTGTCCCTTCAGTCGGGAGCAGGGCTCTCTCTTCGAGTGACACTGAGTCCCTGAGTGGGCACACCACTTCCCCAGGAGGGATACTGCCGGCCCCCTGCAGGCTTCTGGGGTGTGACCTCTGGAAGGCAGGAGTGGAAACAGTTTTCCTGGGGGCCAAAACCTATACGATTTCTGGCTTCCCAGGGGGTATTAGTGGTAAAGAAGCCATCGCCAGTGGAGGAGACATAAGAAACACGAGTTTGATGGCTTGGTCAGGAGGCAGCAATAGCGACCCATCCCAGTACTGTCGCCCGGAGAATCCCATGGACAGAGGAGCCTGGTGAGCTATAGTCCATAGGGTCTCACGTTGGACACAAGCGAAGTGACTTAGTGCACAGACATACACACATTTTAAGAAAAAAATATACAAAGTTAAATGTAAAACAAATATTTATTTAGAATGACAAATTCTAACTGACAAATTGTAAATTCATTTACAAACTTGGTGATAAATATCAATGATGACAATTACTAGCTATACAATGATAACAATACCCTTACCACAAAATCCTGAAGCATAATATAATTTTAAAACATAATACTTCAAGCATGACAAACCTCTTTAATACTCTTTTTTAACGTTGTTTTTTGACCGCATACTCTTTGATTATCTTCTTATGAAAATAATTATGTAATATTTTCTCTAGAAAGAATAGATAAAAATTCACTCTTTCCCTTGGATCAGCTGTTTGAAATTTGGTTTAAGTTATTGATAGCATAAAAGAGTTTCTTCCGGCTTCACCTCTCGTTACTGGTAGTGTCACGTGAATTTTTAGGACTGTTGTCAAATTTAGGAAAACTTTTATCAAATTTCTTTCATATCTGAGGTGTTGCTATGGTTCTTGAGATGTGAAATGCTGTTATGGGCCTATGCCTGTAACATAGCTATTCTAATCAGTTCTGTTTTACGTGATTCCCATTGAACAAGGAAAAAGGACATATAGTATAATTATAATTGTCTGTTCTGCCTTACTGAGTATATTCTTGCATAAGTGAACTTCAGTTTTGACTAGGCATTGATGAGAATTGAATCCATTGCTTACAATTTTATTTGCTGAAGAACTAGAAGATTATCTTACCATAGCCTGTGTATGTTTCAAGCCTTATGTCTCCTGCATTGCTCACATATTTCAGGAGCTGGATGCCTCGGGTGCTGAGAGAGTTTGCAGAATGGACAGTAGGCACATTCTTGGAAGTCATTCCTATACTGGCATGGCCAGCAATGATTTATCATTGACAGTGATGCAAACCGCAGAAATACATCCCACTAAACCCAAACTCAATCCATCCAACTCAAACCGCCATAACAGACACAGAAAAGCCCTGAGCCAGTCCAGTGCCACCAATGGCACAGAGAGAAGCTTGACAGAGCAGGCGAGAGGATGGAGGGTGACAGTGGTTGCACTGCTGCCATTCAGACCCCCAGCTTTGCAGACTTTGCACATATGTGGGCCCATCTGCATGTACTGTGAAGGCCCCTCCCCAGAGTCTTGAAGGGAACTAGAATTTGAGAGGCCCAAAGTCAAAGCTTTACTCGCTTGTGGGTGAATTAGCTTCTCATGGACAACAACAATCCCACTCCCCACTTTCCTGAATGGAAAAGAAAGATGTTAAATAACTTGTAGAGATGCTGGACTTTCACATCACCCACAGCACCTGGGACCTGAGCCGGAACCTGGTGTGAGTGCCCTTTACTGCTTCATCACGGTTTTGTCAATTGTTGAAGAGACTTACTTCTCCAAAACTATCTTGTGGAGTTTTGTCAAAATCTGTATCTTGTGGAGGAAATGCATCTTTGCATTTCAACTCAAACTCATCCATTCAGATGGCCTTGCCCACCAGATGCCCCATCATAGAAAAATGGCAGAGGACTCCTGTGCTGGTGGGAGACCCTTATTTGCAGAAAGATGTGAGAACTGCCTGAGCATATCGGGCCCAAGATTAGATGCCTCCTGAGCCATCCTTAGCCCAAAGTGCTTTCCACTGAAACTCAGAGCAGAGTCTCAGCTTTAAGGTAACTCTATAATTTCTTCTCACACCTGGTGAAATACCACATGTACAGATGGGTCTCACTTAATGTGTTGGTCAGGTATTGTGCCAATGTGTGTAACCACCCACCTCAAAACCTGATGACTTGAAACAATCATCACTTATTCTGGGGGATTTGAAAGGTTGGCTGGAGAGGCTCTTTTTGCTGCCATAGGATTGTGAGCCTAATGTGGTTTGCTCCACACATTTCTCATCTTCCTTGGACCAGAGGACTAGCTTAGACATGCTCTTCTCAGAGTGATGGCAGAGGTTCAAGGTGATGAGCAGAAACATGTGAGGCCTCTTAAGACAGGCCTGGAACTGGCATACTACAGCTTTCATCCACATGCCATTGGTCAAAACAAATCCTGCGGTCAAAATCAAAGTACAGGAGGTAAAGGGCACTCCATTCCTAAGCCTATGGCAAGGGTGTAACTGCAAAGAGGAGTGAAAACTTGGGTCAATAATTCAATCTTCCACACCTAGCAAGGAGCACAGATGACAGATGGGCAAGTCCAGCAGCCCACTGTAGAGATGAGAGAACTGGGGAGTGCCACAGACAGCACAGCTTTAGCAGGGCATTTGGCAGGGGCCTACGTGGACAGCTGGGCAGATTTATTGCTGAACTACTGTGTCCAAACAGCATTGACTAATGGATTGATGTCCATCTGGAAGAGGTTTGCAGTGGCATACCATTAACTTCTGCCCTATCCTACTGTTTTATCCACATTTTGAATGTAGGTATTGGAATCATGTCTTACCAGATCTGCAGGTGATAGCCTGACCATCAGTGAGGAGCATGATTAATATGTTTTGATGGCAATTAAAAAATTCAGATTGGTATTAGCAGGCTGGATTTATGGGTCCAAAGCAAGACTGAATAAATAAAAAGGGAATTAACATTTATTGAACATCTACTATATGCCAGGCATATTTTAATCCTTGCAACAACACTTTGAAGGAAATGTTTTTCTTTTTCAGATTAAAAAATTATATCCTAGAAAAAGAAGAACAAACTACTTCCAAATCAGGCAAAAGGAAGGAAATAAAAAGAAGTATGAAAATAAATAAAACAGAGACTAGAAAAACAATAGAGAAAATCAATAAAACTGAAGCTGGTTCTTTAAATAAATATCAACAAAATGGATGGTACTTTAGCTAAGCTGATCAAGGAAAAAGGGAGGAAACTCAAGTCATTAAAATCATGACTGAGAGGACATTATTACTGATCTTACAGAAATAAGAAGTATTATAAGGGAACACTATAAATAACTTTTGGAGAAGGCAATGGCACCCCACTCCAGTACTCTTGCCTGGAAAATGGACAGAGGAGCCTGGAAGGCTGCAGTCCATGGGGTCGCTGAGGGTCTGACACAACTGAGCAACTTCACTTTCACTTTTCACTTTCTTGCATTGGAGAAGGAAATGGCAACCCACTCCAGTGTTCTTGCCTGGAGAATCCCAGGGACAGGGGAGCCTGGTGGGCTGCTGTCTATGGGGTTGCACAGAGTCGGACACGACTGAAGTGACTTAGCATAGCATAAATAACTTTACATCAATAAATTCAATAACTTAGATAAAATGGACAAACTTTTAGAAAGACACAAGTTACTAAGACTGTCTCAAGAAGAAACAAAAAATCTGAATAGGCCTATGACAAGAAATCAAACAAGTAATTTAAAAACTTCCCATAAAGATATACAGTCCTGGTCCAGAGGGATTCACTGTGGATTCTACTGAAACTTAAGGAAGAATTAATATCAACCCTTCACAAATTCTTAGGAAAATTAGAAGAGGAGGAAATATTTCTCAACCCATTTTATTAAGCCAATGTTACCCCAATATCAAAACCAGATAAGGATATCATACTTGTACACACCAAAAGAATCCTACTGAATTGCTATGACTCACAGAGGATGAGATGGCTGGATGGCATCACTGACTCAATGGACATGAGTCTGAGTGAACTCCAGGAGTTGGTGATGGACAGGAAGGCCTGGCGTGCTGNTATCAAAACCAGATAAGGATATCATACTTGTACACACCAAAAGAATCCTACTGAATTGCTATGACTCACAGAGGATGAGATGGCTGGATGGCATCACTGACTCAATGGACATGAGTCTGAGTGAACTCCAGGAGTTGGTGATGGACAGGAAGGCCTGGCGTGCTGCAATTCATGGGGTCGCAAAGAGTCAGACACGACTGAGCGACTGAACTGAACTGAACTGAACTGAAAAGTATAAAAATCCTCAACAAAATATTAGCAAACCAAAACAAGCAACATATAAAAAAATTATATGCCATGAAAAATGCATTATCTCAGGAATACAAAGTTGGTTCAACCTTCAAAAATCAATTAATATAATACACCATATTGGGTTTCCCCTGCAGCTCAGCGGTAACGAATCCACTTGCAGTTCAGGAGATCTAAGAGATGTGGACTCAATCTCTGGGCTGGGGAGATCCCCTGGAAAAAAGCCTGGCAACCCACCCCTTGCCTGGAGAATCCCATGGATAGAGGAGCTTGGCAGGCTAGAGTCCACAGGGTCTCAAAGAGTCGGACATGACTGAAGGGACAGTACAAGCACAAGCAATACACCATATTAATGCGATAAAGACAGAAACCATGAGATAATTTCAACAAATGCAGAAAAAACGTACTTGACAAAAATCAATACACTTTCATGATACAAGCACTCAACAAACTAGGAGCAAAAAGGACCTTCCTCTATCTGCTACACAGCATTTATGAAAAACCCACAAGTAGCATCATACTAATGGGTGAAAGATTAAACACTGTCTCCTAAGATTAGGAACAAGATAAAGCTGTCCATTCTCACAAATTTTTTAAAGCATGTACAGGAGTTTCTAGTCAAGACATTTAGGTATGAGAAAGAAATAAAAGGCATCAAGATTGTAAAGGAAGAAGTAAAAGTACATTTTCAGATGCCATGGTCTATTTAGAGAAATGCTAAACAATCCACTAAAACACTATTAGAACTAAAAAGTGAATTCAATTATGTAGTAAGATACAATATCAGTATTAAAAAATCAACTATATTTTTATACACTAGCAATTCAAAAGTAAACAGTTTAAAACTGGAACTAATAAAGCAATTCCATTTCCAATAGCATCCAAAAAAATAAATGCTTAGGTTTAGATTTAATAAAATTAAAAAAAAAGAAAAGAAAAGAAATACAAGACCTGACTTGCTGAAGGAAAATAAAGAAGAGCTGAATAAATGAGAAGACATACAATGTTCATTTTTTGGAAGACTTAATATCATTAAGATACTAACGATATAAACTCCAGAAGTAGGAGTTGGGGACGAACTTGGCAGTGAAGTGCAGCCCTCACATGACCAGGAGCTGCAGAGCGACACAGCCTTCAGTGTACAAGTCACTCCTGTCTGGGTACCAGCTCTCTGCTGCTGCCTCAAGTGGGCTAGCTTCAGACCTGAGGCAAGCAGATCAGGTCTGTAGGACGAAGCGTGGCGGTGGGGTACTCATGGCAAGAATCAGAAGGGAAAGGAGACAGCAAGGATAGGCCCAGAAAAAATGATCAGGGGAAAAAAATCTCATCATGGTGAATATCCACTAGGAAAAGAAAGAAACGGAGCAGCCCATGCAGAATGGACAGGAAGACTACCCTTTGGGAGGAGGTAAAGGTCACCAGTCAGCAGGAAATCATAGAGGGTGACAGGCTCACAGACTTGCCCCTAACTTCCCATGGGCCATGCCCAGTAGGCAGGATGATGATGGGATCAGTGGAGATGGAGAAGATATGGAGATTTTCATAGAGGAGTTGAGAGAAAGTAGAGAAAACAGGGAGCTGTAATTGAGGAACTGTCTTCCTGTCTTCATGGGGGAGGGCTCTTAATCATCAGGACCATCATGACCAACTTTGCCTTATGCCTTGACTCCTGCCATTTTCCATGAGATTAGTACTGTGATTCCCTCTGTTGTCCTCTTTATCCTTGCATTTTCTTGTTAATGTCTCTACTGGTCCATTTGCTATGAACCTTATGTAATCTCCATGTGTCGGATGAGTTCTGTGTTACCAGCTTCTAACTGGAGATTGCCTTAGCACTCAGGCTAAGTTCCCATCAACAGTAGAGTTTCACCCATTTGCATGGAAAAATGTAAAGTTAATAAAGCAACCAAAAAGCAGCATATATATATATATACATATATATATATGTATATAGTTAAGATGGAAATACCTCCCCATTTTAATCTATAGATCCAACGCAATGCTTATTAAAATGTCAGCTGCCAATTTCTTCAGAAATGGAAGCACTGATCCTAAAATTCATGTAAAAATTTAAGATATCCAGAAAAGGCAAAGGAAACTTAAAAACAAAGAACTACGTGGAAAGACCTACACTTCCCAATTTCAAAACTTACTACAATGCTACAGTAATCAATACTATGTGGTGCTGGTATAAGACAGACATACAGATCAATGGAATAGAATTGAGAGTCCAGAAATAAATGGTTGACTGATTTTTAACAAGGATGCCAAGTCCATTCAAAAGGGAAAGAAGAGTTTCTTCAACTAATAGTCCTAGGACAACTGAAATCTTCATGACCTAAGATTTGGCAACAGACTGTTAAGATATGACGCCAGAAGCATGAGAAACAAAAGAGAAAATCTATAAAATTGAGCACCAGCAAAATTAAAAACTTTTGTCCTTTCAAGGATATTAGCAAGAAAGTAAAAAGAAAATACACAGAATGGGAGAAAAAAGTTTCAAATCATATATCTGATCTGAGACTTGTATCTGTAATAAATAAAGAATTCTAGAGCTCGAAAGTTAAAAACAAAAAATAACCCTAGGCAAACATGGGCAAGGATTTGAAAAGACATTTATCCACAGAAGATACGTGGCCAATAGGTACATGAAAAGATGCTCAAAATTGTTAGTCATTAGGGAAATGGAAATCAAAACTATTAAGAGATACTACTTCCCATCCACTAAGAACATACAATAAAAAAGAAAGACAAGTTGTGTTTGTGAGGAGCTGAAGAAAGTGGGAGTCCCATATGTTGTTAATGACAATGCAAAATGGTGCAGCCATTCTGGAAAACAGTTTGGCAGTTTCTCAAAAGGTAAATGTATGATCACTACAATAAACTAGCCATTCCACGCAGAAGTATATACCCAAGAGAAATGAAAACATATATCCACACAAAGACTTATACACAAATGTTCATAGCAGCATTATTCACAATAGCTAAAAAGTGAGAGGCCAGGGGTGGAAGCCAGGAGGAGCGACCCCACGTCCAAGGAGCAGTGGCTGTGCTTTGCTGGAGCAGCCGTGAAGAGATACCCCACATCCAAGGTAAGAGAAACCCAAGTAAGACGGTAGATGTTGCAAGAGGGCAAACACACTGAAACCATAATCACAGAAAACTAGTCAATCTAATCACACTAGGACCACAGCCTTGTCTAACNGGAGTTGGTGATGGACAGGGAGGCCTGGCATGCTGCTATTCATGGGGTCGCAAAGAGTCGGACACTACTGAGTGACTGAACTGAACTGAAAAAGTGAGAACAACCCAAATTTTTGTCAACTGATGAATGGATACGCAAATATGGTATATCAGACAATATTATATTAATTGGCCATAAGATAGAGTGAAGTACTGATATGTGCTATTAAAAAAATCACGAATTTTGAAAGCATTATACCAAGTGAAAGAAGCCACACACAAAAGACCACATATTGCATGATTCCATTTACAGGAAATGTCCAGAATAAGCAAATACATAAGCAAAAGTAGACTAGTAATTGCTCAAGTCTAGGGCTTGGAAGTCCCACTCCAGTACTCTTGCCTGGAAAATCCCATGGGTGGAGGAGCCTGGTGGGCTGCTATCCATGGTGTCGCCAAGAGTCGGACACANCACATATTGCATGATTCCATTTACAGGAAATGTCCAGAATAAGCAAATACATAAGCAAAAGTAGACTAGTAATTGCTCAAGTCTAGGGCTTGGAAGTCCCACTCCAGTACTCTTGCCTGGAAAATCCCATGGGTGGAGGAGCCTGGTGGGCTGCTATCCATGGTGTCGCCAAGAGTCGGACACAACTGAGTGACTTCACTTTCACTTTTCACTTTCATCCATTGGAGAAGGAAATGGCAACCGACTCCAGTGTTCTTGCCTGGAGAATCCCAGGGACAGGGGAGCCTCATGGGCTGCCGTCTATGGGGTCACACAGAGTCAGACACGACTGAAGTGACTTAACAGCAGCAGCAGTAGCAGGGCTTGGAAGTAGGAGGGAAATGCAAATTGTAAGTAGATATGGGAATATTTCTATTAAATGGGGACAAAAATTGTCTGAAATTATGATATGGTAATTGTTGTACAGGGCTTCACAGGTGGCACTAATGGTAAAGAACCTCCCTGCCAATGCAGGAGATGTTAAAAGACACAGGTTAGATCCCTGGGTGAGGAAGATCCCCTGAAGGAGGGCATGGCAATGCATTCCAGTATTGTTGACTGGAGAGTCCCATGGACAGAGGAGCCTGGCAGGCTACAGGCCATAGGATGGCAAGGAGTCAGACATGGTTAAAGTGACTTACCACCCATGCATGCACACAATGGTTGTACAACCCTGTGAATAGAGTAAAAACAGTGAATTGGATGCTTAAATGGGTGAATTATGTGATAGGTAACATATGACAATAAAGCTCTTTTTTTTAAAGTGCACAGGTGAAAAAAGCTCTATTCTAGGAACACGCTTGTCATACTGTAAGGTACATGCAGCTCCCCTGGGGACTTGTTGGACTGCAGATTCTGATTTGTAGGTCTAGGAAAAAGCTTAAGATTCTGTGTTTCTAAAGTCTGTCTGTAGCACACCTTGGAGAGCAAGACTCTAAGGTAGCTACACAGTTTTCTCAGGGTTAGACAGCTAGTAAATGGGGAAAACCAGGCTTCCATTTTGTGTGACAACAGAATTCATATCTAGTGGTTAAGTGCAGAGTAGATTACTCAGCTTCTCATCACCTGTTGTAAAAAAAACAGAGGCTTTATAACCATAACCTCAATGTATCAAGAGTTCATCCCAGTCACTGAAACTGAATAAAGTCTTTTTTTTTTTTTTTTTTCAAAAGATTCATTTAGTTTTTTGGCTGTGGTGTGTCTTTTTTGCTTCACATGGCTTTCTCTAGTTGCAGCGAGCAGGGGCTACTCTTCACTGCAGTGTGTGGGTTTCTCTTGTGGAGCACTGGCCCTAGGCACGCGGGCTGAGTAGTCGTAGCTCAGTGGCTCCAGACCACAGGCTCAGTGGATGTGGAGCATGGGCTCAGCTGCACTGCGGCATGTGGGATCTTCCCAGAGCAGGAATTAAGCCCATACCCGCTGCACTGGCAGGAGGATTCTCAACCGGTGACCCACTAGGGAAGTCCTGTAACATACTTTTTAAAAATACTTTCAGAATAAAGCCAAGCTGAATTAATTGAAGTAGAGGGTCCTTCCTAGTAAGGAACAGGTAGCCTCCCCTGGAATCCCAGGTTCAGATGTGAGAGCCACATGTAAGAGGAACACTAGAAAACCAGGTGAATGTGGGTGAGTGCTGGGGAAGGCTGTGTGAACACTTGCTGCCCAAGAAAAAGCTAACCTGCATAGTGAGGGGATTCGAAATCTTGCCAAAAGGAGAACAGACAAAATGAGTGATGAGGTTTATACTCCAGAAGTAAAGATTCAGACAAGCTATAATATCTTTAAATAAAGTCTACTTTAAAAGAAGAAATTGATGTTTTCTATGTGACACAGAGGGCAGAATAAAGATTAAGAAAGGAATATTATAGGGAAGTCACTCCAATAAATTTAAAAAGTAATAAAACTCTAATAATTAAAACTTTCCTATATCATTCAGAACTCAGAAACTAAACACAAATTGGCTTAAGCCATGTGGAAAGTCTATTTTTCACATAACATAAAAGTCTAGAAATAGGTTTCAGGCACTCTATCATTCCACAGTTTTTTCTATGCTGGCTTCAGTTTTGGACACACTCTTTTTCAAGGGTGGTAAAGTGGTCAACAGAAGCACCAGACTTAGATTCTATCAGTTTGAAAACCAAGAGAATGAATGTGGCTCCTTCTCAGGGGCTCCGTCAAACTGTCGGGGCTGATTTTCACTGGACGGCTTGAATCACATGCCCATTTATGAACCAATCATTACAGTCATATTGTGAAACAGGACAATTCACCAGGCTTGGATCACTGGCCCGCCACTGATGCTGAGAGCTAGGCTCAGTCCTGCCCAAACCACAAGGACTGAAATTGGAGGAGGGGTGGTTCTCCAAAGGAAAATAGCCTGGGTGCTCCCTCCAGAAGAAGGGAGACTAGAAGTTTGTCAGGGAAACCAACAGATTTCCACAAACTGCCTGCTTTGAGTAAAGGGGCTCCTTTAGGAAGGATGGAGAGAGAGAGCTCCCTACCTCTGGAGACATCCAAACAGGCTGGATGACCCACTTGAACCCTGCCCAGTAGGGAGCAGTGGCTGGGAGTCACGTCTTAGAGGGTCACCTCACTTCAAAGGACAGTGGCTCTCCTCTGCATTCCCTCTTGCCCTCAGGCACTCACTTCTGCCTCAAAATATTTAACACATTTTATCATAAAGCAGCTTCCCAATTCATAGCACACAAATCTTTCTAGGCTCTTTTGGAAATAGACTTATTTCTTTTTGTCTTTCCTCCTAAACCAATCTTGTGGACTTGATGTACGCTCCTTCTCTGTCAATGGCCTTGGCTTTCTGTCTTTGCCCTAATCAAAGACGCTCTTTCCAAGGACACATTGGCATGAAGCTTCAGAAGAGTGTTACCATGTCTTCTGTAGATAGTACTCTTTGAGAAGTCATTTCTTATTCAAGGTGACTTATTATTTTGTTTTGCAAGGAAATAAGATCACTCAAGCTAACTAAAGAAAAGTGTGTGTGTTTGTGTGTGTGTGTGAAGCAGGGCTGACATTGTGAGGATATAGAAGTGCTTGGGGGTGTCTAGGACAGGAATCATTGCCAACAAGCAGGCCTCACAGAAGCTGAAAATCTTCTCTGAGTACCCACTTCAGAACAGCCTGGGACTTGGGCAGCAAGTGTTCACACAGCCTTCCCCAGCACTCACCCACATTCACCTGGTTAGCCACTCGTCACATGTTTGGAACTTCATACTCCACCAACCAACTTGTTTTTCACTGTCTGTTCTGGAGTCCTGGAAGAGGAAAATCATTGGGCCAGCTCTCATTTTGCTTCATTCAATTAGTTCAGTTCAGTCACTCAGTCACATCCGACTCTTCGTGACCCCTGAACCGCAGCATGCCAATCCTCCCTGTCCATCACCAACTCCCAGAGTTTACTCAAATTCATGTTTGTTGAGTCAATGATGCCATCCAGCCATCTCATCCTTTATCGTCCTCTTCTCCTCCCGCCTTCAATGTTTCCCAGCATCAGGGTTTTTTCAAATGAGTCAGTTCTTCACATCAGGTGGCCAAAGTATTGGAGTTTCAGCTTTAGCCTCAGTCCGTCAAATGAATATTCAGGACTGATTTCCTTTAGGTTGGATCTTCTTGCAATCCAAGGGACTCCCAAGAGTGGTCAGCCCTTATCTAAATCTCATTGCTTATCCAAATATTCAGGGGTGAGGCGGGACAGGGGGAGTCATAGACACAACAAAGACACAACAGTGCTGTCAAGGAGTCTGCAGATGGCTCTCACCTAACCCATATCCGGAACTTGTCAATTTTCAGCATCACAGAGAAGACTTGGGGGCCAGTCTCATGTTTTCCCTGTAAACAAGGAACCAGCTGGAAAGGATGTAAAGCAACCAGACCATCAGGCAACACAGAATAACCATCTCGATGGTAGAGGCAGAGGAGGCTGGGGGCTGTCACCTATGACTCTGAAGACAGTGCCAAGAGAGGAGTTCAGATAAAGGGAAAGGAGGGAATTCACTAAAACTCAGGTGTCCATGCTCCAGCCTGTGTGCCCATGATCTACTCGGGGCTGGGGCTACATGGACGGCAGACGGGACCAAACTTGGGGAATCCCAGCTGAGTATGAAAGGGACTGGCACCTGAGTTCCATGTTTCCCTATGCAGAGACTGACCCCACTCTGAACCTCCATCCCCTTCTCTGCAGGGAGGGGCTCCAGGGGATTCACCAGGAGAGGGGTCAGACCTAGAGGACCAAGGTATCAAGGAGCCCCCCTGTGACTCCCCCCCTGCTGCTTACTGGGAATAAGGCAGAAAACATCTGATAGTATAAGCATCTGAGGGCTCATCAGCCTAACCTGAAGACACCATCGCCATGAAAATACACAGCCAGAGAGCCTGGAGGGAACTCAGAGAGATGGAAGGGATGTGTGGGCTGCAGGCACTGAAAGGAATTGCACACAGTAATTAATGGAATCTTATAAAACAAATTCAAATTGATCGGTCTGTAAATGAGAGTATTGCCACCCAGACCAAAACCGATTTAAAGGAACATAAATTGAGTCAATAACAAATGTGGAAGGAGACAAGAGTCAGGGGAAAGTACCCAGTGTAGCATTATTGGAATTGATGTTATTTATTATAGAGGATTAATAGTAATAAAAAAAAAAAAAAAAAAAGCTCCCATGACAAAGCCTTTGGAAGAACCTACAATATAAAACTTAGACCTATAAGTAAGATCTGGCTTTAGAAGCTTAATTGGAAATATTAAATAGGGGACAGCAATTTAATTAAATATAAAGATGATGATAAATTGCTGGGATTGTATCTAGTCAGGGGAGGAAGGATCCTGATCAAAGGGCCGTGGTAATCAGAGGGTTAGGAACTGCAGGGCATTTTTTTTTTTTTTTTAAGAAGAAATTTGCAGAGCATCAATTGTGAGCGTCCTTCCACCCCCACCTCCCACAGGGGCTCCCTGGCCCCTTTAAGTGGTCAAGCCCCTCTGGGGTTGGTCTGTCTCCCATACTGTCCAGAGAGAGAAGTCCCCCCTTTTTTGGCTGCCCAGCCTTCCTGGCAGGGTACACACACAACCCTGAATATGGTTGTGGTTCCCATATGGTTGCAGTATAGTTCCCAAACCAACCCTGAATATGCACATGGGCAGACAATCCCAGAATCACCCCTGTTCTACCATTAACCTGGAGAAGGGGAAACTCCTGGAGCTGAAGAGGTGTGATTCATCACCAATGACTCTGGTTAACAAGGGAGGAAATTCAGGATAGAGCTGTGATACTGCTTAATCCCAGAGCAGCTGACCTCTAGCCCTTTCCCAGAACACTGCCCCAGCCCCAGCTGTGATCACACAAGAGAGGCCGCAGCTGGGCTCAACCTTGGCGTGGAGAGGGAAGGACCCTGCTGTCCTCATGAGCGCACAGAGAGGAACCGTGAGCTCAGAAGTGTGGGAGGACTCTAACAAGAGACAGACAGCCCATCAACAAGTGTGCTCGGGTCTTCTCTGAGCCCTGAAGAGCTGCTGCAGCAGTGACATGACAAGAGGGCCTCCCTAGATTTCCTGCCTCCCCAGCTGGTGTTGGCCATCCTCCTCCTCCCGGGACATCGTCTGCAGAAGCTTCTCCTCAGGTGCTTAGCCTGGTGTCTGTGCCAGCGTCTCTCCCCACTGCAGTGAGTCTGGTTCACTGCAGCTTCCCCAGCCACCAACAGAATCAGGCACAGGGCAGTGGATGGAACGATAGACCAGCAGGGCACCACCTCAGCCGCCCACCCGTGGTGGGGGCGGAAAATGTTCACCACTGATGGCAGGTATCAAGAAATGTCCGGCCACGACTTTCCCCAGAATCAATCTGACTTACTCATCCCTACATGCTCTGGGACCCCAAAGATGTGGCCTCTTTCTGAGCCCTGGGAGCCGACCTGAGATGTGGCCAGGGCTCCTGCTTTTGCTGTGGGGAGAGAAAAGGAGCACTCAAAAGACATTTGGAATTAACATACACTCACTGCTATATGTAAAATAGATAACCAACAAGGCCCTACTGTACAGTACAGGGAACTCTGCTCAATACTCTGTTAGAATCTAAAGGGAAAAGAATCTGAAAAAGAACAGATACATGGATATGTATGACTGAACCACTCAGCCATGTACCTGAAACTAACACATCATTGCAAATCAACCATAATCCAACATAAGATCAAAATTTTAAAGAAAACATCTTGGACGTAAGATGGGACACAAGTTGAAGCTGAGTAATGGGTACACGAGGGCTCACTATAAACCTCTCTACTTTTATATATGTTTACATTTTTTCCATAATAACATAATTTTTGCTAAATTATATTTTTAAAAGACTTCAATCTCAAATGATTTCCCCTCATGCTCTTGCTGCCTCACCACCCCCATCCCCCCTCTATCACACACGTCCCCAAACTGTAGTCCCCAGACTAGCGGTACAGACATCATCCAGGAACTTCTTGGACATGCAAATCTGCAAGTTCACCCAAACTGACTGAGAAAGAAACCTGGGGTGCAGACTGGCAAACTAAGCTTAGCAAGCGACCTAGATGGTTCCGATGCATGCACAGACTTGAGAGTGGCTGGGCTAATGTACTTTATTGATAATCCTCAAAACTATGACTTCTGCAGATTGATGATACTTCAAATTGTTGGAAGGTCCCCTCCTACCACCTTTGGGAGAAGATGTTTTCTTCACAGCTGGCCTACTGCGTGTATGCTTAGTCGCTCAGTTGTGTCTGACTCTTTCAACCCCATGGACTGTAGCCCACCAGGCTGCTCTGTCCATAGAATTCTCCTCTCCTGTGTTACAGATGGTTTCTTTACTGTCTGACATCCCCTGGTCCTGCCCTAATAACTGGGCATCCCTTATGCAGAGGACATAATGGCTCCACACTCAGGGGTTCCTGACAGTCATGGGCACAACTCTGAGCTCTCAATTGGTGTTATCTCAGTTGACAATCTCAGCAGCCCTAGAAGGAATTTACTGTGATCACTTTATCTCACAAATGAAGAAACAGGGTGTGAAGCAGCTCAGCAAGTTCACCTAACAAGCAAGTGGCAAAGCTCAGATTCCAGAGCATGAGCCCTGACCACTAGGACCACCACCTTACACTCCTGCCCCTTGTCTGGCTCTGATTGTGTGGCCCAGAACATTTCATTCCCCAGATCAAGCCTGTACCCAGCTTGGACCCTGAGCCTGCCTCCCTGTTTTAATTATACACCCAGACCTGGAAGCTGAGGCTACAGCTTACTCACTCCCAAAGATACTTACCTGGTTAGGAGGCTTCCAGGTTCAAGGAACAAATGAACGAATCTAGACAACAGGTAAAGCCTATCACTGCATCTAACAAGAGGCTTCCAGGTAAGGCAGTTGTCTGATGGGTTGATGCAGTGGTTCCACGGTGCAATCAAGGTCCCGAGTTCTTTCATTCTTTCCTCAGCCTTTCTCAGCATATATCTCTCTTCTCGGAGACCAGCTCCCCTCATGGTCACAGGCTGACAGCTGTGGTTCCTGGCTTCATGATCAGATAAGAAGAAAGACCGTTTCTTCCAGGTATCTCCTATTTCAGTGAGGAGTCCTTTTCCAGCAGACCTCCCCTCAGGTTTCATTTGCTGAAAATAGGTGACATGCCCATTCCTAAATCATCGTTAAACCAATTGCTGGCAAGGGGAAAATAGAATGACTTGATGAGATCAGCTTAGTTGGATGGATGCCTGAGCTACCTGGTATAGTTGTGCACACGCTAATACAACTGCAACTCGACTGAAGGGAAGAGGATGGAATGGCTGCTCCAAGTCTTTCCCCAGGAGTCCATGCCTGGACTCTTGGGGAGAAGGAACTGTCCCACTGTGAGGCTCTAGAGAGTGAGACACAAACATTGAAGTCACTGGAATTTCAGTGTTGTTACCAAAACCTATCCTGACTGATATAGACATAGAATCCCTCCTCATGCTGTACAGACATGAAACTGAAGAGGTTTGCTCCAGAGAGATTGAGTCAGACTTGCTTTGGATGGGGAGACACCAAGGGATGGTGATGAGCAGGAGTGAAGCTTTATTATGAAATTCCCAGCTCTCTCTCCACCCCCACTTGGCTTCCAGGCTGCTAATGGCTGGGCTAGATTATATTCGGGCAGGAAGCTGGAGAATATTCTGGAAACTGGAAAAACTGACTCAAGAGAAAGCTCTCTATAGTTTAAGTTCCCCAACAAGACATCCAAGTCCCTGCTTGACCTTACAAAAACAAGTCCAACCACCAAGCCTTATGCATCATCTTAAATGTGTGGAAACATTTAAAGATGCTCAGAATGGCGAGTGTTGAGATCAGGTCAAATAATCCCAAGCAAACTGAAGCAGAAAAGATTTAACAACCTGAAAGAAATAGAATTTATAGAGAAGAAAAAAAATGTTTTAAATAAATATTTAGAAAGATGGTAACGATAACCCTATATATATGCGAGACAACAAGAGACACAGATGTATAGAATAGTCTTTTGGATTCTGTGGGAGAAAGTGAAGGTGGGATGATCTGAGAGAATAGCATTGAAACATGTATATTATCATATGTGAAACAGATCGCCAGTCCAGGTTCGATGCATAAGACAGGGAGCTCAGGGTTGGTGCACTGGGATGACCCAGAGGGATGGGATGGGGAGGGAGGTGGGAGGGGGGTTCAGGATGGGAAACACATGTACACTCATGGCTGATTCATGTCAATGTATGGCAAAAAACCACTACAATATTGTAAAGTAGTAAACATTCAATCAAAATAAATACATTTAAAAATAATCATAATAAATTTTAAAAATTATTCAATAAAAGAAAGAAAGAATATTTAGAGAAATGAAATACTTCACACAACAATACAAGAAAAAAATGTCAAATTTGAAGAAGGAATAGAGAATGAGTTTTATGAAGTTTATAAAATTAATAGAAATCCTTTGCAATCCTATATCCTAATAATGAAAAGTCAGACAGAGAAATTAAGGGAACAATCTCATTCACCACTGCAACAAGAAGAGCACAATACCTAGGAATAAACCTACCTAAACAGACAGAAGATGTGCATTCAGAAAACCATAAGACACTGATGAAATAAATCAAAGAAGGCACAGATGGAGAAATACACTATGTTCTTGGATTGGAAGAATCAATATTGTGAAAAGACTGAACCACCCAAACCAATCAATAGATTCAGTGCAATCCCCATCCAACTACCAATGGTATTTTTCATTGAACTAGAACAAAAAATTTCACAATTTATATAGAATCACAAAAGAACCCAAATAGCCTAAGCAACCCTGAGAAGGAAAAATGGAGCTAGAGGAATCACCCTTCCTAATTTCAGAAGTGGCAACCCACTCCAGTACTCTTGCCTGGAAAATTCCATGGACTGAGAGGCTCCTCAGAGCCTGGTAGGCTACAGTCCATGGGGTCACAAAGAGTCAGACACAACTGAGCAACTTCACTTTTACTTTATGCTATAAAGCTACAGTCAACAAGACACTATGGTGTCTTGCTGGCACAAAACAGAAATATAGGCCAATGGAACAAGACAGAAAGCCCAGAGATAAACCCATGCACCTATAGTCACCTTATCTTTGACAAAGGAGGCAAGAATATACACTGAAGAAAAGATAGTCTTTTCAATAAGTGATGCTGGAAAAACTGGACAGCTATGTGAAAAAGAATGGAACTAGGACACTTCCTAACACCATACCCAAAAATCCATTCAAAATGGATAAAAGACTTAAATTAAGGACAGAAACTATAAAGCTTTTAGAGAAAAACATAGGCAGTACACTCTGACATAAACCACAGCAAGATTCTCTTTGACCCACCTCCTAGAGTAATGGAAATAAAAACAAAAATAAACAAATGGGAATTAAGTTGAAAAGCTTTTGCACAACAAAGGAAATAATAAACAAGATTAAAAGACAACCTTAGAATGGGGGACAATAATTGCAAGAGAAAAAAACTGACAAAGGGTTAATCTCCAAATATATAAGTAGCTCATACAACTCAATATCAGAAAGACAAACAGCCTAATCAAAAAATGGGCAAAAGATCTAAACAGACACTTCTCCAAGGAAGACATCTAGATAGTCAATAAACACTTGAAAAGATGTTCAGCATCACTAATTGTTAGAGACATGCAAATCAAAACTACAATGAGGTATCATGTAAAATGTTACCAGCAATCAGGATTCTCTCTAATACCCACTCCAGTCACTGCCCCTCAAGAGTAACCACTCTACTTCTAACAGCATAACTTGTAGTGTGTAGTATGTGTTCAGTCACTCAGTTCAGTTCAGTTCAGTCGCTCAGTCGTGTCCGGCTCGTTGCAACCCCATGGACTGCAGCACGCCAGGCCTCCCTGTCCATCACCAACTCCCAGAATTCACTCAGACTCATGTCCATCGAGTCAGTGATGCCAGCCAGCCATCACCCTCGGTCGTCCCCTTCTCCTCCTGCCCCCAATCCCTCCCAGCATCAGAGTCTTTTCCAGTGAGTCAACTCTTCACATGAGGTGGCCAAAGTACTGGAGTTTCAACTTCAGCATCATTCCCTCCAAAGAAATCCCAGGGCTGATCTCCTTCAGAATGGACTGGTTGGATGTCCTTGCAGTCCAAGGGACTCTCAAGGGTCTTCTCCAACACCACAGTTCAAAAGCATCAATTCTTCAGCACTCAGCCTTCTTTACAGTCCAACTCTCACATCCATACATGACCCCTGGAAAAACCATAGCCTTGACTAGACGGACCTTTGTTGGCAAAGTAATGTCTCTGCTTTTCAATATGCTCTCTAGGTTGGTCATAACTTTTCTTCCAAGGAGTAAGCGTCTTTTAATTTCATGGCTGCTGTTGTGTCCAACTCTGTGACCCCATGGACTGTAGCTTGCCAGGCTCCTCTGCCCAAGGGATTTTCCAGGCAGCAATACTGGAGTAGGGTGTCATTTCCTACTCTAGGGATCTTCCCCACCCAGGGATCAAACATGTGACTCTTGCGTCTCCTGCATTGACAGGCAGATTCTTTACCATTAGTGCCACTGTACACAGCTGTTATGTCAATTAAGAAGCGTTCACACAGAGATTGGTTCAAGATGGTGGAGCAGAAGGATGTGCGATCATCTTCTCCTGTGAGTGTTTGGGGGGTCTCCTGCAGAGGCGTAGATCGGCAGTGTCCTGCCATGGAGACAGGGACACCAGTAGTAGCCTGTTTGTAGATTTTTTTGTTGAAGGCCATTCTGACTGGTGTGAGGTGATATCTCTTGCTTATTATGGATGATCTTCACATGGATATACTCAGGTTCAGAAAATAATTAAACTTTATAAATTTTGTTCTGTAAAAAAAAAATCTACAAACAATAAATGCTGGAGAGGGTCTGGAGAAAAGGGAACTCTATTGTGCTGTTGGTGGGAATGTAAGTTGATACAGCCACTATGGAGAACACTATGGAGATTCCTTAAAAAACTAACAATAAAACTACCAGCAATCGCACTGCTAGGCATATACCCTGAGAAAGCCACAATTCTAAAAGACACAGGTACCCTGATGTTGACAGCAGCGTTATTTACAATAGCTAGGACATGGAAGCAACCTAGATGTCCGTCTACAGATGAATGGATAAAGAAGACGTAGTATATAAATATATACATGTAGTATGTACATATATACAGTGGAATATTACTCAGCCATAAAAATGAACCAGTTTCCATCAGTTCTAGTGAAGTAGATGAACTTAGAGCCTGTTATAACATGAAGTAAGTTAGAAAAATAAATATTGTATATTAGCACATATATATGAAATCTAGAAAGATGGTATTGATGAGTCTATTTACAGAGAACGAATGGAGAGGAAGATATAGCATCTCCAATTAAAAAATAAATGTAAAAAATTAAAATTTAAAATTCAATTGAAAAAATAGAAGATAATTTGCCAGAAGTTGAAAATATTAGAAAGATGACAGATAGAACAGGTAAGGAATAAAATAGTGCATTCAGCAGTTCCAAAGTCCAACAAAGATCAAAAAAAGGGATCAACACAGAAAGATCAAACAAGGGAAACAGAGGAGGAGGGAATGATCAAAGAAATGACACACAAAAATTTCCTAGGACTAATGAATATTAAACACTCAGTTCAGTCAATCAGTCATGTCCAACTCTTTGTGACCCCATGAACTGCAGCATACCAGACTTCCCTGTCCATCACCAACTTCCAGAGCTTACTCAAACTCATGTCCATTGAGTTGAACATCCAACCATCTCATCCTCAGTTGTCCCCTTCTCCCCCTGCCTTCAATCTTTCCCAACATCAGGGTATTTTCCAAGGAGTCATGAGTTTCTTCCATTGGACATGAGTTTCTTCCGTTGAAAGGGCCTACTGAGTATCTACCACAAAGGAAGGATGAAAAGCCTTCATTAGGACATGTGATCATCAAGTTTCAGAACACTAGAGCAAAAATTTCCATGCAGAAACCAACAAACAGAAAAGTCACATGTAAATGATTAGGGATGAGTGGCACTGGCCTTCTAAAGAGGAACTTCTAACAGTGCATCAGAAGACGACAGTGCAGCTCCTTCACAACAATGAGGAGAATTAGGGAAAATGATATTTTGATGAGAACTCCAAAAATGGCCAAATTATTAATCAGGTGCCAAAAAAGACATTTATAAAATTCAACTGACATTCAAGGTCCCAGAATCATGCACCCTTTCTCAGAAAGTCTCAGAAAGGGGATCATGATTCAGCAAACTAGGAAATAAACTGAGAAAGAGAAAGAAATGGGACCCAGGACATGGAAGCTGCTGGAACAACAGAAAAGGGAAAGCCTAGGGTGATGGTCACAGGTATGCAGGAGGCCTGGAGAGGAGCCAGGAAGGATGAAGAAGCCAGGTTTGATGTCCTCAAGCAAACACGAAGCTGATAGATAGCAGCTGGTTTGGGAAAGAGCACTGGGAAATTGATAGAGACATGAAGTTAAAGCAAATAAAAAATGAGGCAATTTTCCTACTTCCCAAACCTTCTGGGAAAAAAATAAACAATAAACAATAAGTTGTTAAAGAAAGAAAATGTAATCAGAGAAAAATAGGTTGCTTGTCAACTATTTTTATAGTAATACTCTGACAAACATTGAACATTTTATTTATTTACTCAAATTCTGTGGCATAAGCAGATTGGGAGAAGGGAGAAGTAAAAGTTTGTGTGTGTGTGTGTGTGTGTGTGTGTGTGTGTGTAAAAGGGTTAAATCCTGCTCTTGAAAGAATATGTCAAGAGATAATATTAAAGCTGGAAAATTAACAAACTGAAGTACAATTGTGTATCACTGGGAGATAGAGATAAACTGAAGAAACAAGCTAAAGGGCCTCTCAAGAATTGTACCTGGGGAAGGCAGGAACAAGGCAGGGACCTCTGACTCTTGACTAAGCCAGCCTAACGGGACTGTTTGAATGAATATTAAACACTCAGTTCAGTCAATCAGTCATGTCCAACTCTTTGTGACCCCACGGATTGCAGCATGCCAGGCTTCCCTGTCCATCACCAACTTCCAGAGCTTACTCAAACTCATGTCCATTGAGTCGAACATCCAACCATCTCATCCTCAGTTGTCCCCTTCTCCTCCTGCCTTCAATCTTTCCCAGCATCAGGGTATTTTCCAAGGAGTCAGTTCTTCACATCAGATGGCCAAAGTATTAGAGTTTCAGCTTTGGTATCAGTCCTTCCAAGAAATATTTAGGACTGATTTCCTTTAGGATTGACTGGTTTGCTCTCCTTGCAGTCTAAGGGACTCTCAAGAGTCTTCTCCAACACCACAGTTCAAAAGCCTCAATTCTTCAGTGCTCAGTTTTCTTTATAGTCCATCTCTCACATCCATACACGACTACTGGAAAAACCACAGCTTTGACTACACCTTTGTTGGCAAAGTAATGTCTCTGCTTTTTAATATGCTGTCTAGGTTAGTCATAGCTTTTCTTCCAAGGAGCAAGCCTTTTTAATTTCACAGCTGCAGTCACCATCTGCAGTGATTTTGGAGCCCCCCAAAATAAAGTCTGTCACTGTTTCCATTGTTTCCTCATCTATTTGCCATGAAGCGATGGGACCAGATGCCATGATCTTAGTTTTCTGAATGTTGAGTTTTAAGCCAGCTTTTTCACTCTCCTCTTTCATTTTCATCAAGAGGCTCTTTAGTTCTTCTTCACATTCTGCTATAAGGGTGGTGTCATCTGCATATCTGAGGTTATTGATATTTCTCCTTGATTCCAGCTTGTGCTTCATTCAGCCCAGCATTTCACATAATGTACTCTACATATAAGTTAAATAAGCGGGGTGACAATATACTGCCTTGATGTACTCCTTTCCCGATTTGGAACCAGTGTGTTGTTCCATGTCCAGTTCTAATTGTTGCTTCTTGTTCTGCATACAGATTTCTCAGGAGGCAGGCTCCTTGGAAGAAAAGTTATGACCAACCTAGACAGCATATTAAAAAGCAGAGACATTGCTTTGCCAGCAAAGGTCTGTCTAGTCAAAGCTATGATTTTTCCAGNCATGTTCAGTTCTAACTGTTGATTCTTTACCTGAATACAGATTGCTCAGGAGGCAGGTCAGGTGGTCTGGTCATCTCTTGAAGAATTTTCCACAGTTTGTTGTGATCCATACAGTCAAAGGCTTTGGCATAGTCAGTAAAACGAAAGTAGATGTTTTTCTGGAACTCTCTTGCTTTTTCAATGATACAGCGGTTGTTGGCAATTTGATCTCTGATTCCTCTGCCTTTTCTGAATCCAGCTTGAACATCTGAAAGTTTTCAGTTCATGGACTATTGAAGCCTGGCTTGGAGAATTTTGAGCAGTGCTTTGCTAGTGAGTGAGATAAGTGCAGTTGTGCGGTAGTTTGAAAAATCTTTGGCATTGTCTTTCTTTGGGATTGGAATGAAAACTGAACTTTTCCAGCCCTTTGGCCACTGCTGAGTTTCCCAGATTTGCTGGCATATTGAATGCAGCACTTTCACAGCATCATCTTTCAGGATTTGAAATAGCTCAACTGGAATTCCATCACTTTCACTAACTTTGTTCATAGTGATGCTTCCTAAGGCCTACTTGACTTCACATTCTAGGATGTCTGGCTCTAGGTTGGTGATCACAACATAGTGATTATCTGGGTGATGATGTTTTTTTTTTTGCACAGTTCTTCTGTGTATTCTTGCCACCTCTTTTTAATATCTTCTGCTTCTATTAGGTCCATACCGTTTCTGTCCTTTATTGTGTTCATCTTTGCATGAAATGTTCCTTTGGTATCTCTAATTTACAACTAAGTTCAGTTCAGTTCAGTCACTCAGTTGTGTCCAGTTTTTTGTGGCCCCATGGACTGCAGCATGCCAGGCCTCCCTGTACATCAGTACTTCCTAAATTCATACCTAAATTTTCCTCAGTCTCCCATTTATTTCCCTATGTTGTGCGCTTTATTTCCTTGGTTGTGTGCTTAAAGAAATTCTAGTTAAAACACCAACTTCTTCCTTATTCTTTTTAACTGAAAGGCCTTTGCTGGTCTTGAGGACAGGAAATTTTTATTTTTGGACAAGGAAGATGAAAAATAAGAAAAACATGGAACACAGGAGGTTTTACCTTACTTCCCAAGTGGGCAGCACTCCTTAATTGTTACGATTTTATTTTTACATGAAAAAGATTGTTATTAATACAATTTTTCGGGGGAAAAGAAGACACTGAAAAGTGTGAAGAATAAAATTTAGTTCTGAGTAACTATTTATAATTTAACCCAGTCTTAATATTGCTGTAATTTGACAAATGAGGAAGAAGTGAGCCTTCTTGGAATATCAAGTTTTGAAAATGAATTTTCATTTTAGATACTGTTGAGTCATATTCTGTGGTTTGTGGAAGACTAGAGAGCGTAAGAGTGAGCAGGGTGTAAAAGTACTAAAGTTTTAGTTGAACACTTAATTTTCCTTTTGATTTTCAGAAATTTCAGGTTTCAGTGAACTATTCACTTTAGGGACTGATACATGTACACGTGGAACTACAGGCAATACAGTTTGAGATAACAAGGAAATTTTCTTTTTTTTAACAACAACAACAAAAAAATCCCCTAAGCTGTCAAGGCAGAAACTTTCTTACTGTGACTCAGCTTCCTTTCGCCTAAACAGTAAAGTCATTCCTCATTGTCAATGGTTAACTCTGGATTTTTTAAATATATAAAAAGTTAAGAGAAATACAATCTTAATGGAAATATACAAAATATTCTATTTTAGAATAAAAATTAGTAAACAATACACAGATGCATAGTGTACACTTGGGGACTGGTGGTTTGCCTATTTAAAACGTAGAAGGTTAAATCTTCTGCCAATAGGCTGTTCCTTCCATCTGTGGACACTGATATTTTCCAAATGTCAGGAAGGATATTCTTTCTGCTTTAGTATAGCATTTTTTCAGTAGAGGAAAATTGATGTATTTACCTATCTCTTAGAAGACATCATCAGTATTTGTCAAACTTTTGAATACTGTGAGGTTCTGGGCTTTATGCCTTGCTTAGATTTCTCCTAGTGAGTTGCGATCAATGACCACAAGCCAAAGATAAAGTCTCTTAATTCCTGCAAGTTTGAGGGGAAAGAGGTGAGGACACAGGACATTGCTTATCACAGTTAAATTTTCACTTTGTCATCTTTCTAAATTCCATACATATGTGTTAGTATACTGTATTGGTGTTTTTCTTTCTGGCTTACTTCACTCTGTATAATCGGCTCCAGTTTCATCCACCTCATTAGAACTGATTCAAATGTATTCTTTTTAATGGCTGAGTAATACTCCATTGGGTATATGTACCACAGCTTTCTTATCCATTCATCTGCTGATGGACATCTAGGTGGTTTCCATGTCCTGGATATTATAAACAGTGCTATAGAAAGGACTTTTGGACTCTAAGGGAGAGGGAGAGGAAGAGGGTGGGATGATTTGGGAGAATGGCATTGAAACATGTATACTATCATGTAAGAAACAAATTGCCAGTCTATGTTCGATACAGGATACAGGATTCTTGGGGCTGGTGCACGGGGATGATCCAGATAGATCATATGGGGTGGGAGGTGGGAGGGGAGTTCAGGATCGGGAACTCACGTACACCCATGGCGGATTCATGTCAATGTATGGCAAAACCAGTACAGTATTGTAAAGTAAAATAAAGTAAAAAAAAAAAANAAGGAAGATGAAAAATAAGAAAAACATGGAACACAGGAGGTTTTACCTTACTTCCCAAGTGGGCAGCACTCCTTAATTGTTACGATTTTATTTTTACATGAAAAAGATTGTTATTAATACAATTTTTCGGGGGAAAAGAAGACACTGAAAAGTGTGAAGAATAAAATTTAGTTCTGAGTAACTATTTATAATTTAACCCAGTCTTAATATTGCTGTAATTTGACAAATGAGGAAGAAGTGAGCCTTCTTGGAATATCAAGTTTTGAAAATGAATTTTCATTTTAGATACTGTTGAGTCATATTCTGTGGTTTGTGGAAGACTAGAGAGCGTAAGAGTGAGCAGGGTGTAAAAGTACTAAAGTTTTAGTTGAACACTTAATTTTCCTTTTGATTTTCAGAAATTTCAGGTTTCAGTGAACTATTCACTTTAGGGACTGATACATGTACACGTGGAACTACAGGCAATACAGTTTGAGATAACAAGGAAATTTTCTTTTTTTTAACAACAACAACAAAAAAATCCCCTAAGCTGTCAAGGCAGAAACTTTCTTACTGTGACTCAGCTTCCTTTCGCCTAAACAGTAAAGTCATTCCTCATTGTCAATGGTTAACTCTGGATTTTTTAAATATATAAAAAGTTAAGAGAAATACAATCTTAATGGAAATATACAAAATATTCTATTTTAGAATAAAAATTAGTAAACAATACACAGATGCATAGTGTACACTTGGGGACTGGTGGTTTGCCTATTTAAAACGTAGAAGGTTAAATCTTCTGCCAATAGGCTGTTCCTTCCATCTGTGGACACTGATATTTTCCAAATGTCAGGAAGGATATTCTTTCTGCTTTAGTATAGCATTTTTTCAGTAGAGGAAAATTGATGTATTTACCTATCTCTTAGAAGACATCATCAGTATTTGTCAAACTTTTGAATACGGTGAGGTTCTGGGCTTTATGCCTTGCTTAGATTTCTCCTAGTGAGTTGCGATCAATGACCACAAGCCAAAGATAAAGTCTCTTAATTCCTGCAAGTTTGAGGGGAAAGAGGTGAGGACACAGGACATTGCTTATCACAGTTAAATTTTCACTTTGTCATCTTTCTAAATTCCATACATATGTGTTAGTATACTGTATTGGTGTTTTTCTTTCTGGCTTACTTCACTCTGTATAATCGGCTCCAGTTTCATCCACCTCATTAGAACTGATTCAAATGTATTCTTTTTAATGGCTGAGTAATACTCCATTGGGTATATGTACCACAGCTTTCTTATCCATTCATCTGCTGATGGACATCTAGGTGGTTTCCATGTCCTGGATATTATAAACAGTGCTATAGAAAGGACTTTTGGACTCTAAGGGAGAGGGAGAGGAAGAGGGTGGGATGATTTGGGAGAATGGCATTGAAACATGTATACTATCATGTAAGAAACAAATTGCCAGTCTATGTTCGATACAGGATACAGGATTCTTGGGGCTGGTGCACGGGGATGATCCAGATAGATCATATGGGGTGGGAGGTGGGAGGGGAGTTCAGGATCGGGAACTCACGTACACCCATGGCGGATTCATGTCAATGTATGGCAAAACCAGTACAGTATTGTAAAGTAAAATAAAGTAAAAAAAAAAAATTAAAAAAAAAATTTCACTTTGTCAAAGACACATGACCCAATTTGTGGACTGCCCAAATTCCTTTCCCTTGTCCTGCTACCTTTTTAGTGCTTTTAGGAAGCTATACCAAATAATAAGAGGGAGAATTTTGAAAAAGAAATACTACTTATAGTTAGTTGTTAGCTATGGAGCTTTTGAAAAATACGGTTTTAACTTTTATGTATAAAACAGATACAACAGCTTTGCACATGTAGCAATTAAGTATTATAACAATTCTTAAACTTGCAGTAACTGAAAATTGACTTTAACTCAGACATGGATTTGTGATGGTTGAGACAGAGAAGCAGGAGGGATGGCAAGGCAGAGGAAGTATGGAGGGGGGATCTATTTCATTTTTTGAATAAATTTCTGATGGAGTACTGCTGAAGTGTTCCAATAGCAAAAAGCATGGATTCTATACTGTCACTCAGTCAGCATGAATTAGTATTCAGGCCTTTAGACTATTCTTCTTACCACCATTGCATGAATCACACAGTCTGTTCAAGGGAGCTCCTCTTGTGGCGGGACCCTCGGTGTTCCTCTCGAGTGGAGACGGGTATGTCAGGGAACTTCTTGAGTTGCAGCAAGGGTGTGAAGGACCCTTTCGAGGTCCAACAGGGAAGGTGTGATTTCCCTCAAGGCGCCACAGTGGAAAAGGGCCTCATCTCGTCTGGAGGGGAGAATCTCCTGGTTTTTCTCGAGTTGCAGCAGGTCCCTCTCGAGTTACGACGGGGACCTCAGGAAACAGCTCGTGTGGCCTCAGGAAAGGCCAGTCTCCATGCGAGTTACAAAAGGCCTCTCGGGATTCCTCTCCAGTTGGTGCTGGGTCCTAAAGTCCTTGTCTGGAGCTGAGGCCGGAACCTGAGGTTTCCTCTCCAGTGCTGACATGGATCAAGGGGTTCCTCTGGAGTCCTCTCCAGTGTTGACATGGATCATGTAGTTCCTCTGGAGTCTCCACAGGGGAGTCAGGCATCGTCTCGAGTGGAGACATGCATGTCTGCTTTCCTCCCAAGCTGTAGCAACAGTGTCAGGATTCCTGGCGAGGTGACACAGGGATCTGTGGCTTTCGCTCCAGGTGCCACAGGGCTGTCACACGTGCCACCATGGTGTGAGTCAATACTCGGGGTGACAGTCGAGGCAGTGCAGGGAAATGAGATTCATTTGGAGTGGAATGAGACATTTGGGGATGCTTGGAATGGTGGCACGACCCCTGGAGTTCCTCTCGACTTTCCTGTTGAGAGCGCCTCCTCTTGAGATGAGTTGGGAATGCCGGGAATCCTTTCCCAATGAAGCAGAGAAAGGAACCCTCATCTCAAGCTGAGGAAGGGGGCTCCTCTTGAATTGTGGCAGGACCCTCGGTGTTCCTCTCCAGTGGAGACAGGTATGTCGGGGAACTTCTTGAGTTGCAGCAAGGGGATGAAGGATCCTTTCATGGTCCAAGAGGGAAGGTGGAAAAGGGCCTCATCTTGCCTGGAAGGGAGAATCTCCTGGTTTTTCTCAAGTTGCAGCAGGTCCCTCTCGAGTTACGACAGGGACCTCAGGGACCTGCTCATGTGGCCTCAGGAAAGGCCAGTCTCCATGCGATTCCAAAGAAGTTAATGAGCTCTACCCCCACAGAACATGTCCAATGCCTTAAGTTGGTGTGAACAGCAGAATTTTAGGCATGGAAGAAAATGCAGCCTTTAGATGGGTGAATAAAAACACAGAGAAGGCAGGCTAATGGCTCACAGTCATCCAGCTGCTTCTGTTAGAAATGAGAACACAGCCCACCCCTCCTGGTTGCTTCTTGAGAGCTGTTGTTGCATTCCCTTATATTAGGTTTTCAGATGTCAAAATCATAAAATATCCTTGATGTACTGTGATTAGAATGTCACTTTACCTCTGGCCTTCTTCCTACAAACTCATAACTCCAGTTTCTGAAAAATTAGACAAATATCACTTAGGGGTCATTCTACAAAATATCTGATCAGCATTCATGATAATTGAATGTAATGTGGTGTCCAAGATGGGATGGTGAAAGAGAAAAGGGGTACTGGCAAAAAAAAAAAAAAAACTGAATAAAGTATTTGCTTTTGTTCAGTCAAGAAGTCATGTCTGAGTCTTTGTGACTTCACGGACTGTAGCACACCAGGCTTCCCTGTCCTTCACTATCTCCCAGAGTTTGCACAAATTCATCTCCATTGAGTCAGTGATGCAATCTAACCATCTTATCCTCTGCCATCCCCTTCTCCTATTACCTTCAATCTTTCCCAGCATCAGGGTACTTTCCAATGAGTTGGCTCTTTGCATCAGGTGGCCAAAGTATTGGAGTTTCTGCTTCAGCATCAGTCCTTCCAATGAATATTCAGGGTTTATTTTCTTTATAATTGACTGGTTTGTTCTCCTTGCAGTCCAAGGGACTCTGAAAAGTCTTCTTCAGTTCCACAGTTCGAAATCATCAGTTCTTCGGTGTCAGCCCTTTATATGGTCTAATCCTCACATCCATTTCTGACTACTGGAAAAACCGTAGCTTTGACTATATGATCCTTTGAGGGCAAAGTGATGTCTCTACTTTTTAATATGCTGTCTAGGTTTGTCATAGCTTTTATTCCAAGGAGCAAGTGTCTTTTAAGTTCATTGCTCAGTCACCATCTCCAGTGATATTGGAACCCAAGAAAATAGAGTCACTGCTTGCACTTTCCCCCTTCATACGTGCCGTGAAGTGGTGGTACCACATGCCATGATCTTAGTTTCTCTAACATTGAGTTTCAAGCCAGCTTTTTCACTCTCCTTTTTTCACCCTCATCAAGTTCCTTTAGTTCCTCTTCACTTTCTGCCATTAAAGTAGTATTATCTGCATATCTGAGGTTGTTGATATTCCTCCCGGCAATCTTGATTCCAGCTTATGACTGATCCAGCTCAATGTTTCACAAAAATATAGACCTCAGTTAATAATAATGAATCATTATTAGTTTATTGTTTGTGACAAATGTACCATACAAATGTAAGATGCAAAAAAACAAAGGAAATTGGGTGTGGAGTATCTAAACTTATTATAAAATAAAATATTTATTAAAAATTATATTTATCAATGCCAAGCATATCTATCTTTTTACTAAATAGGAATTTGAGTCTTTAGTTGTAAATACAATTATTGTTGCCTGTTAGCTTTATATGAAAATCAGAGCCAAATATTTCTATGAAATAAGGGTCATATTTTCCAAGATTCTGAACATTTTGACTTTTATCTGGTTATGAATGCACTAATTTTAAAGCCAATTGCTGACTGAATTAGCAAGATAAATTTTCCATTTCAAGCTGATTCATGTTCATAATAAAAATTTTCTAACTAATGATTCCAGTTGCCTATTAACCCTTTTATATCAACTATTTATCATTAGTAATGGNGCCACCTGATGCAAAGAACTGACTCATTTGAAAAGACCCTACTGCTGGGAGGGATTGAAGGCAGGAGAAGAAAGAGACAACAGAGGATGAGATGGTTGGATGGCATCACCGACTCAATGGACATGAGTTTGAGTAAGCTCTGGGAGTTGGTGATGGACAGGGAAGCCTGTTGTGTTGAGTTCTATGGTGTAACAAAGAGTCAGACACGACTGAGCACCTGTACTGAGCTGAAAGGATCTTAGCAATTTGATCTCTGGTTCTTCTGCCTTTTCTAAATCCAGCTTGAACATCTCAAAGTTCATGGGTCACGTACTGCTAAAGCCTGGCTTGGAGAATTTTGAGCATTACTTTGCTAGCATGTGAGATGAGTGCAACTGTGTGATAGTTTGAACATTCTTTGGCATTGCCTTTCTTTGGGATTGGAAAGAAAACTGACTTTTTCCAGTCCTGTGGCCACTGCTGAGTTTTCCAAATTTGCTGGCATATTGAGTGCAGCACTTTCACAGCATCATGTTTTAGAATTTGAAGTAGCCCAACTGGAATTCCATCACCTCATAGGGGCTTCCCTCATAGCTCAGTTGGTAAAGAATCCTCCTGCAATGTGGGAGACCCTGGTTTGATTCCTGGGTCTGGAAATTCCACTGGAGAAGGGATAGGCTACCCACTCCAGTATTCTTGGGCTTCCCTTGTGGCTCAGCTGGTAAGGAATCTGCCTGCAATGCAGAAGACCTGGGTTTGAACTCTGGGTTGGGAAGATCCCCTAGAGAAGGGAAAGGCCACCCACTCCAGTATTCTGGCCTGGAGAATTCTTCTCATGCTATTTTTGTAAACATGTCTTTTAAAGATGTAAATGATTATCAGTTGCTCCAAGAGAACACCCATAGCCTCGCCTTCTTGTGGTGACCCTGCTGGTGACTCTGAAGAGTTCCAGGCCAATAGTGGACGTGTCCTCATTGGAAGCAGTGTGGCCTCAGCTCAGTTGCTGCAGAGCTCTTCATTTTTAACAAACAACATGACTGAAGCTTTGAAAAGCTTCCAGGAAGAAACCAACCAGCCAATTTTGAGGTTGCCCTCAAACCTCCAGCAGGAACTTTTCATGTCCCTGGGCCCATTGGCCTGAGTTTCAGTGTTGTGAGGTCAATTCTGGGACTGCAAACAGCCCAGGAGCCTTCCAACCGACACTGGATAGCACGATTACCACCATCATACCAGCCCCAGGTCCCTTCACCCTACCCACCACAAACGAATTTCAGCATCATACCTACTTGTCCCAGCCATCCTTTTCATTCTGAATCATCGTGCAGCCAGGGTAACAGAGTGGAATAAAAATGAATTTAGACAGAAAAGATCCCATGTTCAAGTTCATACCCAAAGCCAACTAGTTGTATCTAGTACTGACTTCTCCGCCATCAACTGGTCACCAATCATAGTTCAATAATGCTGGGTGTGTTTGTGTCCAGCCGCTTTAGTCGTGTCCAACTCTTTGAAACACTATGGACTGTAATCTCCAGCTCCTCTGTCCATGGGATTCTCCAGGCAAGAATACTGGAGTGGGTTGCCATGGGGATCTTCCTGACTCAGGGGTCAAACTCGTGTCTCCTATGTCTCTTGCACTGCAGGCAGATTCTTAATCATTGAGCTACCGGGGAAGCCCAACAAAGTTGAGTACAGCATGCTAAATACCTAAACTTTCTTTTTTTAAGATTTGTGTGTGTGTTTATTTTTAAAGTCTTTATTGAATTTGTTGCAATATGGCTTCTGTTTTATGTTGATTTTTTGCTGGGAGGCATGTCAGATATTAGCTCCCCAACCAGGCATTGAACCCGTACCCCCATGCATTAGAAGGTGAACTTCCAACCCACTGGATCACCAGGGAAGTCCCCACTTAAAGTTTCCTAATCAGGGAGGCTGAAGGACTCGATCAGGGCCACACAGGTAGTAACTAACTGACAGTCCAGCTCTGTGGGCTCCAAAGCCTGAATTCTTTCCATTTTTTCCAGACTGTCTCTATAAGGAAGACAGTTTACATTTTACTTTCGGGGGGATGTGAAGTCATACTGGGAGAGTATTACTATTTACAAACAAGTCTAGCGCTACACAACAGTTTACTCATTAACTCGCGAACTGTGTATGCCAGGTGCAAGGCTAGATGCAGCCTCTGACCTCATGAAGGACGCACGCAGTCCAGTGTGAGAGGAAGACACCAGAATAAAGAGCCACACTCCATGGTGAGCGCCTCCTACCCCTCCCCCACTCACTTCTGGGATACCTGTCTCTCAGATACCTGTCACAAGCCTGTGGATGTGTCCCATGACTGACCACTAATAGCAATCATTGTCCTCTCCAGCCCTTTTTTTCCCAGGGCTATTTTTCTGATGAGGCTTTGGCTGTCACCAAGCACCCCAGTCCCACAACACAGCCACCCTCACCATGTACCTCCTTCACCACCATAGCAAGAAGGCTCTGGAGCCCTGAGCTGCCAAACTGGGGCCCTGGTTGCAGGAGCAAGAAGGCTGAGGCTGGAAGTGAGAGGATGCTCCCCTTCCTCTCGCCCCCTTCCCTTGGGAAGCTCCACCACCCCGTGCCAAAGCAAGCTTGCTCCTGTGCCCAAAGTTCTTTCAAAGTCGCCACTGAAAAATCTTTCATCTGTACCTTGGGTCTTACATGTGTCCTGGGGACATTGAGCTGGGGACAGACCCGAGTGAAAATTCCTCTATAGGCAGAGGGTTTGTTCCTGAGGCTAACTGCCACCTGACTCCCTCTTCCCAGGAAGCCTCAATTCTTCACAAATATAGTCTACTCTCACCTCAGTTGCTCTTCCAGACACACTGACATGGCTGAGGGTCTGTGATCGGCCCCATCCCCAGCACACACGTGCGCATACACATGTGTAGCTGTCCCCAAGTCCACCTTGAATCATCCGCCTGGGTGCCCTTTTGTAATCAAGATCCAACACTCTTAAATTTTGTCATTTGGGGACAGAGACAGCAGGAGGGAGTGTGTCCTCCCACATTTCAGGGCACTGTCCTAAACTTTCAAAGGATACATATGTTCAGCAATTGATAGCTATGCAGTAGAGAATAGAACCTGGTCATCTGGGAATAAGATGTACAAATGAGAGATATTTGCCAGAACTTTGTGCTGCCATGGGACAAAAGGCACAAAGTTGTCAGCCATCCAGAAACTGCAGAACAAGGACAAGAGGAGGGCTGTCCTAAGCCTGGAGGGGCCTCACTCGCATAGCTCTCCTAAACCACATTCACACAGAGCCTCGGAGTCCCCAGGCTGCTTGATCATTCCCTCAGTGACCCATCAACATAATGAAAACCTCCCCTTCTGTGGCCTATTTGCTTGAGACCCTAGCCTCTGCAGGCCAAATTTTGTTGCTATTGGAAATCCCTGGCCAATCAGACAAGTTAATCTCTGATAAAAGATTAATGCAAGGATGGCAAATGGATTCCATTTCTGCTGCCAACTGTGATTGATGATGGCACTACCTAGAAGGCTCATTTGAGAGGAACCATGGCCAGAGTTTAGCTCAGCAAGCAAGAGTGCAGGCATCAATTCAGGATGTCTGCCCTGAGCCCTCTAAGGACAAGGGCTTTGTAGGGGCTGCTTGTCTGCCATCCAAGGATTAGCGACTGCCCTCAGTGAAACTGTCCCTCCCTCTGTGGGTACATATATCCATTCTAGCATGCTCCTTGGGGAAAGGAAGGCTTACTCCAGATACTTGAGCCCATGAGGAGGTCTATGGAACAGGATGACCCCTACCAGCCCTCTTGTGGCAGCCCTTTTCATGTGCCAGGAGTACCTGACCTTGCCAGCAGCATCTCTGAGGACTCTCGGCACTGCTTCAGCCCAGAGTGAGAGAGGGCTGAACAGCCATCAGTTCCAGTTAATCTCTCTGAGCATCATTAACCTGTACTCTCCAGGGCAGTTTCAACCACCATGTGTGACTATCTCGAGCTGCTCGTTGGTGGTCAGATCCAGGTAGAGATGAGTAGCCACCTGCTCCAGTGACTCAGGTCCCTAGGAAGCGAGTCAGAGTCCGGTCAGGCCCTTCCAAGGTGAAGAGAAAGTGGAGCAATTTTGTAAATAAACCCTGGGCACATTAAGAACCTGCTCATTTAGGCCTCACAGTAGATCCAAAAGGAATGGGGGAATTCCAGCCTTTGAGAGGTTATTTTTGTTCCATTTTGTTTGTTTTTCTAGGGCTTCACAAGCACTGGCTAAAGTATTAAGTATAAAGGGGGCCTGAAAAGTTAGGCAGACCCTGGAGTAGTTATGTGGCAGCTGTGACTCTTAGAGATGGGATATATGACCTAGGATGTTAGAGGAGAACCAAGCTGATTCTTTTCTGCTTCTTGTGTCTGACAGACCCTAGGCTGTCTCCATCCAGACTCTGGGCTGTCTCCCTCCAAAGAGTTTAGAAACTCCAGCCAGGCCTCACATCTCCAGTGAGCCATGCTCCTGCCATTCTGGGATTCATACTCTATTTACAGAGGTTTCCAGCTCACAAACAAGTCCCAGCTTGTCCAGCTTAGTCCAAATAAAGCACAAAGGGGCTATGATGGCAGATTGGCTCGTCAGAGTTGCACCAGGAACAGACTCCTGAAAATAGCAGACCTGAGCTAGTCCTGGCTGCAGAGGAGAGACATTTCTGGTAGAAATGTCTTCCTATGGGCAGAGCTTGGCCTGGAAGGACTTGTAATCACAAAGATCTATGGATTCAACGTGGTCACACTTCTTAGTTGGGCTTTCATCATTCTCTCTCTCTGTCTTTGTTTTTCTTTTTAATGTCATTCTTTCTTTCTGTTTTCTTCTTTTTCTCTTTCCATTTTCATTCTCCTCTCATTCTACAAGTGTAGAAGTCTACTGAATATCAGATATGGCCCTGGGTGCTAGGGACACTGACATGAACAAAGCCCAATCCCTCTTCCAGGAATTCATAGACTAGAAAGGAAGATTATAAAGCTCTCCACACAGAAACACAAGGCAGCATGGAAGCACAGGAGAAAGAGCACTCAAAGTTGCGTAGAATTTAGGATCAAAGTTGGAATTTGCCAGTTTAATTAATACTTATTAAGTTGGTAGTCAGGTAAGAACACTCCAAGAGGCAAAAGCGGCCAGGCCTGAAAGACTATGCTGTGTTTGGGAAAGTGCAGGCAGCAAAGGTATTACCCAAGTCAGTGAATAGCAACACTGGATAAGATGCAACAACCTTCCATGGTCTTCCCCCCGTGCTCCCACAACTGCATAAGGTCTAATCCATGTAATAATTATTCCAGGTCATTCAAACTGTTCTGATCAAACTCTAACTGATGCATCAGAGGTCAGCAAACTTTAAATGTAAACTTTTCATTATAGGGGATTGGAATGCAAAAGTAGGAAGTCAAGAAACACCTGGAGTAACAGACAAATTTGGCCTTGGAGTACAGAATGAAGCATGGCAAAGGTTAATAGAGTTTTGCCCAGAGAATGCACTGGTCATCGCAAACACTCTTTTCCAACAACATAAGATGTCCATGTCCACACGTGGACATCACCAGATGGTCAATACCAAAATCAGATTGATTACATTCTTTGCCGCCAAAGATGGGCCTTAGGAAGCATCACTATGGACAAAACTGGTGGAGGTGATGGAATTCCAGTGGAGCTATTTCAAATCCTAAAAGATGATGCTGTGAAAGTGCTGCACTCAATATGCCAGCAAATTTGGAAAACTCAGCAGTGGCCACAGGACTGAAAAGGTCTGTTTTCATTCCAATCCCAAAGAAAGGCAATGCCAAAGAATGCTCAAACTACCGCACAATTGTACTCATCTCACATGCTAGTAAAGTAACGCTCAAAATTCTCCAAGCCAGGCTTTAACAGTATGTGAACTTCGAGATGTTCAAACTGGATTTAGAAAAGGCAGAGGAACAAGTGATCAAATTGCCAACATGTGTTGCATCATCAAAAAGCAAGACAGTTCCAGAAAAACACTTCTGCTTTATTGACTATGCCAAAGTCTTTGACTGCATGGATCACAACAAACTGTGGAAAATTCTTCAAAAGATAGGAACACCAGACCACCTGACCTGCCTCCTGAGAAATCTTTATGTAGGTCAGGAAGCAACAGTTAAAACTGGACATGGAACAACACACTGCTTCCAAATTGGGAAAGGAGTATGTCAAGGCTGTATATTGTCACCCTGCTTGTTTAACTTATATGCAGAGTACATTATGTGAATTGCTGGTCTGGATGAAGCACAAGCTGGAATCAAGATTGCTGGGAGAAATATCAAGAACCTCACATATGCAGACGACACCACCCTTATGGCAGAAAGTGAAGAATTAAAGAGCCTCTTGATGAAAGTGAAAGAGGAGAGTGAAAAAGTTGGCAACATTTGAGAAAAAGTTTTCTCAATATTCAGAAAACTAAGATCATGGCATCTGTTCCCATCACTTCATGGCAAATAGATGGGGAAATGGTGGAAACAGTGACAGACTTTATTTTTCTGGGCTCCAAAACTGCTGCAGATGGTGACTGCAGCCATGAAATTAAAAGACTCTTGCTCTTTGGATGAAAAGTTATGACCAACCTAGACAGCATAGTAAAAAGGAGAGACATTATTTTGCCAACAAAGGTCCATCTAGTCAAAGTTTTGGTTTTTCCAGTAGTCATGTGTGGATGTGAGAATTGGACTATAAAGAAATCTAAGTGCCAAAGAATCGATGCTTTTGAACTGTGGTGTTGGAGAAGACGCTTGAGAGTCCCTTGGACTGCAAGGAGATCCAGTCAATCCTAAAGGAAATCAGCCCTCAATATTCACTGGAAGGACTGATGCTGACTCTGAAGCTCCAATACTTTGACCACTTGATGCAAAGAACTGACTCATTTGAAAAGACCCTAATGCTGGGAAAGATTGAAGATGGGAGGAGAAGGGGATGACAGAGGATGAGAGGGTTGGATGACATCACCTACTCAATGGACATGAGTTTGAGTAAACTCCAGGAGTTGGTGATGGACAGGGAGGCCTGGCGCATGCTGCAATTCATGGGGTTGCAAAGAGTCAAACATGACTGAGGGACTGAACTGAACTTTATTTACTATTTATTATAAACAACTACATATTTTAGTCTTTTACTAAATATTTACATACTTTTCTTGAAAGCCATGAGTCAAACTGAAGATATTATAAAGGTACTTGAATAACAAAAGAGAAAATAGGTTTTTACAATTTTTTTTTACCACATTCAAAGTATAATAATAATAAATATGAGTTTTTTGGTAATACAACCCTACTTTCGGGAAAAACAGAATTCTTTTGGACAAGATATTGTTGCTGTGTTATTGTTGTTCAGTTGCTGTGCCATATCCAACTCTCTGCAACCAAGGAACTGCAGCATACCAGGCTCCTCTGCCCTCCACTACCTCCTAGAATTTGGACAAGATAACACTTCACTTAAGAGCAATTCATCTTCAAATAAATTTCAAAATTTCATTTACAAAAACCATTCTTAACTTGTGAATCATACAAAAACAAGCAATAGGCAAGACTTGGCCTTGGATCTGTGGTTTGCTGGTCCTGTGATATAAACTCCAATACATACTCCAGCTCTTTTTTTTTTTTTTTTTTTAGCTTTACAATATTGTATTGGTTTTGCCATACATCAACATACTCCAGCTCTTAATCAAAGCTTCAGAAAGATTTCACTCAGGGAATGAAACAGTTTTAAGTCTTATTAAAACTGCAACCAATTTCTAACCCAGCTCAATCTTCAGCTAGATTGCAATGATAGTTTACCTAACAGGAAAGAAGGAATCCTTGATAGCTGAAGGTATCACCCAAAGCCTCTGAATTCTGTTACACAATGACCAACATGTAATGAAAAATTACTAGATGTGCAAAAAGACAAAAAAACATGATTGATAATAAAAATGAATAGTAGAGATGTTCAGTTCAGTTCAGTCGCTCAGTCGTGTCCGACTCTTTGCGACCCCATGAATTGCAGCACGCCAGGCCTCCCTGTCCATCATCAACTTCCAGAGTTCACTCAAATTCACGTCCATCAAGTCAGTGATGCCATCCAGCCATCTCATCCTCTGTCGTCCTCTTCTCCTCCTGCCCCGAATCCCTCCCAGCATCAGGGTCTTTCCAATGAGTCAACTCTTCGCATCAGGTGGCCAAAGTATTGGAGTTCCAGCTTTATCATCAGTCCTTCCAATGAACACCCAGGACTGGTTTCCTTTAGAATGGAATGGTTGGATCTCCTTGCAGTCCAAGGGACTCTCAAGAGTCTTCTCCAACACCACAGTTCAAAAGCATCATCTTAGGCGCTTAGCTTTCTTCACAGTCCAACTCTCACATCCATACATGACCTCTGGAAAAACCATAGCCTTGACTAGCTGGACTTTTGTTGGCAAAGTAATGTCTCTGCTTTTTAATATGCTATCTAGGTTGGTCATAATTTTCCTTCCAAGGAGTAAGAGCCTTTGAATTTTATGGCTGCAGTCACCATCTGCGGTGATTTTGGAGCCCCCCAAAATAAAGTCTGACACTGTTTCCACTGTTTGCCCATCTATTTCCCATGAAGTGATGGGACTAGATGCCATAATCTTAGTTTTCTGAATGCTAAGTCTTAAGCCAAGTTTTTCACTCTCCTCTTTCACTTTCATCAAGAGGCTCTTTAGAGTTCTTCTTCACATTCTGCCATAAAGGTGGTGTCATCTGCATACCTGAGTTATTGATATTTCTATATGGCTATCTTGAGTCCAGCTCATTCTTTATCCAGCCCAGCATTTCACATGATGTACTCTGCATATAAGTTAAATAAGCAGGATGACAATATACAGCCTTGACGGGACTCCTTTTCCTATCTGGAACCAGTCTGTTGTTCCATGTCCAGTTCTAACTGTTGCTTCTTGATCTGCAAACAGATTTCTCAGGAGGCAGGTAAGGAGGTCTGGTATTCCCATCTCTTGAAGAATTTTCCACAGTTTGTGGTGATCTACACAGTCAGAAATAGATGTTTTTCTGGAACTCTCTTGCTTTTTCGATGATCCAACAGATGTTGGCAATTTGATCTCTGGTTCCTCTGCCTTTTCTAGTGGACTATTACTTGACCATAAAAAAGAACAAATTTGCATCAGTTCTATTGAGGTGGATCAACCTAGAGACTGTTAAGTCAGAAAGAGAAAAACAAATATGGTATATTAATGCATATATATGGAATCTAGAAAAATGATCTTGATGAACTTGTTTGCAGAGAAGGAATGGAGACACAGACATAAAGAACGAACTTGTGGACACAGTGAGGGAAGAAGAGAGTGGGATGAGTGGAGAAAGTAGCATCAACATATACACCCTATTGTGTGTAAAATAGATAGTGCAAAGTTGCTATATAACACAGCGAGCCCAGCTTGGTGCTCTGTTATGACCTACGGGGTGGGGTGGGGGAGGGGAAGGAGGTTCAAGAGAGAGCGGATATATGTATAATTACAACTGACTCAAGTTGTTGTACAGCAGAAACCAACACTACATTGTAAAGCAATTTTCCAATTTAAAAAAATTTTTTTAAATAGTCAATATGTTAAAGAAAAGTGAACAGAGCTGAAGAAAGGATTAGTGAACCCAAAGGCAAGTCATTAGAAAATATCCAAGGTAAAGCACAGAAAGACTTATCTGAGAAAAAGATCATTGGGGCTGCAGAGTCCAGGATGCTGGAAACAAAAATTAAAAGCAAGATATCTTGAGGAGAAGAGTAAAGATTTCCTCTTTGAAGTCATCTAAAAGCCATCAGGGTGAGGCGCACACAGCACCCAAAGCAATCTTCTCCATTCCCTTAAGGAAAAAGGGATCTTTGTCACATTTCTCTCCCCTTCTATGAATTTTACCTGAATTTAAGTAAAATCAGAGGAATTCAACATCATAGGATCAAACCGCGTCTCTTCATTTCCCTTTAGTAATGGTATTTCTATTTTGACTGAGACTGGAGGAAAAGAGAAGGAAGAAAACCTTAAGAGTTCCTAGATTCCTGACTCTTCCTTGGACAAGGGAGGGAAAGACTTCCGGCTCCAATCCAGCCTGCCAACTTTCTCCTCTCTGACTGGTTCCCAGAAGATGATCAAAGATTCTGCAACCATCAACAACCCTCCTGGGAAACCAGAAGTTTCTAGCTGATCAGAAATTATGACATGCAACCAATCCAGACCTTGGCAGAAAACCACTTTACATGAAAACCAAACAGTGAGCTTAGATTAAAGTTGGGGAGAGGGCAGGGAAATTCCCCTTCAGGGGGAAAGCTCTATGCGATGCTTATTCATTCAGTAGCAAGAAACCTCTACTGTGTGCCAGGTACAGGTCTAGGCCTGGGAACACAGTGTTTACGAGACAGGCAAGGATACTGCTCACAGAACTATAAACTTCTAATATATCAAAGGCAGTTTACTGAGTGGAAATGAAAACAGGGTGATGTAATATGGAGTGGTAATTTGGGTGGTCAAGGAAGGCTTCTCTGAGTTGGTGACATTTAAACTAAGATATGAATGATAAGAAGGAGCCAACCCTGTGGAAAGCGGGGTTAAGAGTATATCAGCCAGAGGGGATAGCTCAGGCAAATATCCCAAAGGCCTGCACAGCTAGAGGGCAGCGGGTGCCAGGGAGCGGGATGAACAGTAGGGCGGTGAAGGCGGGAGGAAGCCAGTTACGTAAGTCCTTAATCATTCTGACGCAGAGCTTTATTTTATGTGCAAGGAAAAGTCACTGGGGTTTAAACTGCAAAGAAGAGCGCTCTGTGTGTTTCCTGCTGTGCTTGGGCTTGATTTCACTGGCCACTCATGAGTCTTATCCCCTAAATTCCTCTACTCCTCAGCCTTTGGAAAAGGCTCAGGCCAAAACTCCTGGAGTCATTCTTGACGCTTCTGTTTCACTCACACTCTACTTGAAACCTGAAGAAAATTCTAAAGGTTTTAGCTTTGCTGTATGTCCAGCACCCTTTAGCACCTCTCTGCCTCCACCCTCATCTAAGTCTTGTCATCTGATAGCTTGGTGGTTGAAACTGTCAATTTCTCCTCTAGCCCTGCAATCTATTTGTTACACAGAGTGAGTCTATTAAACATCCAGTCACGTTATAGCACATCTCCGCTCTGAGCCTCCTCTTCCTCAGGGTAAAATCCAAAGTTCTTGCAAGTGCTTGTAAGTTCTCCACAGCATCTGCCCCTCAGCACATTCCTGCTCTCACCACCTCCCACTGCCCCTGACTCCCTTCCTCCTTGGGACAGTGGCATCTTGACCACCAGCACACTTACTCCCTCTCCTCCAGGGGGTCCCTGCTCCAAGTCCCACCTCCTTGGGAAGCCCTGCCTGCCTACACCATTGAGTAAAAAAACCTGCCCCCTCCCCTGGCCTACTGGATCCTCTTTTCCCAGCTTTACTTTGCATTTTTGTTGGTCTCATCACTTTCTAAAACATTCTATAATTTACACATTTATTATGGTAGCTGTTTACCACTGATCTCTCCCCCACATGGATGAATTTCCTGATGGCAAGCATCATGTCTGTTTTTCTCTTTATGCCAAACTCCTAAAGCAGTGTCTAGTAGTCAGTGCTCAACATTTTGATTAAATATTGCTGGATGTATTGATCATTTTTAAAATTTTATACTTGGCCCTCAATTAGCACAATTCAGTTCAGTTCAGTCGCTCAGTCGTGTCCGACTCTTTGCGACCCCATGAATCGCAGCACGCCAGGCCTCCCTGTCTACCACCAACTCCCAGAGTTCACTCAGACTCACACTCATCGAGTCAGTGATGCCATCCAGCCATCTCATCCTCGGTCGTCCCCTTGTCTTCCTGCCCCCAATCCCTCCCAGCATCAGAGTCTTTTCCAATGAGTCAACTCTTCGCATGAGGTGGCCAAAGTACTGGAGTTTCAGCTTCAGCATCATTCCCTCCAAAGAAATCCCAAGGTTGGTCTCCTTCAGAAGGGACTGGTTGGATCTCCTTGCAGTCCAAGGGACTCTCAAGAGTCTTCTCCAGCACCACAGTTCAAAAGCATCAGTTCTTCAGCACTCAGCTTTTTTCACATCCATACATGACCACTGGAAAAACCATAACCTTGACTAGACGGACCTTTGCACAGATCATGACAGTTTTTATTTCCATATTATTTCATTCAATCATCCAAGAAAGGAATGTGCTGTGTGCTCAGTCACTTCAGTGGTGTCCAACTCTTTGCGGCCCTATGGACTATAGTCCTGCCAGACTCCTCTGCCCACAGGATTCTCCAGGTAGGAATACTGGAGTGGGTTCCCATGCCCTCCTCCAGGATCTTCTCCATCCAGGGATCGAACCTGAGCCTCTTGTGTCTCCTGCATGCAGGCAGATTCTCTATCCACTGAGCTACCTGGAAGTTTTATTAAAAGAACAAAATTGACCGCTGAAAGTTGAGCACAAATGTGCTACTTTGGCTTCAACTGGACATGGCAGATGGAACACAGGTATCCTCCTCAAACCCCAACAAAACAATAAGAAAAGATGTAAAAGAAGAATTAACCAATAAAGATAAAAGGAACAAGAAGGAGATGACTCCAGACAAGACGTACCGGCAGAGCGTAATGTGGAAAGCCGATGGACAAGGGCAACCACGTTGACAGGCCAGCTGAGGGTAAAGAGTGCTGGTCCTAAGGGAGAGAGCCAGGAGGCAAGCTGGTTTCTACTGCACCATCCAGAACTGCAAGAAAGGAGGCTGCTCTGAACGCTTGAGGGCAGGTGGATGGGATACAGAAGAGTCGGTTGAAGGTCAGTGTAAGAGACAGTGAGACTCCCGCACCCCTTCCCTCTATGTGAACTGCAACGGCACACGCGCTGCTGATTAATCCAATTTGTGCTAGAACGAAATTGGAAAGATGTTATCAGGAAGTGTTTGTGTGGTGGGAGTGGTGCAGGGGATGAGAGAGAGAAGTCTCGGTACGTGTTTGGAATTCAACAGAAAATAAGTAAAAGCTAAAACTCAAAAGCCAGAAGCCTAAGGATGGTGGAAACTGCCAAAAGAGTTGAAAGTGGTCACCTCTGGGAAGTGTGAATTGTGACTGAGAGGGACAGGAACCCGCTGTTTCTCATTATAAGCTTTCTAGGAGGATTTGTCTTTTTTAAACTATGTCTCTGTGTTACTTTTATAAAAACTAAAAATTGAATTTCTGGCTGCTGTGTGAAGAATAGATTGGAGAATGGAAAGCATGGAAGCAGGGAAACCCAATAAGTGGTCCAGGGGAGAGATGATGATGCCCGGGGCCAGTGTGGCAGGAACAGAAGAGGGGAGAGCGGGATATGTTGGCACGACGTGAAACAAAGATGCAGAGAGAGACAGAGTCCACAGGGCTTCCTGAAGGATTGAACATAGGCAAGGAAAACATGAAGGGAAGCGGATGCAACTTGCAGGCACGTGGCTGGAGGGACTGGTGCAGGCAGAGTGGAAAATAGCGTGCTTTCTGTCCTCTAACCTGCCTCAGGCCGGCCCCTTACCGGATTCCCTGGGACTTCAGATGCCCATGCTCCTCCCCGCCTGTGTTGCTGCCTCACTGCCCACTCTGCTCCCTCCCATTCCCCAGCCGCCCCTGCAGCTTCCCTTTTCCCAGGACCTCACAAGCTGGGCAGTGACGCCTGTCATGGCGCCAGCTGCCTTCTAAGGACTGGGCTTGGGCCATTCTTTTTTACCATCTGATATCACAACAAAATCTAAGTTCTGTTGCAAGTCTGAGGTTGGGATGGTGGTAGCAGGGGCCAGAGTAGGATTCCCATCCTTGCTGGGTCTCTGCACTATTCCTTTGAATCACCCCCTAGATTTGCTATGTGTGTGTTGGTCACTCATTCGTGCCGACTCTTTGTGACCCCATGGATTGTAGCCCGCCAGGCTTCTCTGTCCATGGAATTCTCCAGGCAAGAGTACTGGAGTGGCTCGCCATTCCCTCCTCCAGGGGATCTTCCCAACCTAGGGATCAAACCCGGGTCCCCTGCATTGCAGGCAGATTCTTTACTGTCTGAGCCACCAGGGAAGCCCCAGTAGGTCCTTTCATTTAGATTTGCTAGCACTTCACAGTTTACTCAGTGCTTTGTAACTCATGCATTATCTCATCTGGTCTCAGAAGCACCCTCTAACCAGCCTGGGGTCTCGCTATATGCCCTTTATAGATGAGGAAACAGGTTTCCAGAGCTGGGGTACTTGCCTGGTTCTGTGTTTATACATGGGGCAGAACCAGGTCCTGGGACTCTAGTCCAGGTCTTCAGATTCAAAACTCTGCCCCTTTCTTCCTCATCCATGAATTCCCAGTGTCTGTCATCGACATGCCATCCTCACCATTGCCACGTCCATGTGGTTCCTCTTCTCTATCGTCTACTTCCTATTTTCAAAATCAACAGTTTTTCATTAAATCCTTGCATCTTAAAAGGAAGCACAATGAAGCTCTAAAGTTATGTGGTAGACACACAACTTCAAAATGACACAAAACTGTTTAAAAAAATATGATTATTCAGAATTAGAACTCATGCTGCGGCATCTGGCTGGGTCCAAGCCCCAGCTTCGACACAGTAGCACGTGCAGCTGGTCTCCCCCCAGAGCCCCAAGAACCTGACATTCTAGGACGCAGCAGCCTGCTTTCCAAGCTTTGCCAGATAGCTGTTCTTGGGTCATTCTCTTAGCAATTGTTTCTGAAGCTCCTAAAACCAGGAATGGTGCTAGACACAGTGAGCAAAGAGGTGATCAGGACAAGTGTTTTTACCCAGAGGGACTCACACCCCCATTCTACTTCTTGCTCGGGGTCCCTTCAGATAAAACAGCCCACCCGCCCAAGTCTGAATTCTGGCCCCAAGCTCACTGGCCAGACCTCCAAGCAAGTCTGCTGAGCCTCCATAGGTGGTGAGGTCCTGAACATCCCTTCTCCAGTGAGGTACAGCCTCATCAGAGCATAGAGTCATCCACTTTAGAGAAAGGTACGCTAGGGTAGGCCACGGAAGAGTTGGCTGGTCACCGTCTCACTATATGAACAAGGCAGAGAGCNCAGAAGAGGGGAGAGCGGGATATGTTGGCACGACGTGAAACAAAGATGCAGAGAGAGACAGAGTCCACAGGGCTTCCTGAAGGATTGAACATAGGCAAGGAAAACATGAAGGGAAGCGGATGCAACTTGCAGGCACGTGGCTGGAGGGACTGGTGCAGGCAGAGTGGAAAATAGCGTGCTTTCTGTCCTCTAACCTGCCTCAGGCCGGCCCCTTACCGGATTCCCTGGGACTTCAGATGCCCATGCTCCTCCCCGCCTGTGTTGCTGCCTCACTGCCCACTCTGCTCCCTCCCATTCCCCAGCCGCCCCTGCAGCTTCCCTTTTCCCAGGACCTCACAAGCTGGGCAGTGACGCCTGTCATGGCGCCAGCTGCCTTCTAAGGACTGGGCTTGGGCCATTCTTTTTTACCATCTGATATCACAACAAAATCTAAGTTCTGTTGCAAGTCTGAGGTTGGGATGGTGGTAGCAGGGGCCAGAGTAGGATTCCCATCCTTGCTGGGTCTCTGCACTATTCCTTTGAATCACCCCCTAGATTTGCTATGTGTGTGTTGGTCACTCATTCGTGCCGACTCTTTGTGACCCCATGGATTGTAGCCCGCCAGGCTTCTCTGTCCATGGAATTCTCCAGGCAAGAGTACTGGAGTGGCTCGCCATTCCCTCCTCCAGGGGATCTTCCCAACCTAGGGATCAAACCCGGGTCCCCTGCATTGCAGGCAGATTCTTTACTGTCTGAGCCACCAGGGAAGCCCCAGTAGGTCCTTTCATTTAGATTTGCTAGCACTTCACAGTTTACTCAGTGCTTTGTAACTCATGCATTATCTCATCTGGTCTCAGAAGCACCCTCTAACCAGCCTGGGGTCTCGCTATATGCCCTTTATAGATGAGGAAACAGGTTTCCAGAGCTGGGGTACTTGCCTGGTTCTGTGTTTATACATGGGGCAGAACCAGGTCCTGGGACTCTAGTCCAGGTCTTCAGATTCAAAACTCTGCCCCTTTCTTCCTCATCCATGAATTCCCAGTGTCTGTCATCGACATGCCATCCTCACCATTGCCACGTCCATGTGGTTCCTCTTCTCTATCGTCTACTTCCTATTTTCAAAATCAACAGTTTTTCATTAAATCCTTGCATCTTAAAAGGAAGCACAATGAAGCTCTAAAGTTATGTGGTAGACACACAACTTCAAAATGACACAAAACTGTTTAAAAAAATATGATTATTCAGAATTAGAACTCATGCTGCGGCATCTGGCTGGGTCCAAGCCCCAGCTTCGACACAGTAGCACGTGCAGCTGGTCTCCCCCCAGAGCCCCAAGAACCTGACATTCTAGGACGCAGCAGCCTGCTTTCCAAGCTTTGCCAGATAGCTGTTCTTGGGTCATTCTCTTAGCAATTGTTTCTGAAGCTCCTAAAACCAGGAATGGTGCTAGACACAGTGAGCAAAGAGGTGATCAGGACAAGTGTTTTTACCCAGAGGGACTCACACCCCCATTCTACTTCTTGCTCGGGGTCCCTTCAGATAAAACAGCCCACCCGCCCAAGTCTGAATTCTGGCCCCAAGCTCACTGGCCAGACCTCCAAGCAAGTCTGCTGAGCCTCCATAGGTGGTGAGGTCCTGAACATCCCTTCTCCAGTGAGGTACAGCCTCATCAGAGCATAGAGTCATCCACTTTAGAGAAAGGTACGCTAGGGTAGGCCACGGAAGAGTTGGCTGGTCACCGTCTCACTATATGAACAAGGCAGAGAGCAACGGCAGGAGGGCCAGGGAGGAGTGCAGTGAGATGGCAAAAATCCCAGTGGCACTTGCTAGCTGTGTGACCTTGGGCGAGTTACCTAACTGCTCCGAGCCTCAGCTTCTACCAATATAAAACAGATGTAGTACNAGAGTTGGCTGGTCACCGTCTCACTATATGAACAAGGCAGAGAGCAACGGCAGGAGGGCCAGGGAGGAGTGCAGTGAGATGGCAAAAATCCCAGTGGCACTTGCTAGCTGTGTGACCTTGGGCGAGTTACCTAACTGCTCCGAGCCTCAGCTTCTACCAATATAAAACAGATGTAGTACTAGGACTCCATCCCCTCGTGGTCGTGAAGATTCCCTGAGCTTATCACTTAGAAGTGCTTAGAAGAGAAACTACCAGGGGCCAGTGGTCACAGGCACACATCGCTGACCAGGGAGGTTAAGGCCTGGGCTGCCTGACCCTGTGCTGAGTGCTCAGCCCAGCGGGTCTGCCACCCTCTCGTTTTCTCCATCCTTTAATGTTTCCAGTGTGTGGCCTGGCTGCAGCAGCAGAAGGGCGTGTGGATCATCGGCCTCTGCGCTGTTCTCGGGGAGGGGTCTGGAGCCCTATCTTGCCCTCTGGGACTCCTCTGCCCTGTAGTAAGTCGTGCCCAGCTTCGCCACCTGCCAGGACTCACATCTGTCTGTTCACACAAACCAGATGGATCCCAGCCTCCTCCTGTGAGCTGAGTGTCTTGTCCATGGAAGCAAGAAAGGTCATTGCCGTATGTGGACAGGATCTCTCTGTGCTGTGAACTCATCACTCAGTAAACAATGAGTGTTGCCTCCTCTAGCTCGAGAAGCCAGAACAGTGTATGCTCAACTCTTTCCAATCAGAACTGTTTCCACAAGCCTTTGGCTTCTGTGGGGAACGTTTGGTTTACAAAGAAATGGAATTTCCCCTCCAATATTCTTCTTGGATGACAGGTCTGTGATTGGAATCAGGGCTTGAAAAATCATGCCCGGGTGGTTATTTCCATTAGTGGCTCTTGACTTTGCAGGGACACCTGGAGCACAGAACGCCTAGCCTCTCCCACCCCCACAGCTCACGCAATGCCTGGCCCGCTATCCCTGGAGCTTCCTGGGACCACAGAGGCCTGTGCTGTCTGGGCAGGAGCTCCCCGCTAACTGGCTCTGCAAGAACCTGTTCCACTGTCCCTCCTCACACCATTGTCCCACAAGCCCAAGCTCTGGGCCAGCCTTCTTTCAAACCACAGTATGATGAGACACAGACACACATGCGCACACACACACATACACACACGTGTGCGCACACACACAGCACATCCTTCCTTTTCTGCCTAAAATAAACCATCTCCGAGCAGTATGAATTGTCATACATGGCAATCAGGAAAAAAAAAATTGTTCATTGTCTAGACTGCAGTGTACCAAAACCCAGGGGACCTCCAGTGAAAGAAATAGACAGGGCTTGGAAACACAAAAGAAGAGCAAATTGAGACCACACTCAAGGAGTTCTTGAGGAAGACTCCGTGAGAAATAGTGTGGTGGAGGCAGCAGGCACATCACACTGGGCTTGTGGGTCTATCCTCAGATAGCTGGGAGCCCTGGGGGCAACCACACTTCTTGGCATCCCTCACACTGAGCACATGTCCAGACATAAAGAGGCGCCCAGGAAACGTTTGTTGATGATGGAAGGAAAGAAGAAACAAGGAGGGCAGGGAGACAGCTTCTGCTCAGCTGCTGAAAGCTGCTTTCCTTAACTTGGGGCAGGGTCTGTAGAGCAACAGTGTCAGCTGAGCAGGATGGAAACAAAGGAGCAGGGTGGTCTGCTGGCCGAGGAGGAAGCTGGTCTGAGGCCTGGAGGGATGGGCACCAACCTCACAGCTCTCACGGGCCTGCCAATGCACCAGGAGGGCAATTGGGCGGATGCAGCAGGGTGCATGGTGACTGCACCGCCCTGCCATCTACATGGAGCCCACCCCGACCCCAGCCGCATGGGGGAAACATCGAGAATCCCCTGCCCTTCCTAGCACATGACGGCCATGCTCAGGAACGGAGGACTGGCTTCAGGGTAGGGGCCAGAAGTCAGTGGACAGATGGAGAAGTTTAGCATCCGGGCCTGGGAGACGAGCGCTCCCCACGTGTCCACGGGGCGCTGTCCACATTCCTGCAGGATGCCCTTGCCTTCCTCCCAGGGCCCTGAGCCTGAGCTCCAGTCTCCAGGGTGCAGCAGCCAGTGGCCATCGGTGGGGGAGGGGGGGCGGTGTTTCTGACCCACTTTCGGGAGCACAAGGACTCTGAACTCAGCATCGGCCCCTGGGAACCAGGCCGACATCTGTGCAGCCTCGGGACGGGAGCCCTCTCCCTGCGACCCGCCCCACCGGCTCAGTGTTCTCTGGTCTTTAGCCATGAGGGTTCCGGGAGTCCGGTGACAGAGAGCAGAGATCCACAACCAATGAATCTAGCTCAGAGGTGAGGACCTTTTTTCCGCAGAGACTCTCGCCTCCTGGGAATGTCTGAGTCCCAAGTGCAGCTGTAAACCAGCAGTAAATTAGCCCATTTTTCCTGCTTCCTGCGATTTTATGTAAAGAATCTGTCTAGTAAAGAAAACAACTCCTTGCACTCTTTAAGAATTGTATTTGGCAACAGAAATCTGGGAAACAGACTTAAACACAATTGGGGTTTTAGTTATTAGTTAGTCTTGCTTACAACAGGACTCTGAGAATAACGAACCTCAGCCTTTTACAGCAGTTCTATGAAGCCAGTTAGCGACCCAGGTTCCTGGTATTCAGCCTTAAACCTCCTGGTCCTCGTAGCTGCAAGCTGAGTCTAGAGCTCAAGCCATACCAGCTGAGTTCCAGGCAGGGAGATGAAAAAGGGCAAGGGCAAGATATATGTGCTATGAAGCTACTCTGTTTTAAATGACTTTTTTTCTAGAAGCTCCACCTGACAATTTTCTGGAGTATCTCATAGGCCAGAACTGTATCATGTAACCAGTCCATCTACAAGGCCGGCTGGGATGTCTTTCCTGGGCACATTGCTATACCAACAAAATGGGATTTCTGATAATAAGGAGGGACGGGGAGAAAGGCCATGGAGTGGGCATCTGGTAGTCTCTGCCACACAGCTCTGAATCTGTCGTCTCAGCCAATTCATCGAAGAGTCTGGGAACTGGATTAGAAAGAGGAGGAAGAGAGAGGGAGAGGAGTGGAGCCCACAACCAGAGCCCAGAGCCAGTATCCAAGTGTGTATCCGCGTGTGTTAGAGTGGGAATAGCCGCAATTTGTGAGACTTTCAGTGTTAAAATCAGGACCGTCCCAGGCAAACAGGGGCAGTTGGTCAACGTAAATGTGCACAAGCATTTGTGTGTGAACCAGGTGTTGTTAGACTAGAGATCCCAGGCCAGTGCTCCTTAAGATGTTGTCCAAGGACACCCGGAGACCCGCAAGACCTTCTAGGGGATCTGTGAGTTCAGGCTGTTTTTCCAGTAGACTAAAGTGCTGTTTGCCTGTCTCACTCTTTTCTCTGACAGGTGTACAGAAGAGTTTTCCAGAGGTTATACAACGTGTGACACTGCATCCAGTTGGGCACAAAAGCGGATATGAGGATCCAGCTGTCTTCTATTCTGTTAGAGAAAGGAAGTTCTGAGCGGCTCTGCTCTGGGACATTTATTCACACCCACAGCTGCCTTCTGACACCAGGCCACGAGGTCCAGCCTCCATCCTGTTCCCATGATTTAATTCCCAGAAGACTCTCCACACTTATTGGCCTAGTCCAGGAAGAGTTGGAGATGTGCTGTCCTGCTGCTGCTGCTGCTAAGTCACCTCAGTCGTGTCCGACTCTGTGCGACCCGAGATGGCAGCCCACCAGCCTCCCCCGTGTCCCTGGGATTCTCCAGGCAAGAACACTGGAGTGGGTTGCCATTTCCTTCTCCAATGCATGAAAGTGAAAAGTGAAAGTGAAGTTGCTCAGTCGTGTCCGACTCTTAGCGATCCCATGCACTGCAGCCTACCAGGCTCCTCCGCCCATGAGATTTTCCAGGAGAGAGTATTGGAGTGGGTTGCCATTGCTGTCCTAGACTAGACCAATAAGAGTCTTCTGGGAATTAAATCATGGGAACAGTACGGAGGCTGGACCTCGTGGCCTGGCATCAGAAGGCAGCTATGGGTGTGAATAAATGTCCCAGAGCAGAGCCGCTCAGAATGTGCTCCAAGAATAAAGCCAGACTGAGAATATTCCCCACTAGTCACTGTTGAACTCAGTACAGAAATCAAGAGAAACTTCTAGAAACTTCCATAGCAACTTAACAGAGTAACTTTATGTCTGTTGAAACTAATAATAAGAAAAGCTGGGCTTGTATTTTTCATGTCTTCTCACTTTCATTTTCTTTTCCTAGCAATTTATTTTTACCATACTTCATAAAATTTTCCATAATGCATTGGAAATTTTCAAAATATGGCCCTTTCATACCTGAGATGAATCTTAAAGGATTAATATTGCTTACCCAAGCAAAGAGGGGGACAAAGTGTTCCATAGTAAATTTTGTACTTCAAGGGCAAACTGTACATTGTTGAAAGCACACTTGTCCTGCCTAATTCTAGACATTCACTGAGCAATTTTACAATTTATTAAGCTGTAAATAACTAATAGCAACATGAAATAATTGCTGCCTATAGGTACAAAAAACTCATGTTATGCCACTGGCTTCCTCTCTGACTGTGGCTGACAGTTTAGGCTACACTTAGTCATTTGTTGCTATATTCCTAAAATGTAATTATGTCTGTTCTTTGGATTCCCATTTGAACTTGTTGTAGCATCTCACTGGTATCCTCATTAGTGAGTTACAAAGAATTATTAATTAGTGTTCATAAGAAAGTAATACGGTTCTTCACATTGTTCACAAACCACAGGTTTTCCGAGCTTTGTTCCTGGACTCCACCGCTGATGTGACTCAGTCGCCTTCTAGCAATCGTTTCCATTCTCGTCCTGCCCGCTGTGCCCTCTCCTCTGTCTACTTTTTCTGGCTTATAGCCATTCTTTCCAGTTTAGGCTTCCTCATTATCTTTTTTGTGAAGTATAAAGGGGGCTGAGGGAGAGAGAGAGAGAGAGAGAGTGAGACCAACAGGAGATTGAATAGATGGGCCAGAGGGATCAGCCCATGTTTACTTTTGTGTATGTATGGCTGAAAATAACTGTGTCCTGCCCACCAGTCAGACGGTAAAGTGTCTGCCTGCAATGTGGGAGATCCAGGTTCGATCCCTGGGTTGGGAAGATCTCCTGGGGAAGGAAATGGCAACCCACTCCAGTACTCTTGCCTGGAGAGTCCCACAGACGGAGGAGCCTGGTGGGCTACAGTCCACGGGGTCGCAAAGAGTCAGACACAACTGAGCAAGTGCTTTGCTTTTGCTTTGCCCACCAGTCACTATTCCTGATCAAAGCCACACCTATTTTGGTTTTGTGAGCAAAACCACACCTCTGTGAGCTCCTGGCTTACTGCTTGTCCAGGGAAGCCACCCCCTCTCCATGCCAGAACCCAATCCCAGCCTCCGTTGCTAAGCCCCTGGCAAAAGAAAGCCTTTGTCAAGAGGATCCGGATGCTGGCAGAAAGTGTCATAAGCCCGAGCTCAGCTGCAGAGGAGTGGAGTTCAGAGCCCAATGACTCTGACACTTGAGGCAGCCGAAATGACGGTCCTAGCCACCTGCCACCCTGAAGGCAGAGCAGTGTGTCTGAGGTTCCTGTAAGTAGCCTTCTTCCCGCTTTAGCTGCCTGTGGAGCAGCAGCCTGAGTGTCTCCAGTTCCTTGTCATCTTCTTGGTGGGCCCGTTGAGTATGGTGCCCAAGGGGCAGCACATGAGTGAGGTACACTCTTTGCTGGAAATCCAAATCTTTTTCTTTTAACAGTTTCGTTGAGGTATAGTTTACATACCACAAAATTCAGTTATTTTAAGTATACAATTCAGTCCTTTCAGAAAATGTATGGAGTTGTGCTACCATCACAGAATCCAATTTTGAAACCTTTCCTTGAGCCCAAGAAGTAATCTTGTGCCCATTTGCAGGCACTTCCTATGCTCAACACAACCACTGCTCTACTTTCTATCTATAGTTTTGCTGTTTCTGGACATTTCATATATATGAAATCGTACAATACACATAACGCTTTTGAGTTTCATCCATCACAGCATGTAACAGTACTTTATTGCTTTATAGCTAAATTGTATCCCATTGTGTGCATACGTCACACTCTGTTTATCCGTCCACCAGTTAACGGCCATTTGGTTGTTTCCACCTCTTGGCTATTAACGTCACTAGGAACTCTTGTGTACAAGTCTTTGGATGGATTTATGTTTTCATTTCTATGGTGACTTTCATTTCATTCTATGGTGAATTCAATAGTGAATACATTGTTGTTTAGTCATTAAGTCATGTCTGACTCTGCAGTCCCATGAACTGCAGCACACCAGGCTTCCCTGTCCTTCACTATCTCCCAGAGTTTGCTCAAACTCATGTCCATTGAGTCTGTGATGCCATCCAGCCATCTCNGAATCTTAAAGGATTAATATTGCTTACCCAAGCAAAGAGGGGGACAAAGTGTTCCATAGTAAATTTTGTACTTCAAGGGCAAACTGTACATTGTTGAAAGCACACTTGTCCTGCCTAATTCTAGACATTCACTGAGCAATTTTACAATTTATTAAGCTGTAAATAACTAATAGCAACATGAAATAATTGCTGCCTATAGGTACAAAAAACTCATGTTATGCCACTGGCTTCCTCTCTGACTGTGGCTGACAGTTTAGGCTACACTTAGTCATTTGTTGCTATATTCCTAAAATGTAATTATGTCTGTTCTTTGGATTCCCATTTGAACTTGTTGTAGCATCTCACTGGTATCCTCATTAGTGAGTTACAAAGAATTATTAATTAGTGTTCATAAGAAAGTAATACGGTTCTTCACATTGTTCACAAACCACAGGTTTTCCGAGCTTTGTTCCTGGACTCCACCGCTGATGTGACTCAGTCGCCTTCTAGCAATCGTTTCCATTCTCGTCCTGCCCGCTGTGCCCTCTCCTCTGTCTACTTTTTCTGGCTTATAGCCATTCTTTCCAGTTTAGGCTTCCTCATTATCTTTTTTGTGAAGTATAAAGGGGGCTGAGGGAGAGAGAGAGAGAGAGAGAGTGAGACCAACAGGAGATTGAATAGATGGGCCAGAGGGATCAGCCCATGTTTACTTTTGTGTATGTATGGCTGAAAATAACTGTGTCCTGCCCACCAGTCAGACGGTAAAGTGTCTGCCTGCAATGTGGGAGATCCAGGTTCGATCCCTGGGTTGGGAAGATCTCCTGGGGAAGGAAATGGCAACCCACTCCAGTACTCTTGCCTGGAGAGTCCCACAGACGGAGGAGCCTGGTGGGCTACAGTCCACGGGGTCGCAAAGAGTCAGACACAACTGAGCAAGTGCTTTGCTTTTGCTTTGCCCACCAGTCACTATTCCTGATCAAAGCCACACCTATTTTGGTTTTGTGAGCAAAACCACACCTCTGTGAGCTCCTGGCTTACTGCTTGTCCAGGGAAGCCACCCCCTCTCCATGCCAGAACCCAATCCCAGCCTCCGTTGCTAAGCCCCTGGCAAAAGAAAGCCTTTGTCAAGAGGATCCGGATGCTGGCAGAAAGTGTCATAAGCCCGAGCTCAGCTGCAGAGGAGTGGAGTTCAGAGCCCAATGACTCTGACACTTGAGGCAGCCGAAATGACGGTCCTAGCCACCTGCCACCCTGAAGGCAGAGCAGTGTGTCTGAGGTTCCTGTAAGTAGCCTTCTTCCCGCTTTAGCTGCCTGTGGAGCAGCAGCCTGAGTGTCTCCAGTTCCTTGTCATCTTCTTGGTGGGCCCGTTGAGTATGGTGCCCAAGGGGCAGCACATGAGTGAGGTACACTCTTTGCTGGAAATCCAAATCTTTTTCTTTTAACAGTTTCGTTGAGGTATAGTTTACATACCACAAAATTCAGTTATTTTAAGTATACAATTCAGTCCTTTCAGAAAATGTATGGAGTTGTGCTACCATCACAGAATCCAATTTTGAAACCTTTCCTTGAGCCCAAGAAGTAATCTTGTGCCCATTTGCAGGCACTTCCTATGCTCAACACAACCACTGCTCTACTTTCTATCTATAGTTTTGCTGTTTCTGGACATTTCATATATATGAAATCGTACAATACACATAACGCTTTTGAGTTTCATCCATCACAGCATGTAACAGTACTTTATTGCTTTATAGCTAAATTGTATCCCATTGTGTGCATACGTCACACTCTGTTTATCCGTCCACCAGTTAACGGCCATTTGGTTGTTTCCACCTCTTGGCTATTAACGTCACTAGGAACTCTTGTGTACAAGTCTTTGGATGGATTTATGTTTTCATTTCTATGGTGACTTTCATTTCATTCTATGGTGAATTCAATAGTGAATACATTGTTGTTTAGTCATTAAGTCATGTCTGACTCTGCAGTCCCATGAACTGCAGCACACCAGGCTTCCCTGTCCTTCACTATCTCCCAGAGTTTGCTCAAACTCATGTCCATTGAGTCTGTGATGCCATCCAGCCATCTCTTCCTTTGTTGCCCCCTTCTCCTCCTGCCCTCAGTCTTTGACAGCATCATGTTCTTTTTGAGTTAGTCAGCTCTTCACATCAGGTGGCCACAGTATTGGAGCTGGAACTTCAGCTTCCAGCATCAGTCCTTCCAGTGAATATTTAGGGTTAATTTCCTTTAGCATTGACTTTGATCTTCTTGCTTTCCAAATCACTCTCAAGAGTCTTCTCCAGCACCACAATTCGAACGCATCAGCTCTTTGGAGCTCAGTTTTCTTTACAGTCCAGCTCTCACATCCATACGTGATTACTGGAGAAACCATAGCTTTGACTAGACGGACCTTTGTCGGCAAAGTGATGTCTCTGCTTTTACTATGCTGTCTAGGTTTGTCATAGCTTTTCTTTCCAGGAGCAACCCTCTTTTAATTTCATGGCTGTAGTCACCATCTGCAGTGATTTTTGAGCCCAAGAAAATAAAATCTGTCTCTGTTTCCACTTTTTCGCCATCTATGTGTCATGAAGTGATGGGACCGGATGCTATGATCTTAGTTTTTTGAATGTTGAGTTTTAAGCCAGCTTTTTCACTCGTCTTTACCCTCATCAAGAGGTTCTTTAGTTCGTCTTCACTTCTGCTATTAGAGTGCACATCTGCACATCTGAGGTTGTTGATATTTCTCCCAACAATCTTGATTCCAGCTTGTGCTTCTTCCAGCCTGGTAGTTCACATGATGTACCCTGCATATAATTTAAATAAGCAGCATGACAATATATAGATTTGATGTATTCCTTTCCCAATTTTGAACCAGTCCATTGTATCATGTCCAGTTCTAACTGTTGCTTCTTGTCCTGCATACAGGTTTCTCAAGAGACAGGTAAAGTGGTCTGGTATTCCTATCTCTTTAGGAATTTTCCATAATCTGTTATGATCCACACAGTCAAAGGCTTTAGTGTAGTGTAGTGAAGCAGAAGTAGATTTTTTTTTTTTAATTCCTGTACTTTTATGATCCAACAGATGTTGGCAATTTGATTTCTGGTTCTTCTGCCTTTTCTAAATCCAGCTTGTACATCTGGAATTTCTGGGTCATATGGTAAATTTATGCTTAACTTTTTAAGAAAGTATCAAATTGTTTTCTGAAGTAACTGTTTCATTTTACATTCCCACTAACAGTGTAGGAGAGTTCCAGTTGCTCCACATTCTCGCCAACACTTGCTGTTTTCTGCCTTTTTGATTATAGGCATTTGTGGGTTGGGAATTTGAAACTTGAGCCACAAGAAATGAGGGCAGGCCACAGCTGTGGCTGACCCATCCTGGGCAGCACACCAAGAAAGCGTCCCCTCATCCTGCAGCAGATCCAGACGTCCTGGATTCCTGCCATTCTTGAGGCCTGATTATTCTCTTCTCTTTGTGGGTCTGTATATTACCTTCAAGTCTTTTCAATAAAATGTTAAAAAAAAAAAAAAAAACTTACTAGAGTTCATAGGGTTCTATCACTTGCAACAACACCTATCTGAATTGCATACTTCCTATGGTGCACCATTCCTGACCCCTGTTGGAGCCACATTGCCTATTGGAATAAGCCCAACAAGCACAAGGAAGTCAGACTTGTTTTGGTGTAAGGAACCCCGGGAATTCCTTCAGTGATAGTGCCATCTCCCAGCTCTCCAGGTACCTAGGTGACAAAGCCCATTCCTTCAGGCTCATTTTACTGAAGCTGCCACAGTCTCAGCTGAGTCAAAGTTAGAGCATCCTCAGAGAATCACAGCAAGTGGTGAGAAGGGTCAGTAGCTTTTGAGAAAGACCAAATTTTTGAGAAATTTGACAAAGATGGAGGGTATCAGAAATGAGTCCTCACGCTCCTTGAGAACTTCTCCTGGGTGAACAAAGTTGGTTCTGTGAAAGCACAGAGAGCTGTGTGACCTGAGGTGAGTCACCTGACCCCTCTGAGCCGTTTTCTGCAGGACTGCTGTAAAACTTGGTCATGAGGAGAGCGCCAGAATAGTATCCAGTAGGTTACACATGGCTGACACTTTTCCCAACATTGGTGTTGTGCCATCGTTTACTGAAGGGAAGTGAAATAAAACAGACTTGCCCAGTCCTTTACTTTGGGGGAGGCAGTTCAGTGTCACGGCTGAGAAAATGAACTTCCTGCTAGGCGTAGCAAGCAAGGCTTGTGCAGATCGTCAAGTCGCTTCGGTTTTTCCCAGCCCTACAGAGACGTGCAGGACCGTGCTTCACTCACTCGGTGTGCTGGAAAGTCACCAGAGACAGTGAAGAGGGAGACTGAGTAGGGATCCTGATCCTAAGAAGTCCTCACCAGCATTGGGAGCTTTTGTAGCTGCTGTTCCTTGCATTGGTCTGAGCTTTCCCGGTGCTGGGAGCTGCCCTCGCCACTGCTGGGATCGAGCCGTCTCAGGGAGGAGCCTGTGCTCTGTCTTGGGTGTGTGGGGGGCAGGCCAGGAGGACACAAGGGGAAGCTATCGAGGGCCCAGAGCCACCCCCACTGCCCCCGTCAGGACTCTGGCCATGGGAGCCCACTGGCGCCCCTGACTGTAAGGCTCCCTGCTGGCCAGCCCCTCAGCCTGCCAAGGACACTGCTGACCCCAGCCCAGGTCAGGCGTGTGCTGGGTCACCTGAGCTCTCCAGCCCCTCCCGGCCCAGAACAACAGGTGGATGTGCTCAGTAATTTGAGCCTACCTTCTGAGGGCCTGAAAGATTGAGAGAGGACAGACAACTCTTTCTTCAGACAACCACATGGGCAATAAACAAGTTTTCAGGGAGACCATGCCCAGCTCAAGCTTCTGTAGGGCTGGCTGTCAGGTTGGGGGTTGTCCAGGACCTTGGCTTTTTATAACAACAACAGCGGCGGTAGCACCGGCCCCATCTGCGAACACCCCAGGGGTGGACGCAGACCCTGGACCCCCATCTTTCTGTGCTCTTTCCTGTTTGTGCATGTCTATAGCCCGTGCGGGAGTGAGTCACAGGAACAGAGATGTTGCCCGTGCGGGAGTGAGTCGTAGGAACAGAGGCGTTGCAGACAGACCAGGCTTGAGCCCCAGTATCTTGACCTCGAGCAAGGCAGTTAACCTTCCTGCAGCCTCTGTTTTCTCATCAGTAAAATATGGATGATAATACCTGCCTGCTACGATTGGAATTAGATGAGGTGAAGTAGGGAAACTTGGGAACCCAGCGCCTCGCACAGAGGAAGCCCTCAGTGTACAGCAGCCAGACGTATTATCGAAACAGTGTCCCTTCTTTGAGTACGAGGACAGCGAAGTCCATTTGGCCAGAATCTGAGGCGATCCAGCCCCTGGATCAGCTCTAGATCCAGAGAGGGTCCTGATTCGTGGAGTCAGTATGATAATCACGTCTCTTGTGTGCAGGCATCCAGTCAGCACTTGGTGCCCCTCTGGTGACTGTCATGGGTCCAGGGAAGGAGGGGAGACCTAAGCTGGCTCAGGTGAACTGAAGGAACATGCTTCCATCCTATGGATGAAGCATCCCAGCTCTCTTGCTGGACATGAACACACCACATGTGTCCCGGTTGCTGCTGGCAGCCACCGCGCCAGCGCAAGCGAAACTGTGGAGAAGCAGAGGGAAGCAACGGAGGAGCCCAGGGCCAGAGAACCCCGGGACAGCAGGCCTGGACTTCGGGCTGCCCCCGCAGCCCTGCCTCTGGACTTCCTGATTTGCAGGAATTTCATTGAATTAGAGGGACTTTTCTATTCTTTGAAGTGGTAAAGCATCTTTGTGCAGGCAGGAGGTATGGCTAGAGATAAATGAAAAGGGAGGGACTCTCTTGAGATGATGAGGCAAAAGTGGAAAGAGATAGTGGAAGAAAATGGGGGCTTAATGAAGGAATCTGTGCTTAAGCAGTAAAGATGCTTCCCGCATAGATTATTTGACCAGCGAGTCACAGGAAGAGGTGAAAAGGAAGGCTTGGGCCCCCACCCCTGAGGGAGAAGAATGGCTAAAATGGAGATTTCTCTGTAGTTGGAATGTCCAAGCAGCAAAGAACAGCATGGTCCCCAGTTATTCAGGGAAGAAGAGTAGGGGCAAGGGCAGCCACATAGGAGTGGCCCTGAGGGGACATGCAATCAGCTGCCCACAGTCACCAGTCAGCACTGAGTTCACGTTCCCAGGACATGGGCACACTGCTAGGGGCTCGAAGCAACTTTGCACCTAAAGCTCTTCCCAGCAGCCTCATCATCTGCCCGGGGCTAGCTTCCAGCCCCTGATCTCCACAAGAGTGTGCTTTTTACTTTTCTCTCAGTCCAAAAGATGTTCTTAACTCTTCTCATGGCCCAACACTGCATTTCCTTCCATGGCAAAAGCCGAGTGAGAATGAAAGCCGTCTAGAGTGATTTGCTCTCATGAAAACATGTAGCGCACATCTGTTGTTTTCCCGGTCTCACGTTCATTTCTTCCGGGCCTGCTAACCCCATGGCCCTGAGGCAGCGCGGTTGGCAGTGGGTCCAAGCTCATCCTGAATGTCACTGTGACATGCCAGCCAAAGAGAGCACTCCACTCCCTGCTGGTGGTAAGTCAAGTGAGGGTAGGTGACCCCAACCCAGCCAATTGAAGTGAATGTGATGGAACAGTTGATGTTGGGAAGTGGGAAGGGGGTTCCTTATATGCTAAGCCTATAAAGCTGTAAGCCATCATGGAGGTGCTGGGACCATTTTAGTGGCTTGTGAGAAGAACCTGCCTGAAAATGAAGTAAACATAGAAAGAGGAAAGCAAGATGAGAGCCAGACTGAGTCCTGATGATATCATTTGACCCCCATGTCTAAAACCAGAGTCCAGGACTTCTGATTTACATGAGCAAAGGATATATATTCTCTCTTTTTGTTTGCTCACTTGAGTTGGTTTTTGTATCACTTGTAACTAATGGAGTTTGGGTTGATAATATACCCCAATCTTAAAAAAGAATGATTTCCCTTCTCTTTTATTTAACACTTGGCCTTACATAAAAAACCTAGGTTATTTCTGCTGCTGCTGCTGCTGCTGCTAAGTCGCTTTAGTTGTGTCCGACTCTGTGCGATCCCATAGACGGCAGCCTATCAGGCTCCCGTGTCCCTGGGATTCTCCAGGCAAGAGTACTGGAGTGGGGTGCCATTGATGTACATCAAATTCTTGCTGTCTGACTTTGAGCAAGTCCTATTCATGCGTCCTCATGAAAACAGGGCATGGAACCCCATCACCCAGGTCCTTTCCCACCCTGAAATTGTATACTTTTACTAGTATACAATTCTACCTTCATACTCAGACTTAGATACAAAACTATTTTCTTCAAGAGTATGGATTGAAACGTTAAAATAACACTTTCAAAAGTTTAATCAAATTTCAGATGAGGAAAACCACACAAGGTCTCTTTGTTTCAGCAAAATATAGAACCACAATCATGGTGGAGACATGTCATCCACTAGTTTCTGGTGCCAGAAAACTTTTACTCCCTTCCCCCCTTCTAACGAGTACCACTTAGCCTTTTAATCCATGAAACCTGTCAGAGGTGGGAGAGATGTAACAGTTTAACAATCTTCAGTCACTTTATCTGTAGACTTGAGGTACCCCATGCAAAGCCCTTAGGTGACTCTCTGCTACCCCAGATGCCAAGTCAGACACCTGCCCACCAGTTCCCATCCTTCCTCTCACTTCTGCCTACTTGAGCATCCTAGGTGTATCACTTAATCTCTCCGCCCTCAGTTTCCTCTTCTGTAAAATGGGAATAATAGTAGCATCTCTTTCCAAGTGCTGTCATAAAGACTGAGTGAGTAAACAGGGCCCCGCAACGCAGTGCACGCACGAGTCCTCAGTCGTCTCCAACTCTTTGAGACGCCATGGACTGCCCTCCAGGCTCCTCTGTCCATAGAATTTTCCAGGCAAGAATATTGGAGTGGGCTGCCATTTCCTACTCCAGAGGACCTTCCCGACCCAGGGATCAAACCTGAGTCTCTTGTGTCTCCTGGATTGACAAGCAGATTCTTTAACCTGTACCACCTGGGAAGCCACATACAGTTAGCACAATATAAACGTTCACTCTCATCTTCATCATCGTTCTTCTGGATAGATTCCTTGGTGCCAGATGGATGGCTGGATGAACAAATGGGCTAAAGTGTGAAGGATAAAAATATTTCATATTGTGTCAGTTATTAGTAAACACATAGTAATGATGGTATTCTAGAAGTATAAAAGTAGCCGTTCAGAAGGGACAAATCACACAGCTTGCTCTCCTCTCTGCTGTTCCCACCCACTCTTGAGCCCCTGACAAAACCCTTCTTTTCGGAGCTTTTGCTGTTGACTTCCAGAACCAGAATGTCTAGTTAATGATGATTTTCCAGCTCTTAGTGCAAATTTGCTCCTCTGAGTGTCTAATATGAACTATTTCCAATACAAGTGCAGATACACTCCCCAATTACATCTGTTTTAGCAAAGAGATACCCAGAGTGACCAGCTGACCCCAGAACTCAATCCTCCATGGGCACTCAGAAATAAAAGGATTTGGGAACCAATTCTCCTAAACTGTTCTTAAATGAAACCAACTGATGACTCAGAAAGGCCATTTATTGAGCATAATAGGAGTTAGATTAGACCAGAGCCCCAGGATCAGGCATGACTCTGAGAATTCCCTCCCAAAAGATGTCACCCTGAGCCCCCAAAAGGCTACTGGCTGGCTGGGTCAGCTGATTGCCACCCCCACAAGTGGCTTGAGAGAGGGCTGAAGGGTCCAAGAGGGCTGGGTGTGTACTCTGGCAAGATTTGTATGCAAGCTGGGTGGCTTTGGGCAAATCTCTAACTTCTCTGAGCCTGTTTCTTTGGTTTTAAATTAAGGCTGTGGCACTCGGCCCAGGGTAAGGAACTGACCGAGATCATACATATCAAATGCCTGTCTCACCAGCAGGTGATCCAAGACCACTGTTTGTGTCCTGCCTTCACTTGGGGGTATTTCTGGCCCAGAGCCAGCATCAGCCCCTGGTCCGTGGAGCACTCTTCCCCAGGAGTGATGGATAAACTCCAGTTTCCCACAGCCCCCCTTCTCCTACCTTAACATCATGGCCGCCCTCCCACTGAAAAGCATTTGAGCAGGTTTTAGCTTAACATTCACTGTATTTCACCCCAAATGAGAGCTTCTGAACCTTCTGAGGGTCAGATTTATTTGAGGATCTAGTGAAAGCTGTGGTCCTTATCCCTGTCAAAATGACCATGCTTTTGCATGTGACTCAGACTCTGTGAAGCCCCCCTACAGGCCTCCCAGAGCCACATGTACCCCGAAATGAAAGTCTCCTCTTTCACTGACCTGCAGCAGCCTCTGGCCTTCCCGTCTGTGCTTGGCCAGCATTCCTGTTGGCCACGTGTTTGCGAGTCATCTCCAAAGGGGCAGGGTAACTATCCCTCACTTCACAGTTTACAAGGTGCCACAGAGCACAGGACATGTTATTTGTACAGCCACGGGAGGCTAATTCCACCCTTTCTTCAGCCCCCTTTTCATGATATCTGCCTCAAAAGATGTCCTTTCCTGTTCTGCCTTCAAAACCAGAGGGCCTCATACAGGACCTGGGCTCCAGAGGGTCTTCTCCCCTTCCCCCTACCAGCTCTCCCCATCCTTGAACCTCCTCCTTCTCCGAGGCCCGCCCCTGCATGTTCCCAGGCTCCTGTCCCAAGTGCCACCTGTCCTGGGGCTTCACTCACAAGTGCCGCTGTCCTGCAAAGCTCTTCTGGGCTCAGCCCCCGGGGCAGGAGAGAAGAATTAAGACACCCGAGTTGAAAGCTATCAGGCTTCAGAAGCGAGCTTTAAACAGACTTGAATAGCAGAAAGTTTCAAAGGCATGCGCTCAAGTCCTTGTAAAACTCCTGCCACTTCTCCTGTGAGCTGGCAGTTCCAGCCTCTTTTAGATCTCTTTGAGCAATCTCCTTATGAGCCACCAGCCCCGGTCCTGCAAAGGAACCAAATAGGCTTTTGTATTTAAGCTTTTCAACAGAAGGAGATGGGTCGGGGGCTGCAGACCCTCTCAGTCTGAAACATGAATATCTCATAGCATCACTGAGCCGGAAATCTACCCTCTCCCATCAGGAATTGACGGCATTTAGGGGGCAGGAAGGAAACAATCCTTTGTCTTCACAGACTCATCGCGCAGATGAGGAAACTGAGGCTCGGTCACGTCTGCTTGTTACCCCAGACTGGACGTTTCCCAGAGCTCTTGCCTCATCAGTATGTGAGACAGTGCACAGCCCCTCAAAGGGTGACTTCAGCATGAGTTATGGAGCCTGTTTCTCAATGGCCAGTGTTTGGGCAAGCTTAACAGTGTCGACAAAACTAGGACTATTGAAAAACCGAATGTAAATATATGGTCACAGGATTCAGCAGAGCTTTAAAATATATGTGTATATTATTCATAAAGGAGGAAACTGAGATTTAGACAGATTAAGTAACTGGCTTATGGTTACACAGCTAGTCAAGTGATAATCAGTGAGACTGATTCATAGGCTGGGGTCCTTCCCACCACTAGGCTATTGGTCTCTGACCTCTCTGCCACCTCATCCCAAGAAGAGAAGCACATTCAGACAACTGTAACAAACGGCTGGGCTTCCCTGGTGGCTCTGTGATAAAGAATCCACCTGCCAATGCAGGAGACCTGGTTTTTATTCCTGGGGCAGAAGGATCCCCTAGAGAAGGAAGTGGCAACCCACCCCAGTATTCTTGCCTGGGAAATTCCATGGACAGAGAAGCCTGGTGGGCTACAGTCCAGGCGGTCACAAATAGCCGGACACAATTGAGCAACTAAACAACAAATATAATTGGTTTTGTAGGGCTGCCAGAAAAAAATGCCAGAAACTGGGGGCAGGGGTGAGGGGTATAAACCACAAAAATTTATTTCCTCAGTGTTCTTGCCTGGAGAATCCCAAGGACGGCAGAGCCTGGTGGGCTGCATAGTCCAGGCTATGGGGTCGCATAGAGTCGGACACGACCGAAGCGACTTAGCAGCAGCAGCACAGTTCTGGAGGCTAAAGTCCACCATCAGAGTATTGGCAAGATTCACTGCTCCTGAGGCCAATCTCTGTGGGTTGCAGGTGGCCACCTTTCTGCTGGGTCCTCATATGGCCTTTCCCCCATGTAAGTACATCACTGGTATCGCTTCCTCTCTTGTGAGGGCATTGTCCTATCAGATCAGGACCCACCAGAATGGCCTCATTCTATCTCAGCTACCTCTTTAAAGACTCCATCTCTACATCCAGTCACATAAGGACCCACCAGAACAGCCTCGTCCTATCCCAACACTCTTTAAGACTTCATCTCCACACTCAGTCACATCAGGACTCACCAGAACCACCTCACTGTATCTCAGCACCTCTTTAAGACTCCGTCTCTACATCCAGTCACATCTGAGTAGCACTTTCCCTGAGGCTTCCCACTGTGCTCGTAATGACCAAGGCAGTTTTCTCTTTTAAAAACATCCCTGGTGTTCCAGTGGTTAAGAATCTGCCTTCCAATGCAGGGGACAAGAGTTCAATCCCTGGTCAGGGAGCTAAAATCTCACATGCCTTGGGACAAGTAAGCCTGAACTCTCCAACTACAGAGAAGCCTTGGTGCCACAAGAAAAGCCTGGGCGGCACAATGAGAGATCCTGAGTGCAGCAACCAATATCCTGCGTCCTGCGACAAAGACCCGGCAGAGCCAAAAATAAATAAATAAATAAATACTTTTAAAAAGCATGCATACAGTTGTGAACCAAGTTGTGCCCTGCAAACTCATATATTCAAGTCTAAACCCAGGAACAGGCCCCTGGGCTGCACTGAGATACCTACAAGCAGGGCTTTCTCAGCTGCCCGCCGGCTGAATGACACTGTCCTGAGGTCAGTTTGTGGCCAGAGAGTGTTAGAATCATTGGGAATGAGTGGAAACTTAGAGCTAGCAAACAGGTCCCAGTGAGCTGGGGAGGGCTTCAGTATTACCCAGTGCAGCTGATGTTCAGTTGTCTCTTCAATGAATTAGGGCCAACCTGTCCTTAACTCTGTCCAGGGAAGCAGGGAGATCAAATAAGATACAGCTAAGAAGTAGCAGCACAATAAGAACTATAATCATACCAAATAAATGAAAGTCATTAAAATGTAGGTTTCTTTTTCCTTTCGAGTAAGCGAACACATTCCCCACAAAAAAAGATTGCATTTCCAAAGGCATGACTATTGATGGTGGAATTTCTTAACAGCCTCTGTCGGGTGGAGCTGTAGGTCACCAATTCACTTTGAGGGGCTGCAAGGCAACTTGTTCTGGGCCCCGAATGAGCTCTGGGGATGCAGAACTTTGTTCCAATGAACAGCACGCGTAAAAGGCAATTTCATTGTCAGGCCAGGGAGCTCAGGGTGGGCTGAGCATGTGTAAAGCTAGGGTCTTAGCTGGGTCCCGAATGAGGTGGAGCAGGTGATGGGGCACTGGCATAGCCAGCACAGGGGATGTGGGGTGGAAGTCAGGGATGAGTGACAGCTGGGCTGAAGAAACAGCACACTGTGGTGGGTACAGGCCACGCCCTAAAGTTGGGCTTGAATTCCTTGGGCAAGTTATTTAGCCTCATTTGTGCCTCAGTGTCCTCATCTGTAAAATGGGGGCAGTTGTGGTGCCCACTACATAAGGTTGTTGTGGAGTTTAAATGAATTCATACATTAAGAGTCCTTAGAGGGGTGCCTGGCATGTAGTGGCTAACAAGGAGCAATAGCCATTCTAGTTCAATCTGTTCTTTCATTAAACCCTGACTGAGCATCTGGTAGATGCAAAGACTATGCGAGGCTCTGGCCTTGCCTTCCAGTAGCACACAGATGCAGAAATGTGAAAAGCATTTGAACAATGTTGCAAATAGCCTCACAGAGATAAATCCCAATAAGTTATGGAAACTAGGACGAGCCTGTGACCTGGCCTGAGTAAGGGTCGGGGGATGCAGTGTCAAAAAAAAAACAAAACCCATCTCTAAGAACATGTCACCTGGTCCAATCATAAAGAGCAAGAATGTTCCGGGAAGGGAATTATGGGGTGCAGGATATTGTTGGGTAGCGTGGTCCCCACTGCAATCCAGGGCAGTTCTGGGTAGGAGGAGCTTAAGTATAAACAGGGATGACAGGGAACACGTCTGAGAAGCAGATGGGGGCCAGTGCCCAGGGCCCAGGGCCATGCCGAAGGCTTGGACTTGACCTCATGTGGGTTTGAGCAGGGAGTGGCATACCCAGATGTGCGTTTTAAAAGCGATTGCAGTAAAAGGTGAAACTGGAGGAGAGAACACAGAGGCAAAGCCCCCTGGGAGCCACAGTGACGGCGGTTCAGAGAGAGCAGGGACACTGGGAATGCTCAGGGGGGGACTAGCACCGCACGACTGGGCAGCTGCAGGAAGCAGGGGGAGGCGGCCCGGCGACAGGGGGTCCAGTTGTAAGGAGTCGAGCTGTGAGGCTGCAGTGTGGAGGCAGCTGCCCAGGGAGAAGGAGCAGAGTGGAGGCCTTGCCCGGAGTCAGGGGAGGTGCAGGTGTCCAGGGGTGAGTAGACCAGCTGGGGGCCACCAGGAAGCCAGGAGCAGAGGTCAGAGGGCCGCCGCGAGAGCCCAGAGTCCTCTTGGATGGACGGGGGGGAGCATCAGGACGATGGAGGGCAGGATGTGCAGGAGAACGGCCACAGGGGGGCAGTAGAGCAGCTGGGGAATGTGGGGCAGGGGCCCCAGGCTGAGGGGAAGGGGCTTCAAGGAGACCGAATAGCAGATGCGGGTCACTCTCAGGGAGCTTGAGGGAAACGGGGGAGAGAGGAAGCCGTGACGTGAAAGAAGCATGAAGCCCGAGTCAATAGAGGAGAAACCAAAAGAGTGCTGCGGGAGGGGTCCAGCTCCCAGAAGGTCAGAGGGCACGTGTGCCAGCCTGGGCACCCTGGGGGTAAGTGACAGAAACCCTGAGCTACCCTGACCTAAGAAGCAGAGAATTTGTCGGCTCAGGTAACTGAAACATTCCATGGTAGTCTGCCTTCTGGCACAACCGGATATGGGGATTCAAGCCGTATCACAGGATCTGGTTTCTCCCCCTCCAGCTCCCGTCCCTGATTTCCCACAGTCCACCCCATCCTCAAGCAGACTCACTTTCTTACTCTAGTTTTTAGTGAGTAGAATATAATGTTCTGTTCTATAGGGGAGACACTTCTATAGGGGATACAGTTCCCCATATAATTCTATTGTATATATTCTATGCTATAGGGGGTGTGATTCACCTATATATAGTTCACCCTTTGAAAGTGTGCAATTACACTGTAAAACTATTTTAACAACATTCACAAGCCTGTGCAACGCTCACCACTGTCTAATTCCAGGACTCTGTTTTCCTCACCCCTCACCAAAAACCTGTCCCAACTAACATTCCCTTCCCATTTCTCCCTACTCTCAGCCTCTGGCAATTACTAGTCTACTCTCCTTATATATTTGTCCATTCTGATCTGATCATTGCATATAAATGAAATTATACAATATGTGGACTTATATCTCTGGTGTCTTCCACTTATCATAATTTTTTCACCCATGTTGTATGTATCAATACTCTATTTCTTTTGATGCCTAAATAATATTCCACTGGAATGGATATACCCCAGCTTGTTTGTCCATTCATCAGTTAGTGAATATCTGAGTTGTTCCCACTTTTTGACTGTCATGAGTAAAACTACTATGACCATCCAAGTATAAGTTTTCACATGAACTTTGTCTCTGTTTTGAAATTTTTTAATTGAGGTAAATTTGATGTACAATATTATGTAAGTTTCAGATAGTGTTTCAGTATTTTTATAAGTTATACTCCAGCTATACTCCCTGTGCTGTGCAGAACACCCTTGTACTTTGTTTTATACATAGTAGTTTGAACCTCTTAATTCTCTACCTCTATCTTGCCCCTCCTCCTTCCTTCTCCCAACTAGTAACCACTAGTTTGTCCTCTATTTCTGTGAGTCTGTTTCCTTTTTGTAATATTGAATAGTTTGCTTTATTTTTTAAATTCCACATATAAGTGATATTGTACAGTATTTGTCCTTCTCTGACTTATTTCACTAAGCATATCCTTCAAACCCATCTATTTAGTCATAAATGGAAAAATTCTATTCTTTGTTATGTATATACATATAACATCTTTATCCATTCATCTGTTGATGGACACTTATGCTGCTTCAATATCTTGGCTACTGTAAATAATGCTGCTATGAATATTGGGTCCATATACAGTCAAGTGGGCATTAGAAAGCATCACTAGGAACAAAGCTAGTGGAGGTGATGGAATTCCAGTTGAGCTATTTCAAATCCTGAAAGATGATGCTGTGAAAGTGCTGCACTCAATTGGCCAGCAAATTTGGAAAACTCAGCAGTGGCCACAGGACTGGAAAAGGTCAGTTNCCCTGACTTGCCGCTAGAGCCCTTGGTTGCTAGGACCACCTACCGAATGAACTGTTTGGGAACACTCCAGCCTGGGGACAGAGACTGCCCACCAGTGGTCCTGAGAGATTCATCACAACAGTCAGGAAATCATGGGTGACATCAAACAGTGAGGACTGGCTGTGGATCCAGAAAGCGCTAGTAGAGCTGTGTCAGCAGAAAACTGCACGTGCTGAGTGACAGAGGGGCCTGGGGCTGGAGCTGGCTGAAACCCTAATATGGGGGAAGGCTCCTCCCTGGGCCCCTACTGGGTCTTCACCCCCAGGAGAAAGTCTTAGGCCAGAAAAGTAAAGCAAAGCTGAACACTGAACCAGCCGAGGTGCACAGAGGCCTGCAGGTCTGGCCAGAGCCTGTATCCTGGCAGAGAGAGTCCAGAGCCAAGAATCTCCCAGGAGGATCCTAAATCTGGTGCAGCCACCAAAGGAGACTCCAATGCCATGTCAAACGGAGTGATACCACCTGGAATCAAACTCCAATAGCTGTGCATGCCCCCGTGACCTCCTTCTGAGCACCACAGGAGCCAGTTGACTTCGTGGTTCTTGTCCACATGCACAACTTGAGGCAAGACAGTCCCAAAGCGAGCTGTCAAATTGTCCTGGACTGAGCTCTGACTCTCATGCTCAGCGTTACCAAGCATATTCGAGCCGGTCCTGCTCTTCGGGTTTTATTCATGGTGAACAGATGCCCTGTCTGAGCCCCAGCTGTCATCTCCAAAGCAGACATAACTACTCCATAGGTTGTTGGGATAACTAAGACTGACGGAACACTTAACACAGGGTCTCAAATGCAGTGGATAGACAATACACATTCCCTCCTCTCTCTTTCTTCCTTTCTCTTTCCTTCCTTCCTTCCTTTCTTTTTCTTTCTTTCCTCCCCCTAACGCAGAACCCCAAAACCTTAGTTGATCCTCCTCCAGACCTTTCTCTTCTTATTCTGCAGCTGTATTCTTTTGGTTGCTTTTCCCAGAATCCTCTTACATTCCACTTTTTCCTTCATAAGCAGTTCTGCACTCTAGGTCATCGACTATCCGAGCGAGACTCGTTGATCTGTGTCCCCACCACACCAGACTCAGGGCCTGGAACACAGTGTCTGGTTTCAAATGGAATGAAGGAATCGGTGATGGGATGGGGATGGAAGGGTAGGTGAATGAGGGGGTGGGTGGTACACATTCCATAGGGTGGACGGACGGATGGGGTTGACAGATGGATTGAGAAGTGATATCTGGGTAGAGACGGAAAGATGGGGGAACAAATGGCTAAGTGAGACGGGTGGGTGAGCGTGTGAGCAGACGGGTGGGTGGATGGAGTGAGGACTAGGTATGAAAGAGTATGTGAAAAGAAGGATTGGTGGATGAGTAAACAGATGAACAGCGGCCTGTGCCACGCTGCCTTCGGATTGAGGCAAGGAGGTGTTTGCAAAGCTCTCATCCCAAAACCATGTTTTCACCATCTCCTTCTGCTCTTAAACCATACAGATGTGGGGAATGGGAGGAAAGAGCCAGCTGAGAGGAGCAGGGGACAGGTAGGCCTTCGTTCCAGTTATGCCAAGCCCTCATTTTGTAAATTCTAGACTCCAAGCAACCCAAGACCGGACATTTTCCTCTCCCTAGCTGTTGTCCCCAGTCTCACCCTCAGAAGATGCTTTAGAGAAAGGACTGACTATCAGCAGAGCTTTGACTGTCCTCGTGCTGGACACCAGAGTCTGGAAACCTGCTGACCTCAATTCCCAGGCTGCCCCTCTCCAGAGCAGGCTTGCATACTGGCTCCCTGAGACCCAGTTGAGAGTCATGTTACGTTATCCTCAACAAGTCCAGAGTTCTCAAGAGCAGGCGAATTCCTGACACAGAGTTGGCATAGGAAAAAAAAAAAAAAAAGCTTGTGGTTAAATCAGATGGATCATAAGTCTTACATATGACTGACTGTCCTTTTGGGAAAAGTGGAATATATCAGAAAATTACAATAAACCTTTATCTAGGATGCTGAGTTTGAATCCCAGCTCTGCCACTTCCCAACCGTATGGGCTTGCCCAAGTGCCTGTACTTCTCTGAACCTCACTTCCAAATCCTGGGAAATCAAGATAATAGCTGATACCATTCAACTATTTCCTGAGTTTGCGACGATCATACTGGGAGTCAGCTTCTAAGCTGGTCCTTTAGAAAACCCCTCACCATGACAGCCTCAATAGCCAAGACCCAAAGTTGAACATCCATCCCACCTGCTCCCCAGAGGGCAGAGCGGGCCAGTGGGGAGGGGACCAGCAGGCTGCAGGAGGTGAGCCTGCCCCACTTTCAGGCCTCTGTAACCAGGGGTGTGCATAATCAACCTGACCTCAATCTTTCTCTGTGAATTATGGAAAGAGAGCACTCTGAAAATGAGGCATGTGCAAAAGTTCCACCAGGCTCCCAGCCCTCCCCTTACTTCATCCTTCCCAACTTAATAAGGACCGTGGCTTATTAGCTCTTCTCCTCTAGTTCGCCTTGCTCTGTGCTCACACATGTGAGACTAAAAATACCCACAGCTCCTATTAGAGGCTCTGCCCCCAGGGAAAGGCAAGGCTGGAGTCCCCACTGAGGCTGAAAACTGGCTCCCTTGTGCCCCCTGGGATCCAGGCCACTGGGCCTGTCCTGCTTGGGGCAGATGGCCAACAGCCTCCTCCCAACAGTCCTCAGCGGTCTCCAGTAATAATCAAAGGGCTGTTCTGACTCTACATGTGTTTTTGTTCGGTTACTCCAAAGCCGTTTTCTGGGTGCCTCCCTGCCTCCCCATCAGACAGCCTCCCACTACCAGCTGTGTGGGCTCTTCCCCAGGGACATGTATCACTGGGAACAGAGTCTGGGCCCCAACAGAGGGGGGCCCAAATTCCAACCTGCTGCTGGGAAAGACACCTGGGCCTTTTCGGCTAGAAGGCACAGCATGAGAAGTGTGGGAGGCTTGCTGTGAGCATGGCCCGTCTAGAAGTCAGCAGTGGTGCACTGGGGAAATCAGATGAACAGATTTCTTTCTCCTCTGTTTCTTTGTCAGTAAAATGGCAAAAAGGAGTCAGCCCAGCCTTGGGTTAGAGCGAGGATGACATGAGTTCACAGAAGTAAAATGCAGAATTCTGCACGGAAGAAGGCGACGCGGGTGGACGAACTTTGAAGCTGGAAGTAGGCGTGAGGTCGCCTTGCTTCCATCAGAGAGAGAAACGGCTCGAGGAACACGCAGGGGGCATTTCAATAGCTCGGCAATAAACACTTGGTGAAGCTGAAGAGGTAATCTCTCCATGGGCTTTCATGTGCCACTGGATACCTCTCTTGGCATGGCCTGAGATATTTTGGAAGTGGTGGTGAGAGACAAATTGATTTTCATCATATCCATCCACAGGAAAAGGCCAAGAACGCCAGCGAGTATGAAGACTGCAAAATTTAAACTACCTGGAACTTGGATGTGGCTCTTCCCACAGGCGCACATCACTATACGCAAGAAGAGGGGGTTGGAATGAGCCGCACACAGAAAAATAGGGACAGGCGATGAGGGTGCCGGGGACAGAAATACTGGCCCAGGGAATGGCTGACGGGCCACTGGGGAGAGACAGACGGGCAGGCTTGAGGATGCAAACAGAAATGTCACGGTTCTGGCTCCCGAGTAGGGTGGGGTGGGGGCGGATGCGTGGGACTGAGCAGCGCTGTGGGAACCAAACTCTCCCCAGATCCGCACTCCAGATGGTTCGGTCGGCAGCGGGGGAGGGGTCTTTAGTGCTGCCTGTCCTCGTTTAACCTCCTCCTCCATCCCCTGAAGGTCTGAGGAAAGCACAGAAGATCAAACTACCCTCTGGACGGCTGGTACCCTCCAGGCTAAAGGGAGAAGGCTTGCCGGCTGGGAGCACTCATTCTGCCCCATCTGATACAAACATTTATTGAGCACCTTCTGTGTGTGAGACACATAGGAGGGACTCAGGAATGAGGAAGACTATGACCCGGCCCTCAGAGGCCATGACTTCACCAGACTTTGGTAGTTTGGAAGAGTATTCTTTATTTTCAAACTAATATTTAAATGCTTGTGCCATTTCAGTAGGAAAAAGGAACTAAGAATACAAACCACATGAGGTTTAATGATTTAACACTCATACACACACATACACTTATATAAAAAATACTGTTCTATCCCAGTGGTAATTTAAAGATGAAAATTAGTTACCACACATAGATTATATCATGGCAAAGGTTCACTCAATGACAGTATTCACCTCTTGTGGCAGTCTACAGCAAGGTGAACACACACCGCCAGTGACATTGTAAACAGGCATGATTGCTCTGGAAAGTGATTGGACAATATATCTATCTCAAGCCTTAAAATAGTCATAACCTTTGACTCAGTAATTCCACTACCTAGAATCTACTCTAAAGAAATAATCAGAAATGCGGTCAAAGGTGTAAGGTATAAGCACAAAGATATTTATCAACATATTATTTATAAAAGTCGAAGATGCAAAACAAACTAGAAGTTCAACAACAAGAAAATAGAAAAGTAGATTATGGCACATAGGTATAGTGGGTAATGAAGCAGCCTTTTAAATTGGGTTTTTGAATACTTTTTAGTAAATTATTCATTACATGTGAATAATATGTATTTTTTGGTATTGAGACCAAAAAAATCATGAGACCAAACTTTATGTGATGTGACCCCAGTTTTATTTTTTAAATAAGTATACACACACATTCTGGAGGAGGGCATGGCAATCCATTCTAGTATTCTTGCCTGGAGAATCTCATGAACAGACGAGTCTGGTGGGCTATAGTCTGTGGGGTTGCAAAGAGTCAGGCACGACTGAAGCAACTTAGCACACACATGCACACACACACATTATACGTGTATGTGTATATATAGGTATACACACACCTTTATTATCTATGTTATAATTAAACGTTGTAGTCTAAAGAAATGCTAAATAACAAAATGTTTAAAAGTGATTATCCCTAGATGATAGAATTGGGTGGTTTTATTTTCTTCTTTATATAGTGCTGGCATTTCTTAAATTTTTAATAATGAGCAAGAATTTAGAGAGTCCCTTGGACAGCAAGGAGATCCAACCAGTCCATCCTAAAGGAAATCAGTCCTGAATATTCATTGGAAGGACTGATGCTGAAGCTGAAACTCCAATACTTTGGCCACCTGATGCAAAGAACTGACTCATTTGAAAAGACCTTGATGCTGGGAAGGATTGAAGGCAGGAGGAGAAGGGGACGGCAGAGGATTAGATGGTTGGTTGGCATCATCGACTCAATGGATATGAGTTTGGGTAAACTCCGGGAGCTGGTGACGGACAGGGAGGCCTGGCATGCTGCAGTCCATGGGGTCACAGAGTCAGACAGGACTGAGAAACTGAACTGAACTGAACTGAAGAGTTTAGAAGGATGGCTTGTTTCACGGACACCCCCATGGGGCTGTGCAGGGGAGGAGGCCCCACTCACCTGCAGTAGTCACATGTGTGTGGGGAGTGAGCTGGAGTGGAGGCCCCTCGTGCCTCCACCAGCGTCTGGCCCCTGCTAGTGCTCCCGCTCTGAGCCCAGGCCCGCACCTTACCTGGGCACTCAGCACCACACTCCCAGATACTGCTTTCCTCCCGCAGCCCAAGAGTGGGACTCAGTGATCTTCTCATAGCGTCATCCCCTGACCTAGCACCCTCTCCAGACACTCGTTACCCATCAGGCCCACCCCTCCCTGCTCTCTTGTCCCTGCTGACATTGGTCTTCATGGCTCAGCTGGGCATCAGGAGCCTCACCTAGCACAGGTCTCCCCTTTCTGATCCCTTCTGCTCTTAGGCTCCCCTTGACCCCTCCTCCCTGTACCACAGCATCAACCAGACCATCCTGGTTTCACTTCCAGAAAAGTGTCATTTCTTTCACCTCCAGCCCTTCCCTCATCCTCTACCCATTCCCCTCAGGCTGCTCCTCAGCCTGGAAAGTCCTCTCCCTTCTTCTGGATCTCTGCCTACTCATTCACCCCCAAGAACCGTGCTCTGAGGTCAGCTTCACCTCATAGCGTTCCTGGACCCTCTTCTCTGGGAGGACTGGTACCCCCTCCTTATATGCTTACTGCTTCACTTAATCATAATGGCATTTCACATAGTGGGTCTCAAGAACAAGATGCCGCCTGCGCTGGACAGCATCCCCATGGCAAACCCAGCAGAAATGTAAGTTTATGTAGATAAACTTTACATTTAGTTAAATGTACAGTTAACTACAGATAGTTAAATGTACAGTTTAACTATCCTCGCCACGGCATACCTCAACGACTCTGCAGATGGCCTACCCCTGCCTCCCTCTCCATCCTTCACTGCCCCTGGAGGCTGCAGAATGCTCCCAACCACCAACTTTTATCTACTGCCAGTGCCACCAGTTCTCCCCTAAGATGCCACAGAGCCTAAGAAATCTGTCCCCAAAGGCCCAACTCGGGGCTTGAGCTCAGAGAATTTTTCCAAGAGCCTCAACAGATGTCTTGGGCCCCTGGCTCAAGGTGTTTTCATCAAGACAGTTGAAAGCATCTCCCCTGCACGCTGATGACCTGCGCTTCCCCTCTCTAGGATGGTAGGCAGTCTTAACTCATAGACACGTGATGGTCACAGGGGTAGGGGTTGTTTCAGCACATGAGCTTTGGAGTCATACGGAGTGTCAAGGGTTAGGGCATCACTGCTATGTATGAGACATTGCGGGACCCTGTATAGGGCTCCTTTGGTCTCTAAGCCTCAGTTTTCTCATCCGTAAAATGGATATGGTACAGAGGCCCTTCCCACTGGATTCTCACAGCGTTCACAGAGTACAGGGGGTGGGAAGGAAGGAGAGTTGTGTCGAACCACACGCTGCTGCACAGATCTGATGTCAGTTCTGCAAAAAATGGATTCTCTGTTTCTCTGCAATGGCAGAATGGCAACCGAGAACAGTGACACAGGAGGGAAGGCAACTTTCTGCTCCATGAGAGGGTCAAAGATGCCTCCAGTTTCTTCTGCTCCTCCCCTTCCCAACTGTGGAAACATATCCACAAGAGCCTCCTCAGACCAGGAACCAGACAGGAGTCTGACCAGAATGCAGGCAGCTGCTATAGGTTTAATTAAGCTATTGCTAAGCATTTTATTTCATTTAATCCCAGCAACACCCTCATCCATTTGACAGATGAGGAAAACTGAAGATCAGAGAGGTTAAGTATGTTGCCCAAGGTCACCTTGCTAGGAAGTAGTATGGAAACATTTTCCTGACATAACTGCTCCAGTGGGAATTGACAGCTTTTCTAAATTTGATGAGCATGGGACCAGAGCTGGGGAAATCTTCCAAGTTCTGTTAACCATTGGAATGGACACAAAGAGAAGCATCAGAGAGCTGGCATTCTTTAGAAGCTCCAGGAGCTAGGTGACCAGGAAGGCGTCCTGGTGGAGGTGAAGGCTAGTGTCAGGCCTTGAAGGATGGTGAGACTGTACTTGCCAGGGAGGTCCGAAGAGGTCTTCCAGGAAGAAGTGAAAGCAAAAATAAACTCTTAGAGGTGGAAACGAACTAAGCCAGGCTGGTCAAGGCTCCTGGAGAAACCCACACCTGCTGTAGAAAAAGTTTCTAGGAAAGGTGCCTTATCCCCCATGTAATGGCTTGCCCATCTCCAGAGAAGACAGAGTGTTAAGAAGTGGGGACCTGGTTTCTGCTCTTCACTGAGACATCCCACTCTCTGTGTGCCCCTTCTCCACTGTACCAATGGAGAAAAGCGTGTTGTGTCTACAGATTGCCTGCTAAGAGCCTTTCAAGGGTTGGCTTGCCTATTAGGTCTCTGTAGAAAAGGGGAGAACTTGCCCCTTGGAATACCTAGAGAGGTAAGAGTTAGGTGGTCCCTGGGGAGCTATTATCTCTGAGGAAAAACTGTATTATGAGTTGGAGCACATTCTCTTCTGGCAAGAGCAAGCCTCCTCCCATCCACCACCCCCCACCATCTTGCAAAATCAGCTCAGGGCTCAGAACCATTCAGCTAATGAAGTCCTTCTTCAAGAAAGGGGTGAAAGCAGTGTGGGTGACAACTGGACATGTCTGGGTATTAAACATGACAAGGATAAAGGCAAAATGCAGTCATTTGACTGCTCTTTGACTTTTGGAATCCTGAAATTTCCAACTCATTGTGATTCAAATAATTAAAGTTCTGACCTAGAATGGAGATATCCCCTGGCTTGTCAGATCCTAAGGCAAGGGTGTAGACTAATTAGTTGGGTCAAAATACAGAGGTCTTTGAATCCCATGTTGTTTAAGATGGTGGCAGGATGGAGGGGCTAGAATGTGCAGCAAAGCCAGGAAGCAGACAAGCCAGATGTGCTTGGGAAGCAGTGACATGGTCGTGGCTGCAGCATGTATGGATTGGCAGGAGAAGAGGAAGGCACGGGTATGCAGGAGATTGGACCAGAGTATCACTCACAGGCTGTGTCTGTTCTTTGTTCCTCTGGTTGTGGGAACAACTGGAGGAGGATTTTGAGCATAGAGATAAACCCTCTGACTTATAACTCATGGCCTCAGTCTTCACTCCTGCCTTCCCTTCCCCTTTCAAGATGCATCCAAATGCCCTCATCCACACCATCTTCCCTGTGACATCTCCCTCTCGGCCCCAAACTGATGAGGCTCTAGATAGAGGCATGGGTCACCAGAGACCAGGGATAGGGGAAGGATGGGGTCAGGAAGGCATCTCTTCTTTCTTCTCCTGCTCCTGGAAGGAAGTAGTTCTGTGGGCCTCAGAAAGCCAGCTGCTGGACTGGAGGCTGTGGGTGGGAGCCTCTGCAGAGTGGGTCCAGGGTTGGGGCAGCATCAAGATCCAGGAGCAGCTGCATCTCCCAAAGCAGTCAAGGCAGCGCGGCTTCTATTTTTACGGGTTTGTGCCAGTGTTTCCACTGCATTTTTGTTTCCCAGGAAACATACGTCAATGTCTAGAAATGTTCTGGGTGTCACAAGTGGGATGTGGGTGCTCCTGGCATCTAGTAGGTAAATCTCAGGGATGCTGCCAAATACCCTGCAATGCACAGGACATCCCCCTTCAGCAAAGAGTTCTCTTGCCCCAAATGTGCATCGAACCATGGGGGAGAAGCCCTACCCCAAAGAATCTATTCTCAGGTAACGTAGAGAAGCAGGGGGCCCCACACCATCTTCCTGGAGCTCAGACTGGCCACTCCCCCCACCCACCTCCAGGTCATCACCCCCTTCTGTAAAGGCAAGTTATAGTGGAAGTTAAGTCCCTGCGAGTGAGTTCCTAAAGGGGACACTCCCAGCAGGCAAGTGAGTGTGGGAATGAGAAGGCAATGTCTGGTGAGGGGGCTTCAGCTCCCTGCCCTCCCCAGCCAACCCCATTCAGGTGCTGTCCAGGAGCTTCTGCTGGGATCTGCACCCTCAAAGGACTTAGCCCCAAGGATGAGGTGACACTGAAGTAACCACAGTTCTTACTTCCCTGGTCATCTGACTCAGCCAGCCTCCCAGCCATGTGTGTGTGTGTGTGTGTGTGTGTGTGTGTGTGTGTGTGTGTGNGAAGGGTGCAGATCAGGTTGGAAGATGCCCTGGAGGAAAAGGACCAGAGCCTCAGGCCTGAGTCCTGCGTGCCCGAGGCCTGCTTCCCACGGGCCACATTTGCAGGGCACAGGGGACCCCAGGGAATTCGTGTACTGAGTCAGAAACTTTGAGATGGGGCCCTCCCTTGGTGTCCTTGCACAAATCATGACCTCACTTCTTGAGCCCTCTCCCAGCTTCCAGTGCCAGGTGTGAAAGGCACACAAGCTGGGGGGCGTTAGGCTGCTCTCCCCACTTTGGCTTAGCTATGATTCTAATTGTCCTGCAGACTTTCCGGGGAAGGAGATACTGGTAAAAGAAAGCGACTGTTTCCCGAGTGGTTGTAGAAAGCAGGACCCTGGCCCCTGTACTCTCCAGAGAACAGGAAACAATGTGAGAAGAGTGGGGAAGGACATTACTAGAGGTTAAATCGGCCCCTCAGACATCTGGGAGCCCCCAGTCCCTGTCTCTGAGGAGGCCCTCAGGAGCTCTTGAGGAGCCTGGAGTGCGGTGCACTAGACGGGCTGTGCCCTGGCTCTTTGGGAGTGAAGTTTCACAGCCCTCAAGGTAAAACTTCTGCCTCCCATCTCCCTTCCAGCCCCAGTGCTCCTCGAAGTCTGTCCCGGACTCTTCTGTCCCCACAGCCCCTGTGCACATTGAATACGTGCCTGCCACCCACCCTGTGGTAGCAGCGGGGCCATGGATGGCTCTGCCCCCCACCCCCATCCCCACCCCAGGCCACGCAGGCTGCAGCTGCCCCTTAGCTCCTGGTGATGTCCAGGAGAGGCAGGCAGAGGAGAGAAAAGAGATGGTGGAGAGCTGAGAACGTTGACAAGCACCCAGTCTCCAGAGGGATTTGAGGCCTAGCAGTTGTTTGGGTTCATTGGTTCTGGTGTTCTCAGAGCTGCCCCTGGGAGAAGGGGACACGGCCTGCCTAGGATATTTGTACTGAGGAAATTGACAGAGACGGCTGGGCCTTCCTTGACAGAAATGTGGCTGCCCACTACTGCACAGACTGTGGTCCAGAGGGCCAGAGGCTCCCACAAGGCACAGCTCCAGGTCAGCCCGTGAGTCCCCACCTGCCTCTCCTGCTCTGACCACATTTCTCCAAAAGGTTCTGATACTAGAAAGAGGGTGGAGAACACAGAGAAGGCCCTGAGACACCAGCGATGCAGACTGCTCAGTGACGCGTTTAACACCGGGCACAAACCCTGTGTGATGCCAGACCAATGCACTTCACACTCATGATCACGACTCAGAGAAAGAAGACCCCTGTTTCCTGAGCCCTCTCTGCTGATATGTTGCTCCAAATATTTTCCTGATGGAAGTTTCTTCCAAACATTATAGAAGCAGAGAGACCGTGTCATTTATTGACAGTCAGACACTTGTGAGCTGGAGCAGAGGGAGAGCACATGGTCTCCAAGGCCCGCTGGACAGCAGTGATGTCCAGGAGACCCCTAGCTAAGCCAGCACGGAGGCCCGCTCCTCAGGACAAGCCAAGGAGGAGAAATGCTGAACAAGACCAGCTTGTTCCAAGGCCTCCTGCTGGTGCACAAAAATCCAAAACACACCCCTCCCCCTCTTCCAAGTGTGTCATGTCCTCTGGTCTGCTCCCGCTCCAGGGCCTGCCAGGCAGGGAATCCTCCCGGCTCTACAATGGAGGGTCTGTGCTTTGTCAGGAGAGCGAAGCTTGGTTACTTTCACGGGCAGAGGACCGACTGAGGGTGTGAGCAGGTGGCTTTCTGCTGTGTCCTTGTGGCAGAAAAGATCAAGAGCGACAAGGAGGCATGGAGTGTGTGTGCCGGGTATTGGGCTACAAGGTGGCAGAGATGCCTTTTCCTTTTCTGCAGGGCCCTAGCATTTTCCCAGCCATTTCCTTAGAGCCATGCTTCTCCAAAACACTCCTGGAAGCCCTCAAGTCCTGTTGCATATTCCCCATAGAGGAGGTAGCCTAAAGCTGCCTGCACCAGGTCTGAAAAAGCGTCAGTACCTCAGGATTTCTCCCAAAGTCGATGGGACATGTGCTTTCCACTCCCTGGGTGTCAGTGAGGGTTCTCAGTGGTAGGTCCCAGATGCTGACTATGGAGGGCTCTGCAGAAGAGAAGGGTGTCAAGAAAGGATTGGGGGCACTCAGAGTGGTGGAAAGGGCTGGAGATTCATACTGGAGGCTGAGCTTCCAGGAACGTGACCATAGGCTGCAGAGCAGGACTGGCCTGGTGAGGAGGCCTCCGCTGCCACCAAGGAGCCCTCGATGCTCCTTCCATGCCAGCAACTTGATTTTATTGCAGCTGCTTGCACTGCCAGAATATATGCCAGTTCTGTGCCAGGAACTTGACCTTGTGGCCACCACTTCCAGCCGCCGCCAGAAGGAGAGAGAAAGAGCCACTTCCATTCCCTTCCCTGTTGCCTCACCAGGTCCCAAGATGGAGTGAGACATGGGTGCATCTCAGCAGATGCCTCGGCCACTCAGGGTCCTTGCTCTAGCTGCAAGGGAGGCTGGGAGAGCAGGCAACCGTCACTCTCAGTTCCCATAGAGATCTACCTCTTTCCATCTTTGCCCACTCCCCACCCTACCTTAGGACTCTCAAAGTGGAAGAAGGTTCAACACACACGGAAATAGGCAGGCAAAATGAATGTCTCCTAGCAGATGAAGAATCTGGAAGGTGTCTTCACAATAATGCTTCCATACTTATGCAGTGGAAACGTGGGCATGACAAAGAGGCATCTCCATTGTGAAAATTCTCCCTGAATGATCCTGATAACCAACCACCACCCCTGAAAACTACCATGGTAATATTTTTGTTAATGTTTTAAATGTAGAGGGTCGCATTCGTTCCTCTGAGCTCTTCTCATTTGTGGGCAGCCTCTCTCAGATCCCTAGAGAGCCACATTCCACCTTTAGCTCAGATCCATTCACAACTGGTGCGCTTGGTCTGAATCTCCTTCCACAGAGGGCCTCATGCTGGTCTTTGTCACCTCACAGGACTTCAAGGTGTCGGGAACGGAATCCGGAGATGGCAGAAACTAGAAGGAAATGACCTACGTGGTAAATTCTCTCATCTTCATTTTATTTTCTTTCCAATCTCTTAAATTCAACACATTGAAGGATGTCTATGAATGTTGGGTTTCACTTGTTTGATGACTGGCCTAGTTGTCTAACCACTCAGACAGTGGCTGCTTGTGACTCCAGCCAGGCCTCTGGGGCCACCGTGACCCTGGAAGATTTCCCTTGGCATCAGGTCCCCCAGTTTCCTGGAGGCTGTTGAGGGGGCAATGCTATCAACTTGAGCACCCACTTGTTCACTGGCTGAGCTATAAAGAAAACCTTGGCATCGTTTGGGATAGTGGATTTGGGTGTGTCCCCAGGGGAGGGGCTTCCCAGGTTATGCAGGGCATCCATCTTTTAAAAATATTTCTGAACAGGGAAGACAGTGGCCTGCCTTGGGTGGTGTTACTCAAGGCCTGGGAAGATGCCAGTCCAGGGTTCTGTGGCTCCTGGCCTGGAACCCAGAATACAATAAGATCTGAGAGAAATCCCAGCTTCCAAAGCCACCTCTGTATGGTGCCAGGCGTCAGTCACCCTACAAGCCCAGGATTTCTCTGGCAGTGCCATGCATGGACCATTACACTGGGCCTTATTCTGGCCCTTCTGGATTCATAAGCCCAGCCTCCATGGACAAATACTGTGGAACTGCACTGGGGGCATGTGAGAATTCTAGCAAGAATAAGACCTCCACTCCCAGAGCCCCAGTAGGGGACTTAGTCAGACCCCGGCTCTCTGAGCCCCAGGATCAGATGGCTGGCTCATCAAATGCCAGTGGGAAGGACCCATCGCCCATGACCCTCCACAAATGGGGAAACAAGACCCCAAATGAACAAGACTGAGCACCTATGTTCTGCCATCCTTCTGACAGTAACAGAAGGAGAGGACGAACTTCTAAAAGTGAATTCATTCATTCATTCCCTCAGTAAAGACGTACAGGGATTGCTTGGTTCAGGGAAGTGTTCCAGTTGTTGGAGATGAAACTGTGAATGGAATAGTCAGGATTGCCTGCCCTCCTGGGGCCATGTTAGAAAGATTGCATCATAACGCCATTCACCACAGCCAAGTCTCAGCACCCTGGAGGTGAAGAGCTTGCCTGTGTCCCCTGTGCTGTGCATGGAGATAACTCATCCTCAAGACAGCCTCCCCCAACCAGGGACCATCCTCAGAGTCCTGGCTGGTGGGCATGCATGCATGGGATGTCTTCCTTATCCTTGGGGTGGGACCATCAGATGGGAGACACACCAGTTCTGGCTCTACCTAAACGGACAGCTAAGTTAGCAAAACTGTGCTGCGGGTTCATGAGAATTACAAAAAGAATCAGACCTCCAAGAGACCGGACAGCCTCAGAAGCACATAGCACCCCATGCAAGCAGGCATGCCCTGCCAGTGTGCGGGTGCGTGGAGGGCAAATGGGTCGTGTAGAAAGAAAAAGACACCACGTCTTTGTTTGTTACAGCTCCTACATCACCTGAGTTGTTGGAAATTCATCTTATAGCTTCTTGGGCATGTTATTACATTAGGAGAGGATTGAAGTATGTTGAATTCATCCCCTTTTTACCATCTTTCAGGGTTCCTGGTTTGGGGGAAGATTAGTGGAAAAACATAACAAACCACAAAAAGATATGGTAACTATTACAAGACTCTTCTTAAAGATGTGAACTGGGTACTAGGTGCTAGCTAAGAAAGAGAATGCTTAAAGTAGTTCTTGCAAAATTACCCAAGAATTAAGAGTTTTAGGTAGATGCAGGGCTGGAGAGAGACTACATAGAGGCCTTGAGCTTGGGAAAGAGGATTCCACCACTCCGCCAAGATATGTAATTTAAAATTAACTTGAAGTAAAATTTTATTTATTTATCAAGTGGCATGCTTGCATGCAAGAGAAGTTAAAACTACAGCTTCTTTCTGCATTTTCTGATGGTGAGGGCCTGGGTACATACTTGCCTTGCTGGTGCCCAGATCACCCAGCCCTGGTGACCAGCATGGTGCCCAGCCTTGGAAACTGGACAGCTTTCACCTGAGAAGGAAGCAGCTGCTGGCTTGTACTTGGTGGAGAGTGCACAAATGTGGCTGAACATGCTGTTGGTCCCCCCTCTTGCTACCCATGCACTTCTCTGGCTAGGGTGCTGGCAGGGTGGGGGGAGCCCAAGTGCTCCAAACTTTTCCGAGCAGCAGGTGTCTGGGCTGAGCCATCAGCTTGCCCAGCAACGGGCTTCCCCTGCTGTGATTGGCTGCTTTCCTTGATCCTGGCTGAAGTCTGCCTAGCAGCACAGGCTCTAATGCCCCACAGCCACAGGGAAACCAGTTGTGCAGCCATGACTATAAATACCCTTACAGCAGCTATGCCAGCCAATCATCCTCCTTGAGGATTCCCTTCCCAGATCCTGTTTCTTCCACCCTCCAGCCCAGCGGAGATTACAGCCAGCTGTGCCCACAGGAGGTGGTCTTTTTGTCCTCGCCTGGGTCTGGCCTGGAGCTCCAGCCTAGCATATACTGCTTCACCCTGAGTTGGCACACACAGTGGTGCTGACCCTTGCCCAGCTGACCAACCTCAGCCTTCATGGGGCTAACTGACTTGGTTGGGCCTGCTACAGAGAAGCCTAGAGTGGGTGGGCTTCCCCGGGGCAAGACCTCCTCCCAAGGAGGATAGCAATCCATTCCAGCTCAATGAGCCACCCACCCACCGTGACCGGCTTCTGCCTGGCCCACGGCGTGGAAATGCTGAGTGGCAGCTCTGGTTAGGTATACAAGCAATGACATATGAACAGAGCCAAATCGGGCCGGTGCTCCAGAGGCATGCTTGCCCCTGTGCCAGTGGTCGCTTCCAGGACAGGCCCAGCAGCCTTTTTGCACCTCAGCAGGAGGCCAGGGGAGAAGATGGCAGGCCGGGGTGACAGTGGCCCTTCCCTAGCCTCATCCCTGCCCCTCTGAAGCAGAGGTTCAAGGGCAAGACCAGACCACCACAGCAGCCACCCATGTGCAGCAGAGATGGAGGGGAGGCGGTGCTTCCCACAGGAGGGGCAAGGGGCACCCTGCTTTGGTCTATGGCAGGAGCTGTGCATGTCTCCATAGCAACCTGACTCCACTAGGCTCTGAGCATGGCTCTGTGTCCCAGGGACACGAATATCGCCAATGCATGGCAGGTACCCTGCAATGTTGGTGAACCTGAACCAGACTGCAAGCACCCCAACTCCGAGGCTAGAGTAGGAGCAAAGTACCCTCCATTCCTCTCAGAGAGAGGTAGGAGGCTGAGTTCAGACTCAGGAGACTTGGGTTCAAGCCCACGGTCTCACCTGGCCATGGGGTCTTTGGCAAAAAGTTAACCAGTCAAAGCCACAGGCCCATGATTGAGATAAGAGCCTTCCAGGCTGCTCCATAGAAAGGTGTGGAGCTCGGGGAGGCCTCACGCTGTGCTATGGAAACTGGCCTGGCAGCACCAAAGTCAGGAGCGGTGGTCACTTAGCCTGTGGGAGGCATGCCCAGCTTATGGAAGAGAAGCTAACCTCTGCTGGCCACCACTGAGAGGGAGAGGCTGTGTGTATGCAGGCTCCTAGGCACTTGCCTCTGTGTTCAGATGTAAGATTCTACTGATTCACACGTGTTGGTACCCAGCCTGGCAACTCTCTGCTCTGTCCAGGGAAAATTCCATCCTACCCTGGGCCCCATGGTCACTGAAGGTCCCTCTTGTCTTCCTTCAACAGGAAACCTGGTGGAGAAGCAGCATGCCCAGCAGACCCAGGTCATCACTTCCTACGACAACCAAGGTAAGGTTCCGCCACTGCCTGTCCCCTCTCCCCCAGCTCCTGTACGCCCAGATCTGCTGTCCTGGCCAGAGAGAGTGGGGTCAGAGCACAGACTGTGGAGAGCAGGGCCCTTACTGCCCCGGAGATGCTGGAGCACCCTTCCCTCCCCCACATCCGGTGGGAAACAGCGAGAGGCTGGCTGTGTCTGGGACAGAGCAGCAAAGTGCTTGGGCCACAGAAGCCGCTGCTGTCATCATCATCACCCTGGTTGTCATCACTTTCGCTGAGTGCTAACCTCACGCCAGGCACCCTGCCAGACCACGTACATGGTCATTCTCATGTGAGTTATGCCTCACAACCATCATATTTGATCGGTACTCTTATTGTCCTCATTTTACAGATGAGTAAACCAAGGCTTAGAAAGGTGGTCTTCTGTCCAAGATTGCATGGCCAGCAAGAGTCAGAGCTGGAGTAGGCTGTGCTCTAGCACCATCCCCGCCCCCCACCGCCCCAACCACCGTCAAGACCTCAGCTGTCGCTCCTCTCACAACACAGCTTCTACAGCCACCGTGAGAGCCGGCTTCCCCGGCCTGGCCCTCCCTCCTTCCGAGTCACGGCGTTCCCTGGCCTCTCCCCCAGAGATGGTGCCTTCCCGGACAGGGCCCTCCACCCTGGGACAAGTTTAGCTTAGCAGTGGGGATTGAGAGGGCCCTTCCTTAGGCATCCTCACTTTGCTGGACAGATCCTCCCAGAAAGGAGGGCAGGCGAGGGCGTCCGCTGCTGACTCTGCAGGGGACTAGATCTGAGAGCACCTCAGGGTGGAGGCAGGGTGGCTCACAGCTACAGCTGGAGGAGAGGCCAGATTAGAGCCCCACCCAACGTCCACTTCCCCACCCACTCCCCTCCCCTCCCTGCAACTGTGGCTTTCTGCTCTGGATTGAAGGGCCTGGTGCCTGAGAGCTCTCATAGACTTGGACCTAAGATGTCACCACCACTGGTGACCTCAGCGTGCATGTCCTAACTTGTAAGGTTATGTCCAGAAGGCGGTAAGGAGGAAGCCCTGGAGGACTCAGAGGTTCTCGGGGAATTGCTCTATAACACCAGCTAACTCAGCATCCCCAAGGAAAGACGCTGGCAGATAGTGAAGAAAGGCCTGTCAGCGCGAGTTCCCAGCAGGAAGTGGCTAGCTTTTCTTGCAGCCTAGGTCAGTATCCATTTAGGGCAGGATTCCTGGGACGATGGCTCCAGGACCAACCCAAGGTCACTCAGTGGGCCCACCTCAACCTGTTAACCCCTCTGAGCACTACAAAGAGAAGCCTGGGCCCCCCACTTCTCTGAAATGGTCTAGCAGCAAGCAGCTCACCCCAAATAAGAGTGAGGAACGTAAGAGTGAGTGACGCCTCACTAAAGTGAGTGTGGATTTAGTTCAGTTCAGTCGCCTAGTTGTGTCCGACTCTTTGCCACCCGATGGACTGCAGCACTGAGTGTGAATTAGCAACTATTTATCTTACTTAGTTCTGGCCATACCCCTTGGTTGGGTCATGATATTATCCCTGTTTACAGAGGAGGAAGCTGAGGCTAAGGATGCTGTGGTTCCCAATCAGCATGCTCCTGCCAGACCTGTAGGATAGGACTAGTGAAATGGGGCCTTCCAGTTAGCAGAACCTTGCCTGTACATCATACCCTGGCTCTTGTGGGCCACTCACATGCCTCCTCCCTGGATCTAAGGCTTCCAGAGGTGGCCTTGGACACGGTCCACTGAAGATCGGGATGGAATGGGCCCTCCAGGTCTTATGGATGCCTGGACCACAGTGAGGGAGAGGCTGCCCTGCTCTGGGGCTGAGGCAGAGTGCCCACTCATGCTCATTCATTCATTTCACAAAAAACAGCTCTGGATGATGGCACTTGGGATCCATCAGAGAACACAACAGACAAGGTTCCCTCCCTGTGAAGTGACATCTGGTGAAGGAAACTGATGAACCTGACTAGAAAAATGCAAGGTGTCAGATAAGGCTGGAGGAGAAAATAAAGCAGGAAGGGGCATGTAGGGGGAAGTCACACAGCTGAGTACTCATTTCTGGTGGCTGCTGTGGCACATAATCTCAAACCCGGTGGTTTAACACAAATGTATTTATTCTCTTCAATGGGCTCTCAGACGGCTCAGTGGTAAAGAATCCACATGTAGTGCAGGAGACCTGGGTTCAATTCCTGGTTCTGGAAGATCCCCTGGACAAGGAAATGGCAATCCATTCCACTATTCTTGCCTGAGAAATCCCATGGACAGAGGAGCCTGGCAGGCTATAGTCCATGGGAGTCACAAAGAGTCGGACATGACTTAGCAACTACAATATTCTCTTCAACAGTTCTGAGACTACAGATCCCATACCAGTCTCACTGGGCCAGTCAATCTCTTGGCCAGCATCAGGTTCCCTTTGGAGGTTCTGGGTGATAATCTTCTCCTTGACTCTGCCGGCTTCTAGAGGCTGCTGGCACTTGTGGACTTGCAGCTGCATCACGCCGGTCTCTGCTCCCATCGTCACATTGCATTCTCTCCGTAAAGTAGCTCTATCCCGCTCTGTTTTATAATAATCCTGGTAATGGGATTGGGCCCACTCAGATGGTCAGGATCACCTTTCTATCGCGAGATCCTTAACTGAACCACATCTGCAGAGTCCCCTTTGCCGTAGAAGGTAACATTCACAGGTTCCCGAATTAGGACATGGATATCTTTAAGGGCCACCACGCAGCTACCACCGGGAGCAATTTAAAATAGAGTGGTTGAGACAGGCATCCCTGAGGTGACATTTGAGTAAGGGAAGTGATGAAGGAGCAGGTCACGCGGCCTCTGGGGAAGAGCTCCCAGCAGAGGGGTGGTAACTTTATGCAACAGGTGACAGAATGATCATGGGAATCTTGGATCTTCACGCGGAAGAGGTCTTTGCAAGATTCATCTGTGACAGGCCTGTGCGTTGAATGAGAGGGGAGTGATTATAGGAGCCCCAGTGACCTCAGGCCCCAAAAGTTATTCTTGACAAATCAGATTTCTGTTGAGGCCTCCTTCCAGGTCACCTGCCCTCATCCCCAGGCAGACCGTCTGTGCCTTCTTTGATCAGACCTGCGCTAGGCTCCTACCGCCGTGTTTCCAGACCTGGGACATCCCCGTTGAGCTCCATTCTGCAGAAAGAATCATGAATGGCCCTGGGTTTTCAAGAGCCCGTGGAAGCCAGGGTCAGTCAGGCTGCAGGAGACAGCCTTGATCACACACCTCCTGGCTGGTGCCCCGTGGCCTTGGCTCTGAGCTCTGGCACACTCGCAGTCACCCCACAACTAGAGCTGCTGCTCAGGGCTCCCACCCTGTGTCAGACTGTACCTGGTGCGGGATCTGCAGAGCTGGACTGTCCCCGTCATCAGTCAGCTTGCTGTTCCCAGGGTGTCAGAGCTTACACTTTCTGCACTAATGCTGACTACTACACTCTGGGCAGAAACCTCTGAACACCCAGCCCAGGGCTGTTTAAGAGTTGGGCTTTCTGGGAAATACTTTAGCTGAGATTTTCTGACTCAGCTACTGCAGGAAAAATTCGAAGGCACAGAATCCAGGTTGTAAAGGTGACAGCCGGTTATAGAGAGAGTTAAAGAGCATCTTAAGTCAACGATGACAAATATCGGACATGAATGCCCTACCACCACCCCCCCTCAGCACACACACAAAAATACACCCACACAGGTATGCATACACACACTTACATTCATATACACACGCACACACCTGACAGTCTTTGCTAATTGATAAGCGCTCCAGGCAGCCACTTCCAATCAGTCAGAGTTAATGAACAACACAAAATCTGTTTGCCATCTCTGTATCAGGTGTTCAGAGCAAATTAGGTCTTCAGACAAAGCCTGATTCAAACCCGCAGAGACCTGGAGAGAAGCTGTCGGGTGGGAGGACTCTCCTGATGGGGTAGAAGGCAGGCCCAGGGCTGCAGGTCGTGGACATGCTTAGGCCTGCCTGCTGCGTCGCCACATCTCTGGGAGTGGGAACAGGGTCTGGCAACCACTTCTCAGGTGTAGCAGAAAATAACCACTAATATGCTTTTACTAAGACAGCCAAAGTTTCAGCTTCACAAAATGCTGTTTGGGTGATAGCTGGTGGAACTGGGAAGCAGTAACATGAGAAAGTCTGGGGCAGCTGATCCGAAATCCCAGGAAGGCCTCCTTTGGGTATACTTGTGACTAAGATTAGCGTCATGGTATCTGACTGTACCTAGGGCCTGGATCTCACTTTAAAGTTTGTCCAAATGATATTTCACTTTTTATCATTGGCAAATTAATGTTTTCTTTAAATTAAGAGTTTTGTTTGGTAAGGAATGTTGTAGCTGGCAAACTCTTAGCACTTCACACCTTTAGGAAGCACGGGGTGGTATTGCAACCCTGCTCACTGGGGATCGTGTGCCCATGTCCAGGACCATTTGGAGCAGAGAAGCCTCCCAGAAGTGCCCTTGCACACCTATGAATGAGAGCAAGAACCACACCCATCAGGGAGGCTGGGAGNCTCTTAGCACTTCACACCTTTAGGAAGCACGGGGTGGTATTGCAACCCTGCTCACTGGGGATCGTGTGCCCATGTCCAGGACCATTTGGAGCAGAGAAGCCTCCCAGAAGTGCCCTTGCACACCTATGAATGAGAGCAAGAACCACACCCATCAGGGAGGCTGGGAGCTTTGCTGTTCTCTTCAAGGGAGTGACGATTAACAGCACCACTTGGGGCAGAGCCAGGAGGGGCCTCAGGAAAATGTCAGACCCCAGGAGGAGGGACCAGGGAGAGGCGAGGCAGTGCAGGAAGGGAGAGGTGAGAGGGGGTGACTGATGAGTGAAGGAGTGACTGGCTGGTGAGCTTCCAGCCAGGCAAGTGCCCAGTGGGAGACCACCTCAGCACCCACCTCAGAAAGGGCTTATAGCATTTTGATTTTCAGCTCACTCATTCTCTGACAGAGCGACGTGGCTGGATAGGAGTGGTTGGAAGTACCTGGACATTAGGAGAAGTTTGGGGAAGAAGTTTGTTGCTGAGCCCTGGTAGTTCAGCTGGTAAAGAATCCACCTACAATGCAGGAGATCCCAGTTCATATTCCTGGGTCAGGAAGATCCCCTGGCGAAAGGATAGGCTACCCATTCCAGTATTCTTGGGCTTCTCTGGTGGCTCAGCTGGTAAAGAATCCTCCTGCAATGCGGGAGACTTGAGTTCGATCCTTGGGTTTGGAAGATTCCCTGGGGAAGGGAACAGCTACTCACTCCAGGATTCTGGCCTGGAGAATTCCACCGACTGTATAGTCCAGGGGGTCGCAAAGAGTCAAACACGACTGAGTGATTTTCACTTTCAAACCAATAGTCAGATCAGCTTTGCACCTTCTCTGTACTTCTAGAGATTGTTGCAGCCCAGCTTTTTCCAACTTTTGTTTGATGAAATAATGCTGGGTCAAGTAGACTTCTGCAGAACTTCTCAGATCGTTGTGTGACGCGACCTACAAAAAGGGAGGAAGTGGACATTTTTCTCAAATCCTTTTTGTTACAAAACATCTAGTGGGCAAGTATAACTTGGCACCCACTTTGAAGACCAACTCTGAGTGTTCAGGGGGAGAAAGCGGAAAGGCAGTGGTGAATAGACCCATGCCCCGGGGCATTGTGGGAAGACACACAGCTGTCATTTGCTGCCCATGGCGATGGTAGTAGATCTCTGACCACAGCTGAATGATGCTTTGAACTCTGAAACACTTAACATCCTAACTGTCAAGTCACAGGCTGATTTTCTCTGCCAGTGAATGTGCTAGAAACTATAGTCAAAATGAATGTTAACCCCTTCAAGTAATCCCTTGGAGGCCACTTTATATCTTTTAAACTTGTTTGAGAATTACTATCCTTAACACGCAGAGCAAGGTTATGAGCTACACAAGAAAGTCAGTATTGTTATTCTGTGAAAACACATTTAGCAGGCAAAGGATTAGTAAATGGAGCTCCTATAAATTCAATAAGGAAAAAAATACCACATCCATAGGAGAATAAGCGATTCACAAAATAAGTTTAAAATGGCAAATATATGAAAAATACTATACTGAAAATTTAATAAATACACAAAAAAGTGAGATGTCACATTCATTGATTTTTAAAAAACTTAAAGGATTAATGACAATCAAGTGTCAAATTTTTGCAATACAAACCACCCCAAAGTTCAGTTCCTTAAAACATTTAACAGCTCACAAGTTTACGGGTTGTCTGGGTGTTCTTGTCTAAGCCACACCTGGCTGCTTGCAGGTCTTGGCTGGCCTCCCTGCTGTGTGTGGTCAGTGGGAGGGCTGGCTGAGGATCAGCTGGTCCGGGGTGGTCTCACCTGAGATGGCTCTGGTCTGCTCCCTGTGGTCTCTTGTGCTCCGCAGGCTACGTTAGGCACAGTTACTCGGCAGTTGTGGCTGGAATCCCAAGAATGGACGTGGAAGCAGCAGAGTCTCTTGGCATAGGTTCCAAGCCTCCACAGCATCATTTCATGCTAACTGGCCAGACCACATCATCAGGCCAGCCCAAATGTGAGAAAGAATGGAAGACCTCTTTTCGGAAGGAAATACAAAGTATTGTAACCAATTCTGCCACTAAACACAGAAAGGATGAGCAAAGTAGACACTCCCTTAACACTGTTGAGCGAATCATAAAATCATTCAGGAGATTTTGCCAATATCTAACAAAAGCCTTNCAGCCCAAATGTGAGAAAGAATGGAAGACCTCTTTTCGGAAGGAAATACAAAGTATTGTAACCAATTCTGCCACTAAACACAGAAAGGATGAGCAAAGTAGACACTCCCTTAACACTGTTGAGCGAATCATAAAATCATTCAGGAGATTTTGCCAATATCTAACAAAAGCCTTAAGCATCTCCATACCCTTCAATACATGTTTAAGAGTTTATTTGAAGAAATCGATTTGAAGAGTGTATAAAGCAGTGTGTCAGAATATTTGGGTTTCCCTGGTGGCTCAGTGGTAAAGAATCTGCCTGCCAGCACAGGAGATGCAGGTTCATTTCCTGGGTCAGGAAGATCCCCTGGAGGAGGAAATGGCAACCCACTCCAGTATTCTTGCCCAGATAATCCCCTAGACAGAGGAGCCTGGTGGGCTACAGTCCGTGGAGTCACAGAAGCGTCAGACACAACTTAGCAACTAGACAACATCAGAATGTTCATCACATCGTCGTTTAAATAGCAGAACGTCTGAGAAATCTTAAATATCCAACAAAAAGAAATTTCTTCTTATGATTATAAACCATCTGTAGAATAGAGTACTACGCAGCCATTTAAAATGACGTGTGATTATATCGAGTAACATGCAATGTAAAGACAAGTGAAGAAAGCAGGATACAAAAACATGCTTATTAGTATCCTGCTTTGCACTGTCACCTGTTTTGCATCGTCCTATATCACATAAGTCCTCTTTTAGTTCTACTTTTACTTTTGCTTTGGGTTGGTGTTTTTAAATTTTTATTTTAATTTAAGTTAGCATACCGCATTGGATTTTCTGATGTGCAGTTCTGTGAGTTTTAACTTATGCTCAGATTCAGGACACCACCCCCACCATCAGAAGACAAAGCAGTCGCGTCACCCCCAATATTCCCTTGTCCAGACTCTGTATAGATTCACATCCTCCCACCACTCCCACTTCTCCTGTTGTGGAGAAGTATCACTTGAGATGGCTGTACCGAAAGGTGTTTGTCCATGCACCCACTGAAGGACCTTTAGATGTTTCCAGTTTGGGGTAATTATGAACAGAGCTTCTATAAGCGTTTGTGTACCTGTTTTTGTGTGAATGTAAAGAGTTTCATTTCTCTGGGATAAAAGCACAGAAGTATACTTGTTGAGTCATATGTTAAGTACCTGTTTTGTTTTTTAAGAAGCTGCTGAACTATTTTCCAGAATGGCTGCATCATTTTACAATATCACCAGCATCTGGGAGGGATCCAGTTTCTCTGCAACCTCGTCGGCAAATAGCATTTTCATTAGTTTTTACTATTGCTCTTCTAATAGATGTAGTATCTCATTCTGCTTTCAGTTTGGATTTTCCTAATGGTTAATCATGTTGAACATCCTTAATTTCTTATTTGGTGAGATATCTATTATTTCACCCATTTTCTAATTGGATTGTCTTCGCACTTTTGTAAAAAATCAATTTGCCGTATTTGTGTGGGTCTATTTCTTAATTCTATTATGTTCCATTGAGCTATATATCTATCACTTTGTCAATATCACACTGTGTGATTACTATAGCTTTATAGAACATCTTAAAATCCATTGGTGTTCTCCGGTCTTTTTCTCAAAATTAATTTGATTTTTCTAGTTGCAATATCTTTCTATCTAAATTTTAGAATCATCTGGCCTATATTTACAATCTACAAAATTCCTCCAAGGAGTTTAATTGAAATCACATGAAATCTATAGATGAATTTAGGGAGATTTGCCAACTTAAAGGAAATGGCAACCCACTCCAGTGTTCTTGCCTAGAGAATCCCAGGGACAGGGGAGCCTGGTGGGCTGCCGTCTATGGGGTCGCACAGAGTCGGACACGACTGCAGCGACTCAGCAGCAGCAGCAGCAGCCAACTTGACAATACTGAGTCTTCCAATTCATGAACATAACATATTTCCCTGTGTATTTAGTCAGTCGGTTCAGTCCTTCAGTAAGGTCTGACTCTGCGACCCCATGGACTGCAGCACGCCAGGCTTCGCTGTCCATCACCGATTCCCGGACCTTGCTCAAACTCATGTCCATCAGATTGGTGATGCCATCCAACCATCTCATCCTCTGACATCCTTCTCCTCCTGCCTTCAATCTTTCCCAGCACCAAGGTCTTTTCCAATGAATTTGAGTCTGCTTTAATATGTTTGATCATATTTTTTAGTTTTCAGCATAAAATTCCAGCTTTTTTTTTTTTTACACTTAACTATTTCATTTTTTGGAGCCTTGGGAAATAGTAATTTAAAAATTCAATTTCTAATCATTTATTGTCAACATAAATATAATTGATTTTGAGGTGCTAACCTTGTATCCTGTGACCATTCTTAAACTTACTTTTTAGTTCTAGGAAATTCTTGTATAGATTACTTGGGATTGTTCCATGTAGACAGACATGTCATCTGTGAATAGGAGAGTTTCACTTCTTTCTTTGTAATCTATATGACTTTTCTTTCTTTCTCTTTTATTTCTATTATTTCACTGGGCAGAACTTCAGTACAGTGTTCATTAGGAACAGTTAGAGTGGCCATCCATGCCTTGTTCCAAGTCCCTGGGGGGAAAGATTTCCACTTTTCACCATTAAATATGCGGTTAGCTCTAGGTTTTTGGTAGGTGCCCTTTTCCAGATTAAGAAGTTTCCTTCTATTCCTAGTTTCTTGAGAGGTTTGTTGAGTGGATGTTGGATTTTGTCAAATGCTTTTTCTGTATCAATTGATAGGATCAGGTGGGTCTTCTTTAGCCTGCTAATATGATGCATCCAGTCCCATCACTTCATGGGAAATAGATGGGGAAACAGTGGAAACTGTGACAGACTTTATTTTGAGGGGCTCCCAAATCACTGCAGATAGTGACTGCAGCCATGAAATTAAAAGACGCTTACTCCTTGGAAGAAAAGTTATGACCAACCTAGATAGCATATTGAAAAGCAGAGATATTACTTTGCCGACTAAGGTCCGTCTAGTCAAGGCTATGGTTTTTCCAGTGGTCATGTATGGATGCGAGAGTTGGACTGTGAAGAAGGCTGAGTGCCAAAGAATCGATGCTTTTGAACTGTGGTGTTGGAGAAGACTCTTGAGAGTCCCTTGGACTGCAAGGAGATCCAACCAGTCCATTCTGAAGGAGATCGGCCTTGGGATTTCTTTGGAAGGAGTGATGCTAAAGCTGAAGCTCCAGTACTTTGGCCACCTCATGTGAAGGGTTGACTCATTGGAAAAGACTCTGATGCTGGGAGGGATTGGGGGCAGGAGGAGAAGGGGACGGCAGAGGATGAGATGGCTGGATGGCATCACTGACTCGATGGACATGAATCTGAGTGAACTCTGGGAGTTGGTGGTGGACAGGGAGGCCTGGCGTGTTGCAATTCATGGGGTCACAAAGAGTTGGACACGACTGAGCGACTGAACTGAACTGAACTGATGATCAATTACAATCACTGATTTTTCAAATATTGAGCTAACCTTGCATTCCCAAAGTGGTATATTATTCTTTTATTATACTGCTGGATTTAATTTTCTAATATTTTGTTGAGAATTTTTATGTTTGTGTTTACAAGGAATATGATCTATAGTATTCTTTTCTTATACTGTTTTTATCTGGTTTGGGAATCAGATTGATGATGGCCTCATAAAATACATAGGAAGTATTTGCTGCTTTTCTATTTTCTGAAGAATCTTGTGCAAAATTGAATTTTAAAACTACTATGACAGTTTTGTTAGAATTTGCCAGTGAAACCTTCTGGACCTGGTTTCGGTTTGCTTTTTGTTTGTTCGTTTTTGAAAAATTTTGAACTACAAGCTTAGTTTTAAAAATACATATGGGAAATTTCAGGTTATTACTCCTTCAATGAGTTTTGGTAGTTTATAGCTTTCAAGGAAATGGTTCATTTCAGTTGCAGAAATTATCTGTATAGAGTTATTTATACTATTTCTTATTATTCTTTTAGTATGCTGCTGCTACTGCTGCTAAGTCACTTCAGTCGTGTCCAACTCTGTGTGATCCCATAGACGCACAGGGCTGTGGACGGCAGCCCACCAGGCTCCACCATCCCTGGGATTCTCCAGGCAAGAGCACTGGAATGGGTTGCCATATCCTTCTCTAATCCATGAAAGTGAAAAGTGAAAGTGAAGTCGCTCAGTCATGTCCAACTCTTAGCGACCCCATGGACTGCAGCCCACCAGGCTCCTCTGTCCATGGGATTTTCCAAGCAAGAGTACTGAAGTGGGGTGCCATACATGGGATCTACAGTGATAACTCTCATTTCACCTGTATGCGTGTCTTGATTCCTGATTTGTGTCTTGTCTCTTTTTATTTGGCCACTCTATTTAGAGGTTTATCAAGTTTACTGATTTTTTTCAATGCACCAGCTCTTGGTTGTGTTGATTATTCTGTCATTATTTCTTCAAATAGTTTTCTGCATCACACTATTTCTTCTCTATTTCTGGGGTCTCAGTAACATGGGTGTTAAATCTTCAGGTACCATCCCACAGCTTCTGTTCACTGTTTGTCTCTGTTGTTCTTGTTGAGTAATTCTATTGCTCTCTCTTCAAGTTCACTGATTCTTTTTTTTTTTTTTTTTTTTTTTTGTTTTCTCTTTTTTTCTTTTTTTTTTTTTTAGGTGTTTTTAAAAAAATTTGTTTTTTTTATT